>CM054818.1:9352852-9902670 GCA_028984105.1 Lavandula angustifolia | reverse complement strand
AACTTGATTCATAACCATCCATGGTGCAGAGTTTTGAAACAGAAATAATGTTTCGCCTAAACTCAGGAACATATTAAACTTCTTTAAATACTAAAACAGAACTATCATAATTGTCTTGACATCTGGATTATAACTTTTCTGTTTTGCCTTGACATCTGGATTATAACTTTTCTAGTGTCTTTTCTTACCATAATTGAAGAACCTTCCTTTCTCTTTTGACATTCGTATGTCGTCGGTAAGGACCGTCTTTTTACTCCCACTGCTCTTCTTGAATTGACCACCCTTTCTGCTCTTTTTCTGCTTTGCGCCTTTCGGAGGATTCCTTGAACTACTAGGGATATTCAAGACTTGAGCACTCTTGCCCTTTCCTATAACCTCTTTGACCGCTACCAAAGATTTGAGTAACATACTCATAGTAAACTCGTTCTTAGATATAACGATCCTAAAACAAAAGTTCTTATAGGACATTTGCAAAGCTTTTATTGGGATTGGTAAGATATCTCTTCCACTCTATGAAATTATTTAAAATTGTTAAACCCGTTAGGGTTTGGTTGGTGAGACTGTTTAGGAACTTGAAAAATAAAATATTCGAACAGACATATCTGAAAAATATAATTTAAGAGCATGTATGAAATTAATATTTGCACATAATTCGTAATTAATAATCATTGTAACCTTTTGTAAAAACAATGATATTAAAAACCTCGAACGGCTCTAGGAATTCCACTAGCAAGCCACGCAGGTGGACGTTTACTAGCGTAACCCTAAACCAAGCTATTTACCTAGCTCTTTAATTCCAATCCACGTCTAGGTACTTAAGACGAATGTAATTAATAGTTCGATATTCTGTACCATGTCACTATTAAAACGCGGGAAGGGACTTCGAGGGAAGTGAATTGTACCTGCGGTGATATCTAAGCATTGACCATTAATTTGACCAAAATAGAATCAAATTCTTGAAATTGACATACTTACTCGAACCATGCCGTTTTCAATTTGATCTAATTAGTCATCCTATTTAATTATTATCTTCTAGAGTACTCGTGTTTACTAGGCACACAAGCCATGCAGGTGGACGTTTACGGCTTCGCTCCCACTACTCAATAAGGAGAAAAATTAAAAATAGGCAAATTTGGAACCTTAAATGCAAAAATAGGCAAATTATGCCAAATATGCATGAAATAAGCATTTAACCTTTTTTCATAAATTTTTTATTTTTTTTTCTGACATCAAGACCCACATGATTATTATTCTTTACTTTTTATTAATTGATGTACATGTAGATATATATTACATAAATTTATTTATTATAGTGTAATGAATCTTAAACTATTTATTACTAATATTCTAACTCTACCTAAGTGTCTATTGAAATTTCAGTTAATTTATATTATTAATATTATTAATTTATTATTGGAAAATGATTATGATGACTTTGACTAAATAATTGGTGCACAAATATAAAACAAATATAACACGTTAGGAGTACAAATAAATCTTAATTAATAAATAATTAAGATTATAAAGTATAACTAATTTAAAATTAAGAATTAATTATGCATTTATCTATACTTAATAATCTACAAATGGGTGTAAAAAAAATTAAGTTTAATTATGCATTTATTTCAAGGGAACATATTAAGTTTAATTATGCTATAAGTTTTAAATTTGAAATTGGTGCAAAAAAGATACATTGCCCATGTGATGCATATTTGGCATAGAATGCCTATTTTTGCATTTAAGGAGCAAATTTTGCCTATTTTTACCCATTTCACCACTCAATAATAATCAAATATTGTTTTGGTAAATTCATTTCACAAAACTGGTAGCTCAAAAATGCAAGCAAGCCACGCAGGTGGACGTTTACTCATATTATCTTACTACTTTCGTGTAGAGCCCAATTAATGGAGGTCCGATTAAGTGTTTAATATCCAAATTAATGGAATCTAATTAAACATTTAATTTAAAATTGCTTAGTCTTTTTATTCAAAAGGTTTGTTACGAATCAAGCACATCCACATAATTCCTAAAGCATGCAATTTCTAAGCGCACATAATAAAACGTGCTCGCGAAAATTAAAACATGCTTTAATACGACGTAAATCCTATTTTCATGTTTTTCTAAGCGCAATTAATCACATAATCACATGCTAAAGCATAATAAAAAATAAATGCGAAAATAGGAAATTTAAAATGTCGTTATCGGGCTTTAAAATACGGATAAAAATTAAATCTATCTATTACATTGCCCGATTAAAATACAGCTCTTCGATCTTTAAAATCATCGAATTTGAAAACTGCATCAAAAACTGTACTGCCACGTCATCAGGGGGTCTACCACGTGGCAGACACGTTGCAGACACGTGTCTGCATGGTCAGCAAGGGCTGACGTGGCGCGCCACGTCAGCGCGCCACGTCAGCATCGTCTTCTTCATCAAGCAGCCGCCGCCGCTCCAATCAGCGCCGCAGCCCGCCGTCGTCAAGGAGAGGTCTTCCGCGGCTTTTCCGCTCTTCGGCGGCCAGCGGAACGTCGGAATCACGACGAGGCGTCGCCGGGAGCGCGCGCGTCTGCGCGCCGTCTGCGCACGGCAGCCGCCGCCTCCTGCCGCCTCCTCCGGCCTCATCACGCCTACCACTCGCTCCCACTCGGCTTCCCAGACGTCTCCCGGACGTCTTCCGTGAAGAACGGCCGGTGTAGTCGTTGCAATCGCGAAAGAAACGCGCTGCACAACGCCACCGTCTCCGCCGCTCGAATTCCCCTTTTTCGGAGCGCGATTTCGTTCAATTGATTGATGGGTAATGATCCTTGGACGTTTTTAGGCCACCATGAATGGATTCCGGCCGAAATCGTCCATCAATTTCCCTCAATTCTCAAACGATTCGCCGGAAAAAAAACATTGTGAGCAGCGAATTTCAGACCTAGATTACTGTCGCATCCCGGATCGGATGATCCCATACGACGTATCAACACGAAGCTTGTGTGACAAGGAATCCAGCGGTTCAAGCCGATCGGAAATCGGACCTCATAACCGTCGGAAAACGCCGCCGCAAAATGCGGCGGAACCCTAGAGAACTAGGGTTTTCTGGCCAATTTGGGGTTTTCTGGACAGCACAACCACTTCTCCTTTCCGACGCTATTCCGGACAAACCAGAAATCGGAATGGGTCGTGCGACCTATCCAGATGAAGCCAACGAAAAACCAAACAAAACAATCGATCGGATCGGAAAAATTATATGACACGCGCCCCCACGCGCCTCCTGAAGCCGGCGGTCGTGTTCTGATAGAAACTAGGGTTTCGTCCTTTTCCGTCCTTCTGCGCCGTTGCGCCTCGATTTTCGTGCAATCGAAACCAAAATACTGTACAAAAACAGTACAATTACGTAACACATTGATCTTATAATCTACTCGTGGATTTTCTCACGAGAAAAACGTTACAACAGGGTTAAAACATTGGCTCGCAGGCCGCCCCAAACACGAAATTAGCCCGATAACGACGGAATTGAACCCTAAACATACACCTAACAGCAACAATCAGAGCGTAAACCAGGCTCTGATACCAATTGAAGGAATAATTTAGGTTATGAATGATACCTTCCTCCTTCGTATGTTGTCGCAGCTTTGATTGTTGCTCTGGTGTCAGATCTTATGATCTGTGTCCCGGCCTTTTTCTCCCTCTGGGTGGTCAGAGAACTGGAGAAAATAAGATTTATATCTCTCTAAAAACTCACGCATGCGTGATTTATGTGTAGGGGTGTAAGTGGTTCCGCTCCGAACCACGAAACCAATCAAATCGAACCGAACAAAACTGAAAAATATGGTTCGGTTCGGCTTCGCGGTTCGGTTCGGTTTATTTTTTTAGAAACCGTTTACATTCGGTTCGGTTCGCGGTTTCAAGAATTTTTGAACGGTTCGAACCGAACCGAACCAATATCTTATTTTATATTTTTTTATTTAATATTTGTCTTTATTATATGAGAATATTATTGGATTTAGATATTAGATTTAAGTTAATATCAATTCTAATCTATAAAAAGGAAGAGAAATGAGTAACAACTCTATATTTATGAGTTTGGAACGAGTGACATCCTATAAACTATTATTCTTGCATTATTTAGAATTTAAAAAAAAAATAAATAAAAAGGTGAACCGGTAAACCGAACCGAGCCAAACCATTTATAAGCGGTTCGGTTCGGTTCGGTTCCGATATTTAAAACACATCGAACCGAACCGAACCGAACCATTTCTATGTGTTTGGTTCGGTTCCTAAAATGCATAAGAAACCGAACCGAACCAAACCGTTACACCCTTATTTATGTGTATGTATATGTCTCTGTTTCTGAACAGAATACATATATATATATATATATATATATATATATATATATATATATATATGTGCTTCAAAAGCTAATATAATATTAATATATATGTAGCCCATTAATTTAATTATATTCCTAATGGGCTTCCACATAATTAGCCCATAATATAATTAATTAATCCACTAGGCTACTAATATTTATCAATTAATTGGCCCAGCCAATTAATTCCAGATAAATAACATTATTAAATAATGTAAAAATACATTAATCCATTAATAATGATTTCTGAGAGACAATAAATAACTAGGCAAGTAATTGGGCCAGATCAGGGATCTAATACAAAAAATAAAGCTGGGGCTCAAATTAATTAATTATCTATGCTCAGCCCAGAGCAAAATTAATTAATAAACACAGATTCATTCCACTAGAGAATCCGTGCTGACTTACCTCTTTATCCCAAATTGAGCAAGGGCTTGTATTTTAGACTTAATCGTTCTCCCTATTTAAGATAGAAATATCCGTTAATTAATTAAGCTCAATTTTATATTCCTGAGTAGTACCACTCGACCTTATTAACACACCTGAACTTAATCAACCGACCGAGTTTAGTGTGCTAATCCTTTCGAGTTCCTCAAGGGATATTATCAACCCATTTTACTAGGATACGGCTGCAAGATACAGACAACCAGCCTGAGCCACAAATAACTACTAACACCCAAGATGCGTAGATCCGGTCGCGATGACGTTCACCATAGTAGGTCAAAGTGATAGATAGCCAAATGCACTCAGCTGAAGTCTTACCAAGCTTAAGACCAGCTAAGTCACCGAGATCTTGGTTCTCCACTAAGGTCAGTTAGGAAAACACATCTCACTGTGATCCGTCAATACACCACCTTAAGTGTACCAGTAAAGACAAGCAGCTAAGACAAGCCACTTCTTATCTAAACTGCAGCTTTAACCGACAACTTATCCTTAAGTTATCTCAGCTGTGATAACTGTTTATATCTTGTCAGTTCAACCAATTTGTGTTGTCTTCTGTTATACCCGACACACCACACAAATCTAACTTTTGTACAAGATAACGGATAACATATGCAAATATACATATTTATCAGATAGGAGAATAAAACAGTGGTAAGGACAAAAACACATTGTATACAAGCATAAAAAGTGCTTCCAGTATACAAAATCCCAACACCCCCCCCCCTCTACACCTGAATGTTACTCTCGGGACCAACAGATGCTATTGTAATATATGTTATGGGGGAAATTGTAGTGATACTGAATTGTATTGCTATAGAATTGAAGATCCCAAAACCCCGTCCTGACCCCTGTGTGTGTTTGAACCGTTTTGATGTAATAGGCTAGACTTGTCTTGATCTTCATATATTTATTTTAGTCCAAGTCCTGTAAGGGATATATTGTTGGAATGAACTTCAGTAGAGAAGTTAAAGTTCGAGAACCCCAAGTCATCGGTTCAGTAGAGCTTCATAGTTTTCAGAGTTAGCAGCTGACAACATTCAGTAGAAGATTATCTTCAGCAGACTTTGGAAGAAGACTCAGTATGATCCTTGATCTACTGATTGAGTGAAGAGCTCCGTTGATTGTCTTCGAGTCAGAAGCTAACTACATTCAGTAGAAGATCTTTTTCAACCGATTTAGAAAGAAGACTCAGTACCATCAACACTCAGTACCATCAACATTGATCTACTGATAGGCTGTATTCAGTTGCAGACCGTACGAGGAAAATTGACTGCCCAACCTTTATCAGTCGAATGTCAGCAGAGAACATTCAGCACACGAGGTTCAGAGAGTCAACTCAGGAAAAAGACTGATGTCCGACAAGTCTTATCTACCGCAAACCTCGACCAATGAGAAGCAAGCAAACTTACCTGCTCTAACACAAAAGCTGCTCTCAAGTAAAGAATGCCAACCACTCTGCGGCGACATTTCGAAAATATATGGTCATTTTCCTTGAAGTTTTGTGACACGTGGCATCGTCCTCTCCAACGGATACATGCCTGGGTTGTTGGGATTTTGTATACTGGAAGCAGTTTTTAAGCTTATATACAATGTGTTTTGTCATTACCACTATTTTATTCTCCTATCTGATAAATATATATTTGCACATGTAATCCTTTATCTTGTATAAAAGTTAGATTTGTGTAGTGTATCAGGTATCACAGAAGACTACACAAATTGGTTGAACTGAAAAGATATAAACAATTATCACAGCTAAGACAACTTCAGGATAAGTTGTCGCTGTAAGCTACAGTTTAGATAAGAAGTGGTTTGTCTTGGCTGCTTGTCTTTACTGGTACACTTAAGGTGGTATATTGATGGATCACAGTGAGATGTGTTCTCCTAACTGACCTTAGTGGAGAACCAAGATCTCGGTGACTTAGCTGGTCTTAAGCTTGGTAAGACTTCAGCTGAGCACATTTGGCTATCTATCACTTTGACCTACTATGGTGAACGTCATCGCGACCGGATCTACATATCTTGGGTGTTAGTAGTTATTATTGTCTTAGGCTGGTTGACTGTATCTTACAACCGTATCCTGGTAAAATGGGTTGACAATATCCCCTGAGAAACTCGTAAGGATTAGCACACTAAACCCGACCGGTTGATTAAGTTCAGGTGTGTTAATGAGGTCGAGTGGTACTACTCAGGAACATAATAAGATGTTAATTAATTTAAGCTGTTAGTGAGCTTAATTAATTAACGGATATTTCTAACTTAAATACATGGATCAATTAAGTCTAAAATACAAGCCCTTGCTCAATTTGGGATAAAGGGGTAAGTCAGACAGATTCTCTAGTGGAATGAATCTGTGTTTATTAATTAATTTTTCTCTGGGCTGAGCATAGATAATTAATTAATTTGAGGCTCTGATTTATTTCTTGTATTAGATCCCTGATCTGGCCTAATTATTTGCCTAATTATTTATTGTCTCTAAGAAATCATTATTAATATATTAATGCATTTTGTGTTATTTAATAATGTTATTTATCTGAGCCAATTAATTGATAAATATTAGTATCCCAATAGATTAATTAATTATATTATGGGTTAATTATTTAGAAGCTCATTAGGAATATAATTAAATTAATGGGCTACAAATATTAATATAATATTGGCTTTTGAAGTCTATATATATTAGTATTCTGTTCATAATCAGAACACTCATATTCACATACTCAACGCATACACGAGTTTTGAGAGAGAGGCACAAATTATTTTCTTCAGTTCTCTGACCACCAGAGGGAGAAAAAAGTCGGGACACCGATCAGAAGATCTGAAACACGAGCAACAATCAGAGTTGCAACAACATACGCGGAGGAAGGTACAATTCTTCCTCTCCTATTATTTTTCTTCATAGGTCACAACTGTAAATAGAGAAGTGCTTCCAAGCAATTGGACGGAACATTAAGGGAACACAAGCTTTCAAGGAAACACTCTCTAGCGAACTCAAAGTCATACACAGCGAAGAACTTACTATTTGAAGATCATTCTGTTTAGTTCTTCTCTCTAGAGAATCCTTAGTTTCCCTTCTCTATCTAAGAAATCATTGTAAAATCTTTAGCTTAGAACCTTCCAAGTTCACTTTTAGAGAATTGTTCTTACTGTAAGAACTCCTTCATTGTTGGAGACCGTCATTCGAACTCCGGTTTGAATTTGTAAAGTCGCTAAGGACTATAACTTTGAAGGGTCTGTCCAGTGCACAGATTCCTTGCTGAGGCTTGCTCAGATTAATCAACAAGACCTCCTGTTCAGCAGGACCGTGGATGTAGGATCTTACGTACCTGAACTACGTTAAAAATTGCTTGTGTCGTCTACTATTTTATTAGATTGTGCTTACTATTTACAAAATCATCCTTTACATAAAACTAACTTGAAAAGTGCCCTAGCCAAAACGATTTTGGTTTGCATAAAAACATTTTTAAAGAGACGAAGTTAAAACGGGCCTCACACTTATCCGCACAATATTATGCGACTGAACTTCTCATACTGACCTCGGTCAGTAGAAGAAACTCACAAGCTGAATCACTCTTCCCCGCGATCAGAAGGCTTATCTGGCACTGAATGTCTGATATGCCAGGTATTCGGATGGTACCTATGTTCTCTATTGAGAATTATACGATATGGCGCATGAGAATGGAGGCGCACCTTACATTGTTGCATGACAGCATGACTGATGTCCTCGAGACAGGACCAATTATTCCCATGATCGACAGTGTAGAATTTGTTGTTGTGGGAGGTGTAGGAGCACAAATTGGGACGAAGGTTCCCAAAGATAAAGCTGCCTTCACACCGGAAGAGAAGAAACTGCACAATCTTGACCGTGTAGCGCGGAATGCAATCTTGACAACGCTCAATGATTCTCATATAGGGAGAGTGCAACACTGTAAAACGGCAAAAGAACTTTGGGATGCCCTGTTTGTACTGAGCCAAGGAACCCCGCAGATCAAAGAAAATAAGCTCGAGCTAGAGCTTCAAATATTCGAAACATTTTCCATGGAGCCCAGTGAATCCATTGACGAGCTTAGCATCAGATTCACAAACCAGATCAATGTGCTGGAGAGAACGTTCACTAACAAAGAGATGAACACCAATATCTTGAGAGTGCTGCCTCAACTGAAGTGGCTTTCTTTTGCTACTTATTTACGTCACTCTGATCTTAATGCTTTAACTCCTGATGTTATATTTTCATAATTAAAGACGGAGGAGTTCGAGCATAGTCTACCCCAACGGTGCGCTAGCGCTCCAGCTGACACACCAATTGACCATGCTTTTAAAGCAACAGTCAGCACCTATGGAGCTAGCCCCGGTTCAGCAAGCATGTCGGTTGCAGCATCAGTAGCGAAATCCACTGAGACTCCTCTTGTCGAACAACAAGCGCTTTTAGCTCTAAAATATCAAAGGGAGAAGGAAAGAGTCAGAAAGTTGAAGAAATACCACAAAGATTCTCCCTCAGGTAAGAAAGATAATCAGAAAAGGGAAGAATTTTAATCTTCTCATGAATGCAGGAATGCGGAGCCTATTGAAAGTCCATCCAACGGCACATCTGAAAAAGGTGGTATACAATCTGTGTGCTATAACTGCAAGAAAGACGAACACTATCAGTACGATTGTCCGGAGCTCTCAGCTGCCCAACGAGCTGAACGGCAGGCAAGAAGAGATAAATTTACCCGGAAGAAGCATGCATATATTGCCGGAGAGCTATCCGACAACTCAACAGAGGAAGATACATTCATGTACTCTTCTGAAGATAAAGCTGCCTTCACGCCGGAAGTGAAGAAACTGCACAATCTTGACCGTGTAGCGCGGAATGCAATCCTGACAACGCTCAATGATTCTCATATACGGAGAGTGCAACACTGTAAAACGGCAAAAGAACTTTGGGACGCCCTGGTTGTACTGAGCTAAGGAACCCCGCAATCAATGAAAACAAGCTCGAGCTAGAGCTTCAAAAGTTCGAAACATTTGCCATGGAGCCGAGTGAATCCATTGACGAGCTTAGCGTCAAATTCACAAACCAGATCAATGGGCTGGGGAGGATGTTCACTAACAATGAGATGAACATTAAGATCTTGAGAGCGCTGCCTCGACTGAAGTTGCTTCTATTTGCTACTTATTTACGTCGCTCAGATCTTAATGCTTTAACTCCTGATGTTAAATTTTCAGAACTTAAGACGGAGGAGTTCGAGCATAGTCTACCCCAACGGTGCGCTAGCGCTCCAGCTGACACATCAATTGACCATGCTTTTAAAGAAACAGTCAGCACCTCCAGAGCGAGCCCCGATTTAGCAAGCAAGTCGGTTGTAGTATCAGTAGCAAAATTCACTGAGACTCCTCTTGCTGAACGACATGCGCTTTTGGCTCTCAAATATCAAAGGGAAAAGGAAAGAGTCAGAAAGCTAAAGAAATACCACAGAGATTCTCCCTCAGGTAAGAAAGATAATCATAAAAGGGAAGAATCTAAACCTTCTTCTGAATGCGTGAACACGGAGCCTGCTGCCAGTCCATCCAACGACACATCTGGAAAAAGTGGCAGAATATCTATATGTTACAACTGCAAGAAAGACGGACACTATCAATACGATTGTCCGGAGCTCTCAGCCGCCCAACGAGCTGAACGACAGGCCAGAAGAGATAAATTTGCCGGAAGAGGCAAACCTATATTGCCGGAGAGCTATCTGATGACTCAACAGAGGAAGATATATTCATGTACTCTTTTGAATATGAAGCTGCATTTGTAGCTGTTGAGATTGTAGAATCAAGTCTTGACACATCAACTGAACATTGCCTAATGGCTGGAGGAGATGCTGAGGTAAACTCCAAACTAAATATAACCTCCTCTTCACAGAGCACACATGATACTTGCTCAGCTACAGGTGACCCTCTAGATGTGATTCAAGCTTATGAAGATTTGCTAGAGGAGCAAATTCAGTTGAGCGGGGAGTTTAGTAGAACAATTCAGGAGTTGGAACATGTAAAAGCTAAAAATCAAAGACTTTCTTTTGATTGTGAGGTCTTTACTGATTCATAGAGTCTTGTTGTGAGACAAAAGGAAGAGATAAATCTCTCATGACTAAGTCTCAACACCAAGAAACGCATATATCAATCTTGACCAAGGATAATTCTGAGAAAGATACTGAGATAGCTAGGCTCAGTCTGAAACTCGCATAAGTTGAAAGAGATTATGAGTCACTCAGGAAGAGTGGTGAAGTATGGCGAGTGTTGGTCCGGAGACGAGTATCAGGTGTAGAGGGGGGGGGTGAATACATCTGATTGCAAGTTTTTCCTCAAACGCGAAGGTCAGCTGAGCTGAATTTTGCAACTGAATGAACAGTGCCAGATATGAACGTTCTGATCGCGGGTCAGAGTGAATCAACAGCTGAGTCTGTTCTACTGACTTGTGTCAGTATAAAGAGTTCAGTTTTTGAATATATTGCGGATAAGTGTTGGGCCCGTAAGACTTCGTCTCTTTTGAAAACGTGTTTTCCCAAACCAAAATTATTTTGGCTGGTGCACTTTTTAAGTACGTTTTATGCAAAGGATGAGTTTGTAAATGAGTTTGAGCACAATGTAATAAAATAGTAAATAACACAAGCAGTTTTTAACGTGGTTCGGATACGCAAGATCCTACGTCCACGGTCCTGCAGAACAGGAGTTCTTATTGATTAATCTGAGCAAGCCTCAGCAAGGAATCTGTACGCTGGACATACCCTTCTAAGTTATAGTCCTTAGCGACTTTTACAAATCAAACCAAAGTTTGAAGGGGAGGGGATGATCTCCAACAATGAAGGAGTTCTTACAATAAGAACAATTCACAGAAAGTGAACTCCTCCGAAGGTTCTAAGCTGAAGATATAACAATAGAGCTTAGATAGAGAAGGGAGAACTAAAGAATCTCTAGAGAGAAGAACTAAGGATTTTCAATTACGCAAATTCTTCGCTGGATTGACTTTAGTGCGCTAGAGAGTTGTATGCAATGAGCTTGTGTTCCCTTGTTGTCCCGTGCGTTGAGCTTGGAGACTCTTCTCTATTTATAGTCGTGACCTAGGCATGTATCCGTTGGAGAGGACGATGCCACATGTCACAAACTTCCAAGGAAAATGGCCATATATTTTCGAAAACGCGCCGCAGAGTGGTTGGCTTTCTTTACATGAGAGAAGCTTTAATATCAGAGTAGGTAAGCTTAGGTTGCTTCTCATTGGTCGAGGTTTGCGGTAGGTGAGACTTGTCTGACATCAGTCTTCCATCTCAGTCGACTCCCTGAAACTCGTATACTGAATGATCTCTACTGACATTCTAATGATAAGAGTTGGGCAGTTGTTTCCTTGTCGGACTTGTAACTGAGTTGCATGTGCTCAGTAGATCTGGACCGATCATACTGATTCTTCATCTGAGTCTGCTGATAAGGATCTTCTACTGAAGGGTAATCAGCTGGTGACTCTGAAGACAGTGAGCTCTTCACAAATTTAGCAGATGAAGGATCATACTGAGTCTTCATCTGAGGTCTGTTGAAAGAAATCTTCTACTGAGAACGGTCAATGAATGATATTGAAGACACGAGCTCTACGAACCGATGACTTGGGGTTCTGGAATTTAACTTCTCTGCTGAAGTTTAGTCCAACAACACCCCTTACTGGACTTAGACAAAATAATCAATAATGATAAGAACGAGTCTAGCCTATTACATCATCAAGGTTCAAACACATAACGGGTTTAGGACAGGTTTTGGGATCTTCAATTCTATAGCGATGTATTTCAGCATCACTACAATTACACCTAATAATGAATATTACAATATTGTCCTAAGTACACGAACTACTGACATCAGTTTCAACGCAACTACTGAGTCGAGCTCTAAGTACCCCCTAGCAATGATCTATAAGACCACTGACTCATATCCCTACCATTTCCCCTTAATTGATGATGCCAAATCCACTAATTACTAAACTACTAACCCCAAGACGACTCAGTATCAACTGATCGATGAGAACATAGGTTAACAGCTTACAAAAAATAGGCACATCAGAAGAAATCAGGACATGTAAATGTGTGTTAGATCACTTCAGTGATCAGAAAGTGTTAAAAAAAAGTAACACAGCCATAAGACAATGAGTGGTTGTCTGGCCAACAACAATACTGATTTTATAAAAGATATGGCAAGAGAAATACAATCAGTAAGCTATTACAAAAAGGGATGAGAAAAGAAGAAAAGTTGAGACTGCTACTTCCATTGTCTGAATTTCTGAATCATGGCCTTGAAGTCAGCAGATCTGGCAGCAGGAGGATCTAGCTCATACGACCTGTAAATTGCTTCTCTCAACATTTGTGTGGGTGCAAGGCCGTCTGTCGACTGAAAATCAAGATTGTTGCACCGCACGGCTGTCTCCACTTCTTCTTCAATCTCCTTCGTGCAGATGACACCTTGAAGAGTCTTAGGAGGGTTCAGTTGGCGATATGCAGGGGCAGTGAATGACAGTTTTTCTTTGAAGAGCAGGAGCTTGATCTGAGCTCTGAAGTTGGGGTCATGATTGTATAAGAACTAATCAAACAGATCGACCGCCAAAACTTCACTCGGGTAACACTGCCATATATAGTACGCCTTAATGAAATCTTCTTTCAGTTCTTCCCATTCCTCATTCAGGTTCCAGGGAATCTACTTGTCGACGCAACGGTGTGGAGTTTTCTTCAGATGTGGCTTCTGACAACCGCGCCGTAGAATTTGGAAGTCCTGGGGATCTGTCTGCTGAGGTCTCAGACTGGCTCTCTAGCTGTTTTCTCAGTAAGCTCGATGATCTTAGCCAGATCAGCCTGTCTCTTCTTCTCCCTGAGTTCAGCAGCACGCATGTCCCTTGACCTGAGGTTGAGGCCCTTCTCTACTGCGTCCCAATTGGCTTTATCCTCAGCTTCTTGCTCTGTTGTAATTTTAGGAAGGTTCTTCAGCCTTTGAGCAAGAGGGAGGTTGTCAGTGTCGGAGTCCTCTGTAGGCTTAGAAGCAGATTTCTTCGCTGATTTCTTCTGCTGAGCCAAAATCAGTTGAGCTTGTCTCTTTGATGCCCTTGCCTTTGGAACTTTAGGCTTTCTTTTCAGTAGAGCCTCTTCCTCTATACGAGCTTCATAATCCAGTCGAGCTTGCAACTGTTGAGCCACAAGTTTGTCGTGCGCCTCTTGCTCTTCTCTGCTTTTAAATTTGGGCGACGGAGGGGAGTGGGAGTGCTCTCAGTAGCAATATCCTTGCCAGGCCTCTTCGGTGGCTGAGGTTCTTCGTCCTCTTCTGAGCCCTCGACAAACTTGGCTATGTCTTCAATGTATGCCTAGGCTGAGGATCCTTCTCCTGATCCTACAACCTGCACTTTCAACTGATGCGGCTCTGTTGGCCCTTCAGCTGAGGCTTTACCCCGAGCCTCTTCTTGTACAGAGGGGAGGGGGAGAGAACTAGTTCCAGCCTGCACTGAACCTTCCCCCTTTGACTGTTCCCCTTCCTTCTCTGCTGACTCCTTGAGCACTTCCTTCCCTTTACCTTCCCCCTTTTTGGCATCATCTGTCGAGGTCAGTAAGGATTTGATCGCTGCTACGTCCTGCTGGAGGGTGTAGAGAGATGTCTTTATGTGGTCAGAGGTAGTGTTAAAGTCTCCGACCGCATCACAGTAGTGTATCCATTCATCCTCCTGATCCTTCTTAATTTGTTTGATCTGGGCATCTGTTTGATTTCTCTGCTACAGGAGTGATGCGTCGAGAGAGTCCTTCATCTTGCTGGATGATCTTCAGAGTTGCCGCCTGAGTTTCGAGTGCAGTTGAAACACTGGAGCTGGCAAATCTGTTCCTCTCATCTATAACAGTCTGAACATTGGCCAGTGCTGCAGTCAGTTGCTCTGAGAATATTTTCTGTTGAGCTTCTAGCTGTTGGGATTTTGTATACTGGAAGCAAATTTTATGCTTGTATACAATGTGTGTTGTCCCTACCACTATTTGATTCTCCTATCTGATAAATATATATATTTGCACATGTTATCCTTTATCTTGTATAAAAGATAGATTTGTGTGGTGTGTCGGGTATCACAGAAGACAACATAAATTAGTTGAACTGACAAGATATAAACGGTTATCACAGCTGAGACAACTTAAGGATAAGTTGTCGGTTTAAGCTGCAGTTTAGATAAGAAGTGGCTTGTCTTAGCTGCTTGTCTTTACTGGTACACTTAAGGTGGTGTATTGACGGATCACAGTGAGATGTGTTTTCCTAACTGACCTTAGTGGAGAACCAAGATCTCGGTGACTTAGCTGGTCTTAAGCTTGGTAAGACTTCAACTGAGTGCATTTGCCTATCTATCACTTTGACCTACTACGGTGAACGTCATCGCGACCGGATCTACGTATCTTGGGTGTTAGTAGTTATTTGTGGCTCAGGCTGGTTGTCTGTATCTTGCAGCCGTATCCTAGTAAAATGAGTTGATAATATCCCCTGAGGAACTCGAAAGGATTAGCACACTAAACCCGATCGATTGATTAAGTTCAGGTGTGTTAATAAGGTCGAGTGGTACTACTTAGGAATATAATATGTTAATTAATTTAAGCTGTCAGTGAGCTTAATTAACAGATATTTCTATCTTAAATACGGAGATCGATTAAGTCTAAAATACAAGCCCTTGCTCAATTTGGGATAAAGGGGTAAGTCAGCACGGATTCTCTAGTGGAATGAATCTGTGTTTATTAATTAATTTTGCTCTGGGCTGAGCATGGATAATTAATTAATTGAGGCCCAGCTTTATTTCTTGTATTGGATCCTTGATCTGGCCCAATTAGTTGCCTAGTAATTTATTGTCTCTCAGAAATCATTATTAATAGATTAATGTATTTTTACATTATTTAATAATGTTATTTATCTAGAATTAATTGGTTGGGCTAATTAATTGATAAATATTAGTAGCCCAGTAAATTAATTAATTATATTATGGGCTGGTTATGTGGAAGCCCATTAGAAATATAATTAAATTAATGGGTTACAAATATATTAATATTATATTGGCTTTTGAAGCCTATATATATTACTCCCTCCGTTCCACTCCATTAGTCCACTTTCTTTTCGGCACGGAGATTAAGAAAGTTGTTTGTTGTGTGTAAAGTAGTATAAAGTAGTGGGGTCCACTAGAATATATAAGAGTGTTATTCTAAGTTAAAAAAGAAAAGTGGACTAATGGAGTGGAACGACCCAAAGAGGAAAACTGGACTAATGTAGTGAAACGGAGGAAGTAGTATTCTGTTCAGAAACATATTACACACACACTCATAAACTTACGCACGCACGCGAGTAGGAGAGAGAGACGATAATTTATTTTCTTCAGTTCTCTGACCACCCAGAGGAAGAAAAAGGCCGGGACACAGATTAGAAAATCTAACACAGGAGCAACAATCAAAGCCGCGACAACATACGAAGGAGGAAGGTAGCGTTTCTAACCATCAATTTTCCTTCAATTGGTATCAGATCTTGGTTTAGGCTCTGATTGTTGCTATTAGTGGGTTTATTTCGTCGTTATCGGGCTATTTTCGTGTTTGGGGCGACCTGCGAGCCACTGTTTTGACCCCGTTGTAACATTTTTCTCGTGAGAAAATCCACGAGTAGATTATAGGACCTATTTGTTATGTGATTGTACTATTTTTGTACTGTAATTGGTCCGGGAAGCACGAAAACCGAGATGAAGAAGAATCTAATTTTCGTAGCGAAACCCCTAGTTTTCTAGGGTTCTATCGCATCTTGTGGCAGAGATTCTCGGCGCGTCCAATGTCGGATCGACGATCGGCTTAAACCTCTAGAATTCTCGTCTTACGAGCTTCGCGTCGATAGGTTGTAAGGGATCATCCGATCGTGGATGCGATCGGAACGGAATTGACGTCTAAAGTAGGTTGCTCGTTATGAATTCGTTCTGGCGAATCGTTTGAGATTCGGGAAATTTAGGAACTAATCTCGGCCGGAATCCGTTACCCGATGGTCTTGAGTGTTTCAATTACGTTTCCCCTCTTTCAATTGATCGAATCGCGGCTTGAAAATGAAGAATTCAGGCCGCGAAAGGCGGCGGCGGCGGAGGCGCGATTTATTACGCAGACCCGTCGCAGTGGCACAAATCGCCGGCCGTTTGGCACGGCACAGACGTCTGGACGACGTCAAGAGGCAGCGGGGATGTTGGCGGAGGGTAGGGGAAGGCCGAGGATGGCGCGGCGGCGCGCGTCTGCTGCGGCAGACGCGCGGCGTGCGCAGCGCAGATCGGCGCCGCCGCGCAGCGCTTCTCGGCGCGCGGTTACTGGGGATAGACTCGCCGTCGTTCGGCGCACCCCTGGGTGCCGGTGGGCGGCACAGAACCGGCCTGCAGCGGTGGTGGCGGCAGAAGAGTGGAGACGACACTGACGTGACGCGCCACGTCAGCCTTTGCTGACTCACTGTCCACGTGTGCACCACGTGCCTGCCACGTGGCAGACGACTCTGATGATGTGGCAGTACAGTTTTCGAAGCAGTTTTCGATGCAGTTTCCATAATCGAAGATTTCGAAGATCTGTATTTTGATCGGGCAATGTAATAGCTAGGGATTATGTGTTTTAAAGTTCGATAACGATTTTAAATTTCCTATTTTCGTATTTATTTTTAATTATGCTTTAGCATGCAATTATGTGATTAATTACGCCTTAGAAAAGCATGTAAATAGGATTTATGTCGGTTTTAAAGCATGTTTTAATTTTCGCGAGCACGTTTTATTATGTGCGTTTAGAAATTGCATGCTTTATGAATTATGTAGATATGCATGATTCGTAACAAACCTTTTGAATAAAAAGACTAAGCAATTTTAAATTAAATGTTTAATTAGATTCCATTAATTTGGATATTAAACACTTAATCGGACCTCCATTAATTGGACTCTACACGAAAGTAGTAAGATTATGTGAGTAAACGTCCACCTGCGTGGCTTGCTTGCATCTTTGAGCTACAAGTTTTGTGAGATGAGTTGTCCAAAACAATATTTGATTATTATTGAGTAGTGGGAGCGAAGCCGTAAACGTCCACCTGCGTGGCTTGCGTGCCTAGAAAACACGAGTACTCTAGAAGATAATAATTAAATAGGATGGCTAATTAGATCAAATTGAATGCGGCATGGTTCGAGTAAGTATGTCAATTTCGAGAATTTGATTCTATTTTGGTCAAATTAATGGGCAATGCTTAGATGTCACCGCAGGTACAATTCACTTCCCTTGAAGTCCCTTCCCGCGTTTTAATAGTGACATGGTCCAGAATATCGAACTATTTATTTCATTCGTCTTAAGAACCTAGACGTGGATTGGAATTAAAGAGCTAGGTAAATAGCTTGGTTTAGGGTTACGCTAGTAAACGTCCACCTGCGTGGCTTGCTAGTGGAATTCCTAGAGTCGTTCGAGGTTTTTAATATCATTGTTTTTACAAAAGGTTACAATGATTATTAATTACGAATTATGTGCAAATATTAATTTCATACATGCTTTTAAATTACATTTTTTCAGATATGTCTGTTCGAATATTTTATTTTTCGAGTTCCTAAACAGTCTCACCAACCAAACCCTAACGGGTTTAACAATTTTAAATAATTTCATAGAGTGGAAGAGATATCTTACCTTCCCAATAAAAGCTCTGCAAAGTCCTATAAGAACTTCTGTTTTAGGACCGCTATGTGTAAGAACGAGTTTACTATGAGTATGTTACTCAAATCTTTTGGTAGCGGTCAAAGAGGTTATAGGAAAGGGCAAGAGTGCTCAAGTCTTGAATATCCCTAGTAGTTCAAGGAATCCTCCGAAAGGCGGAAACCAGAAAAAGAGCAGAAAGGGTAGACATTTCAAGAAGAGCAGTGGGAGAAAGAAGACGATCCTTACCGGCGACATGCAAATGTCAAAGGAGAAAGGAAGATTCTTCAAGAATGGTAAGAAAGGACACTGGAAGAATTATAATCCAGATGTCAAGGAAAAACAGAAAGAGACGCGAGTCGCTCTTGTAACTGAAACTGTTCTGGTTTCCTCTTCTACCCACGAATGGGTAGTGGATTCGAGGCCAACTGATCATGTTTGTTACACCTTGCAAGGTTTCTTGCAGAAAAGGCAATTGAGCAAAGACGAGGTGGTAGTCTCAATGGGCAATGGATCGAAAGTTCCTACAATTGCCATTGGAGATTTAAATCTATCTTTTGATAGTTCTGTTTTAGTACTTAAAGATGTTTAATATGTGTCTGAGTTTAGGCGAAACATTATTTTTGTTTCAAAACTCTACACCATGGATGGTTATAAATCAAGTTTTGATTGTGAAGTTTCTATCATGAAAGACGATGATTTTATTTGTGGTGGACCATTAAACGGATCTTTATATACTATTACTTGTAAACCGCGTAGTTCTGTTAATATTGCTTCCTCATCATCAAATCCTAAGAAGAGGAAATAGTCTTCTAAGGTAAACCAAACTTATCTGTGGCACTTAAGAGTAGGTCACATCAATCTTAACAGCACTCAAAGGTTGGTGGAATATGGATCATTGGAGTCTCTCCAAGATTGAACCATATCAAACTTGCGAAACCTGTTTGGAAGGAAAGATGTTGACTAGACCTTTCAAGGCAAAGGGTTATAAAGCCACAGAAGTATTAAGTTTGATACATTCTGACTTGTGTGGGTCTATGTCTACACAAGCTCGTGGAGGGTATGAGTACTTCGTCACATTTATTGACGATTACTCGAGGTATGGATCTGTTTACCTTCTTCACCACAAGTTGGATTACATTGAAACCTTTAAGGAATTCAAGGCAGAAGTGGAGAAGAAGCTAGGTAAAGAAATCAAAACACTACGATCTGATCGTGGTAAGGAATACCTAACCAACGAGTTCAAGGACTACTTGACAGAATGTGGGATTACATCCCAGCTGACAGCACCGGGCACGCCTCAGCAGAATGGTGTGTCAGAGAGAAGGAACCAAAGTCTCTTAGAGATGGTTCGGTCGATGATGAGTTATGCAACTTTGCCAGTTTCCTTTTGGGGATATGCCCTAAAGATTGTAGCATACTTGCTGAAGCGTGTGCCTTCCAAGTCGGTACAAAAGATCCCTTTCGAGTTGTGGAGCGGGCACAAACCCAGTATGCACCACCAAAGGATTTGGGGTTATCATGCTTATGTGCTAAATAGGCAGACCGACAAATTGGAATCACGTTCAGAAGTGATGTTGTTCATATGATATGCAAAGGAAACGAAGGGTGGATACTTTTATGATCCTAAAGAACAGAAGATCGTTGTTAGCCCTAAAGCTCGGTTCTTAGAAGAGGATTACATTAGTAACCATAAATCTCGAGTCGACATCATCCTTGAGGAATTATAAGGTGGTCGAGTTCCACTTTAATAGCCAGTTGTGCAAGATAGTACTCCACGAGTAACTGCACAATCTATTAACACAGCGTCTGACACTGTTCAATGTAGTGGGAGGGTGATATTTACACCTGATCGGTATATGTTCACTCGGGAGACGTTTGTCATCTCCTGGCAGATGAACAAGATACCGTGGATCCCTGGACTTACAACGAAGCAGTGGGAGATGTAGATGCAAATTCCTAGCGAATCATCATGGACTCAGAATTTAAGTCCATAATTGATATGGATGTATACGAGATCACTGAACTACCTGAGGGCTGCAAGGCTATTGGTAGTAAGTGGGTATACAAGAGAAAGAGAGAGGACCGAATGGAGAGATCATGGCGTTTAAGGCCAGGCTAGTGGCGAAGGGTTTTTACCCAGAAAGAAGGTATTGATTACAAAGAGACCTTCTTGCCTGTAGCAATGATCATGTCCATTCAGATTCTCCTTGCCATACCAACTCACATGAACCTAGAGATCTGACAAATGTATGTCAAAACCGCATTCCTAAACGGTCACCTTGAAAAAGGTAGGGACATCTACATGAATCAGCCAGATGGTTATGTGAAGGAGGGCGAAGAGTATCTAGTTTGGAAGCTTAAGAAGTCTATTCATGGACTTAAGCAAGATTTCCGGTTATAGCACCAGCGTTTTCGACGAGGTAGTCAAATCCTATGGATTTGTATCCTGTCCTAACAAGGTGTGTGTACAATATGTGTGTTAACGGATCAGTAGTGTTTCTTGCATTTTACGTAGATGACATCCTTCTCATTGGCAACAATGTTGAAGTGTTATCAGACGTAAAGACGTGGTTATCCGAGCAGTTTCAAATGAAGGACTTAGGTGAAGCTACTTACATCCTTGGGATCAAGGTTATCCGAGATCGCTAGAAAAGGATGTTAAGCTTGTCACAAGTGTCCTACATTGACACTGTTATTGCTCGTTTTAGCATGCAAAAAGCCAAGAGAGGTTCATTACCTTTCAGACATGACATTTTTCTATCCAAGAATCAGTGCCCTAAAAATGCCTAAAGAGATAGAAAGTATGAGACTAGTACCATATGCTTCCGCTGCCGGGAGCCTAATGTATGCGATGCTTTGTACGAGAGCAGATATCTCATATGCTGTAGGCATGGTCTCAAGATATCAGTCTAACCCTGGAAAGGAACACTGGACTGCGGTCAAGCATATTCTCAAGTACCTTAAACGAACTAGAGATTATAGGCTTGTTTACCAGTCAGACAGTCTAGTGTCTTTGGGTTATACAGAATCAGATTTCCAGGCTGACAGAGACGAGAAGAAGTCTACCTCGGGTTATTATTTACCTTGGGAGGTAGAGCCATTTCATGGAGGAGTGCAAAGCAGAAATGCATTGCGGACTCAACCATGGAAGCAGAGTATGTGGTCGCCTTGAAGCTTCGAAAGAGGCAGTTTGGTTCAAGAATTTCCTCCTGGATCTTGATATTGTTCAGAATTTGCCTAAGGCGATCACGATTTATTGTGATCATGCGGGTGCAGTGACAAATTCTAAGGAACCTAGATCTCACAAGGCGTCTAAACACATAGACAGAAAGTACCACATTATACGAGAATTCGTAAATCGAGGTGACGTGGTGATTGACAAAATTGGAACTGAAGTTAACCTAGCTAATCCTTTCACGAAGAGCTTACCACTCCCGGCTTACGAGATGCATGTTCATGGCGTAGGGATGGTAGAGATGCCCCCCACTTAGGACTACAGAAACTTTTGTATAAGTGGGAGAAGATGCAGTGATAGATATGATAAATAGCTAAGATATATTTGGGTACTAGTTTGTACCTAGATAGCTGAGATATAGTTGAGTACTAGTTTGTACCTAGAACTGACACATTGTATACTAAAAGTTTACTTTAGTATAAGTGGGAGAATTGTTGGGATTTTGTGTACTGGAAGCAAATTTTATGCTTGTATACAATGTGTGTTGTCTATACCACTATTTTATTCTCCTATCTGATAAATATATATATTTGCATATGTTATCCTTTATCTAGTATAAAAGTTAGATTTGTGTGGTGTGTCGGGTATCATAGAAGACAACACAAATTGGTCGAACTGACAAGATATAAACGGTTATCACAGCTGAGACAACTTAAGGATAAGTTGTCGGTTTAAGCTGCAGTTTAGATAAGAAGTGGCTTGTCTTAGCTGCTTGTCTTTACTGGTACACTTAAGGTGGTGTATTGAAGGATCACAATGAGATGTGTTTTCCTAACTTACCTTAGTGGAGAACCAAGATCTCAGTGACTTAGCTGGTTTTAAGCTTGGTAAGACTTCAGCTGAGTGCATTTGGCTATCTATCACTTTGACCTACTATGGTGAACGTCATCGCGACCGGATCTACGTATCTTGGGTGTTAGTAGTTTTTTGTGGCTCAGGCTGGTTGTATGTATCTTGCAACCGTATCCTAGTAAAATGGGTTGATAATATCCCTTCAGGAACACGAAAGGATTAGCACACTAAACCCGGCCGGTTGATTAAGTTCAGGTGTGTTAATAAGGTCGAGTGGTACTACTCAAGAATATAAGATGTTAATTAATTTAAGCTGTCAGTGAGCTTAATTAATTAACGGATATTTCTATCTTAAATACGGAGATCGATTAAGTCTAAAATACAAGCCCTTGCTCAATTTGGGATAACGTGTAAGTCTGTACGGATTCTCTAGTGGAATGAATCTGTGTTTATTAATTAATTTTGCTCTGGGCTGAGCATGGATAATTAATTAATTTGAGGCCCAGCTTTATTTCTTGTATTGGATCCCTGATCTGGCCCAATTAGTTGTCTAGTAATTTATTATCTCTCAGAAATCATTATTAATAGATTAATGTATTTTTACATTATTTAATAATGTTATTTATCTGGAATTAATTGGCTGGGCCAATTAATTGATAAATATTAGTAGCCCAGTAAATTAATTAATTATATTATGGGCTGGTTATATGGAAGCCCATTAGAAATATAATTAAATTAATGGGTTACAAATATATTAATATTATATTGGCTTATGAAGCCTATATATATTAGTATTCTGTTCAGAAATAGATTACACACACACTCATAAACTCACGCACGCACGCGAGTAAGAGACATAGACGATAATTTATTTTCTTCAGTTCTCTGACCACCCAGAGGAAGAAAAAGGTCGGGACACAGATCAGAAGATCTAACACAGGAGCAACAATCAAAGCCGCGACAACATACGAAGGAGGAAGGTAGCGTTTCTAACCATCAATTTTCTTTCACTAGCAACTGCTGACACTGTGCGGCCAGGTCCATCTTCTGAACGGCCAACGCAATCTCGATGATCTCTTTGAAATTTGGAGGAGTTGCTTCTGAGATCTTCTTGACTTCGCTGGTGAGGTTGTCAACACGCTCTGTCTGAGCCTTGGTGTTTTGTGACCA
The DNA here is from genome assembly GCA_028984105.1 of Lavandula angustifolia. Classification (NCBI taxonomy): domain Eukaryota; kingdom Viridiplantae; phylum Streptophyta; class Magnoliopsida; order Lamiales; family Lamiaceae; genus Lavandula; species Lavandula angustifolia. Next base: position 9,878,995 of record CM054818.1, on the reverse strand, counting down.
TTTCAGGTGCACATCTTTAGCTAGGAGATGATTCTTGTCTCCTTGCTCCTTTATCGCTCGGTTGACAGACCTCGAGGATACGATGCCGATAGATTTTATCTGATAAGAAGAGGTACCGATCCTCTGCTAAGAGGCAGCAAGTTGTTGTTGTCTTGAAGAAGACGCAACAGGGGCAACATCAGATTCTGGAGGAGGTGGTGGTGAGTCGCCCTTCTCGTTGGGAGTCTTGCCCTCAGCAGAGTCTCCCTTCTGTGCATCCTTGGGAATTGAATCATCAACTTCATCCTGGTAATCTGATGGTGAGGGTCCTCTGGCGGGAGAGGAGGAGGACTTAAGCTCTAGAAGGTAAAGCATGGCAGATTTTAAGTCCTCAAAGGAAGCGATGTTTGCGGGTTCCCCAAACCCAATAATAGACTGAATGTGCTGCTCCTCTGCCAGAAGGGAATCCACAGAATGTTGTTGAACAAGGTCAGTGAGAATGTCCCAGTTAAGGAATCTCAGCAGCATCTAAGTCATTGCCCTGATGGCTACATCAACCAGATCCTGCTGAGCAATCTCAGGGATCTGTTCAGCGACCTCCACTTCAGCTCTAAGTCTGGTCAGCTGAACTGCAGATGGTAGTTCTGAAGAAACTTTAGCAGCTGGTTCATCTTCATCTTCCAGCTGAGTTTCCTCAGTACTCACTCGCTGGACTTTGTCTTTCAGAGTGGCACCTTCAATGCCTGTGTCCGCCTCGAGTAAGTCTTCCATCTGAGGGGGCGGTGGAGAGACAGCTTTAGAAGCCCCTGACTTGGTAAGCTTCTTTTTCATGGGTTGTTCGTTGCTTGGAGGCAGATCAGTAGAAGATCTTTTAAGTTCGGCTCCACGACCGATGGACTTTTCTGCTGCTGATTTTTACCTAAACTTAATCAGCTTCTTGTCAAAATACTTCATGTCGCCAAACGATGCATGAGTTGTCACTAAGGCTTCGATCAGCGTTGAAACCTTTGTCCCGTACAAAAGCTTGCCCACACTAATTAGTCTTCTCTCTCCAGCCTCTGTGGCAACAAACTTCTGCGCCTGAGCTTTCAGTTCGGATAGGAAGAACTGAGCCCAGTGAACCTTGACTATATCCAAAATAGCCATCATAATTTGGAGTCTCAGTTTAGACAGCTGGTCAAACGATCCAACAACGCTCGTGAGTATATGAATCACGACGTAAGCCAAGCCTCTGTACTCCGGTAGAAGTTGGTTCTTCGAAAACGCGGCCTTGAAGGAAACATCGTCCCTTCCGTAGAAACGTCTGATGTAGGAGTTAAGCTCTGCGTCTTTGTAGCCGATGGGGGAGATGCCGTTGTCAGGAAGATCAAATACAACTTTCAGCCCTTCAAGAATGCTGATGTCGGCATGACTCTCCTCCCATGTCTGAGGGGAAACCTCCCTCATATATCTGACAATGGTGACTTCAACGTCAGTATCCTCCACTAGGCGCATATTGTAGAAGAATTCCACCACCTATCGTGGAAGGCAAGCCCGGGGATGCTTCGTCAGAAGCGTCTTCAGCCCCGAAGCTTCAAGGGCAGAGAAGACCGCCTCCAGAAATGGCAGTTCCGCTAGATGGAACTCCATGGTAGGTTCGAACAGAACCCTGCTCTGAATGATATCGTCTATGTTGGTAGGAGTCTGAACGATGGTAGAGTGAGACGCCATTTTCAATAGAAATCTGCAAAAAAGATGTTAGCACTTGAAAATAGAGTAAGTTAGATACAGATTTATAAAGAAAATTAATTACCGAGTTTAAGAGTGCTTGAGGAGATAAGTGCAGTTTAGGAATATAAAGGAAGCTCTCTTACTCGATAATGGCAGAAAGTGAGTTTAGAAGGAAAAGAGAGAGATTTTATAAGATTTGAATATAAAGATTTTAGATCTGGCGATCAGGATAAAATCTCGCTTTTTCTAGGCAGTTAGGATTTGATATTATAAACGGAATGATTACTAAGCCGCCTCTAATCTAGACCCACGTAAGATTTGCACAGATAGAGTAAGGTGAGATGACATGCATTAAATGTGCTGCATTCAGTTCTTAGGATAATGCACTTTAAATGAAAACGGTTTCTACTGAGTATATCCTTAAGAATTTATGGTGGGAAATAAATGCGTTTCATGCCACTGAATGTAAGCTACTGAACTAATAAATGCAAGCATGTCACTGAATGAAATACAGAACTTAATACGCAAACCTCTTCAGCTGAACCTGGTGGTCAATTGTTTACCATATGTAAAACAGGAGAATCTTCGTGATACTAAAGTGATCACGTTCCCCTTTACTATGTACTGTATGATTCACCCTACTGAATCAATTACTGGATTTTGACTAACTGACTTGTCGTACTGAATATTCTTACTGATTCGAGTCAGTAGGATCCAGTAGACCTAGCTCGACTGAGAGTTCTCTGAATCTGTTCTCAGCCAGCGGATTGGTCAGTATGTCTGCCTTTGCCTATAAGTATGAATTTTCTCTATCCTGATATCCTTCTTTTCGACATGGTCTTGGATGAAGTGGTGTCGGATGTCCACGTGCTTGCACCTCGTATAAAGAACTGGGTTTTGAGTTATTGCAATTGCACTAGTGAAGTCACAGTAGATGGGCACTTCATCTTGAGTGATACCATAATCACGCAGTTATTGTCGAAGCCAAAGGATTTGGACACAACAACTTCCAGCTGCCATATACTCAGCTTCAGTAGTGGACGTTGCTACTGAATGTTGTTTCTTTGAAAACCATGATATCAGCTTACTGCCTAGGAACTGTCACGTTCCTGAAGTTGACTTTCGATCTATCCTGCATCCTGCATAATCAGTATCAGAATATCCAGTTAGAACAAGATTATCATCAGCAGGATACCATAACCCAGCGTCAGGTGTTCCCTTCAGGTATCGCAGAATGTTCTTTGCTGAGTCTAGATTACTTCGCTTCGGATTCGCCTGAAATCTTGCACACACACCTACAACATAAGTTATGTCAGGTCTGCTTGCTGTTAAATATAATAAAGAACCAATAATAGCTCTATAATCAGTAGAGTTAACAGAAGCTCCCTCTTTGTCTAGATCGATTTTCAAATTTGTATTCATGGGGATCTTGACTAGCTTGCTTGAGTCGCAGCCAAATCTCTTCAGGAGGTCTCGAGTGTACTTGGCTTGGCTGATGAATATTCCTTCAGGTGATTGTTTTACTTGAAAACCGATGAAGTAATTCATTTCTCTCATCATAGACATCTCGAACTTCTCTTTCATCATTTTCTCGAATCGTTGACATATAGTCACATTCCTACAACCAAAAATGATGTCGTCCCATAAATCTGCACTAGTAGAATATTATCGGCTGACTTAATGCTGAACAGAGTGCGATCTACTGTCCCCTTCTGAAAACCTTGTTGAAGAAGAAAGTCTGATAGGGTATCATACCAAGCCCTAGGTGTTTGTTTTAACCCATATAGAGCTTTTCTGAGCCTATAAACCTAATGTCCCTGCTGAAAGCCGGGAGGTTGTTCCACATAGACTGCTTCCTTCAGTACGCCGTTCAAAAACGCTGACTTTACATCCATCTGATATACTTTGAATCTTTGATGTGTTGCGTAGGCCAGGAATAGACGAATGACTTCCAATCTGGCGACTGGAGCGAACGTTTAATCAAAATCTATTCCCTCTGCTTGACAATATCCCTTGGCAACAAGCCGAGCTTTGTTTCTTTCTATGACGTTGTTTTCATCTTGCTTGTTCTTGAAGACCCACTTGGTACCTATTACGAGTGCGTCCTCTATCGACTGGGGTTCTTCAATAGATAAGAAGCAGGAGTATAATGCCTTTTCTCCTTGACATAATCTGGATCTTGTCCTAACTGTTGCTGATGGATCTCCAATGATGAGATCAGAAGAGTGAGCGTCCAGCCATGATCATGTGAGTTTGGCTTCTTCTTCTGAGATTACTTCTGTACAGTCAACAGGAGTGTTAAACATTTTAGTAGTGCTATTAAGTGACTGAAGCAATTCAGTAAGAATGTTAGGATATACTGAGGTTCAGGGGCATTTCGCTTAGGAACATCATTTGTTCCCCCTGAGTTAATATTCTCAGTAGAGGTCTCAGTTAACACTAGGGCTTCCTCATCGACCATTGTTACATGATGTTGATTCTGTTCAGTAGAATCAACCAGGTCAGCTACATTGTCTGTAGGATGGGTCTGAGTTTCTTCTTCGTCTGAGTCATCATCCCAATAGTGCTAGATCTTTTCAGTTTTTTCATTCAGCGTGAGATCCTGTAGCTTGCTGCTGACATCTTCAGTATTTGTCTTATTAGGTTTCATGTCTTTAGTAACAAACTCATCAAAAATAACATGAGGGCTTTCTTCCACGCAAAGGGTCCGGTAGTTAAAGACCCTGAAGACTTTACTGACTCAAGAGTATCTTAAGAACACTCCTTGATCAGATTTGCTATCAAAAACCTTTAACTGATCCTTTTCGTTATTGTGGATAAAGCAAGGATAACCAAAAACATGAAAATGAGAAATAGAAGGAATTCTCCCTTTCCATAGTTCGTATGGTGTCTTCTTGTGTTGTTTTGTAAGTAGTGAACGGTTCTCAGTGTAACAGGCTGTGTCAGTAACATCAGCCCAGAACTTTGAGGGTAGTCCGGAGTCTTCTAGGGGCATTCTTGCTGCTTCTTTTAATGTTCTGTTCTTTCGTTCAGCAAGACCGTTCTGTTGGGGTGTGCGAGCTGCTGAAGTCTCATGCTGAATCCCCTCGGTGTCGCAGTACTCCTTCATGATTGAGTTAAGGAATTCAGTCCCTCTGTCTGAGCAAATTCTCTGAATCTTGATGTCTTTTTCCACACTGAGTTTCTTCAGCAGTATTGGCGACTCAGTCTTGACATCAGATTTGTTGACTATGAAGATAACCCATGTATATCTTGAATAATCGTCAATAACGACGAGGGCATACTTCTTGCCTCTTATAGTCACTAGAGAGACTGGCCCAAACAAGTCCATGTGGAGCAGTTGAAGGATTCCATCAGTGGAAGGTGAAGGAATTGGTGGATTGCTTTTCTTAGTCTGCTTTCCCTTCAAGCATGCTTCACGGTTTTTGTCTTTAATGAAAGCTTCATTGGGCAGTCCTCTGACTCTTGAGTCCCTAGCCAGCTTGTTCATTGCCTTGAAATTCAGGTGATTGAGCCTATTATGCCACAACCATCCCATTTTATCACTTGATTTCGTTTGGGCAAGCAGGTAAGCCTCAGGTTTGGCGGTGTTACAGTTTGGAACGTAGATGTTCTTCTTTCGCGAGCCTAATAACACTGTTTTCCCTGTATTTATCAATAACATCACAAAAACTAACGTCAAAGGTAACTCTGTTAAGATTATCACAGAATTGACTGACATAAATGAGATTATGTTGAAGTCCTTCAACAGATGTTACTCTTGGAACTGAAGCAGTCCCAATGTTCAGTGTTCCATATCCCCCTGTATAGCCTTTTGAGTTATCACCAAACTCAATTTTGGGACCATCTTCTTATATGTAATTGGTCAGCAAGCTCTTTTGATAGGTCATATGTCTCGAGCAGCCGCTGTCCATGATCCAAGGGTCCTTATGCACCTGCAAAATAGAAACAACTTTAGGTACCTTTTGGTTCAGTTTGGGTCCTTAAGCGTTAGTCGATGGTTTCGTGACCCAAATTTGTCTGGCGACCTTGGGGGTCTCAGACACTTTCTTCTTCTAAACCTTCTTGTCAGTTTTCTTCTCCACTGAACTTGGAGATACTGACTTTTTGGCAGCTTTGGGTTCAAGAGCTTTCTTTTTCTGATGTTTTGTACTCTTCCTGACCTTGGGCTCATAATAGTACGAACCGTATTGTGTTGGGTACTCATACAGTGGTTCGCCATACTGCTATGCTCATCTGAACTTCTTAGTTCCCCCTGAATTTGATGGTGGTGTTATGGGGCTATAACTCTTGATCAGTTGCTTATTGCTCTGGCTGAGGTGCAATAATCTTCTGTTTGTTTTTCACTTGAGTTACGGGTTCAGTAGTTTGAACTTTTCCTCTGACGAACCTATCAGCCAGCATTTCTAAGCCTTTTGAGGTAGAGGTTGAAGCTTCGTGAGTATAGCCGAGTCCTTCCTTCATGACGACTGACCTTTGTTCTCTGAGCATACTTTCCAACTTCTCCTTGGCTCCCAGGTATTGTTCAGTCATTAATCCTCGCCAAACTTCATCACTTTTTCTGAGTGATTCATAGTCCTTTTCAACTTCTGCGAGCTTCTGACTGAGCCTTGTTATCTCAGTATCTTTCTCAGAATTGTCCTTAGTCAGAATTGATATCTGAGTTTCTTGAAGCTGAGACTTAATCATAAGAGATTCAATCTCTTCCTTCAGTCTCGCAACAAGATTCTCTGAATCAGTAGAGACTTGACAATCAGAAGAAAGTTTCAGATTTTTAGCTTTTACCTGTTCTAGTTCCTGAACTGTTCTACTGAACTCTCTACTCAACTGAATCTACTCCTCTAGTAAGTCGTAATATGCTTGAATCATGTCTAGAGGTTGACCTGTAGCTGAGCAAGTATCATGTGTGCTCTGTGAAGAGGAGGTTATAATTAGTTTAGAGTTTACCTCAGCCTCTTCTCCAGCTATTAGGCAGTGTTCAGTTGATGTTTCAAGATCTGATTCTCCAACCTCAACAGCTACAAATGCAGCCTAAGAAGATTACATAAAAGTATCTTCCTCTATTGAGTCGTCGGATAGCTCTCCGGCAATGTAGGCTCGCCTCCTTCGGGCAAATTTTTCTCTTCTGGCCTGCCGTTCAGTTTGTTGGACAGCTGAGAGCTCCGAACATTCATACTGAAAACGTCCTTTCTTTTTGTAGTTATAACATACAGTAACTCTGCCACCTTTTTCGGTTGAGCTGTTGGATGGATTGGCAGCAGGCTCTGTGTTCCTAAAATCAGGAGAAGGTTTAGATTCTTCCCTTTTGTGATTATCTTTCTTACCTGAGGGAGAATTTCTATGGTATTTCTTTAGCTTTCTCACTCTCTCCTTCTCCCTTTGATATTTGAGAGCCATAAGGACAAGACGTTTAGTAGCAGGAGTCTTAGTGGATTTTGCTTCTGATATAGCTACTGTCTTGCTAGCAGAACCGGGGTTAGCTCTTGATGTGCTGACTATTACTTTGAAAGCATGGTCAATTTGAGTGTCAGCTGGAGCATAACACACCGTTGGGGTAGACTATGCTCGAACTCCTCAGTCTTCAGTTCGGAAAATATAACATCAGGAGTTAAAGCATTAAGATCAGAATGACGTAAATAAGTAGCAAAAGGAAGCCACTTCAGTCGAGGTAATACTCTTAAGATCTTGGTTTTCATCTCCTTGTTGGTGAACGTTCTCCCCAGCCCATTGATCATATTGATCTGGTTGGTGAATCTGACTTTAAGCTCGTCAATGGTTTCACTGGGCTCCATGGCAAAGTTGTTGAACTTTTGAAGCTCTAGTTCGAGCTTGTTTTCCTTGATCTGTGGGGTTCCTTGGCTCAGTACAACCAGGGCATCCAAAAGTTCCTTTGCCGTCTTACAGTCTTGCACTCTCCCGAGATGAGAATCACTGTGTATTGTCAGGATTGCTTTCCGCGCCGCTCGGTCAAGATTGTGCAGTTTCTTCTCTTCCGGCGTGAAGGCAGATTTATCTTTGGCAACCTTTGCACCAGTTTGTGCTCCTACACCTCCCACAGCGGCATATTGTACACTGCCAATTATGGGAATGATAGGTCCTGTCTCAAGGCCGTCTGTCATGCTGTCGTGTAGTGATGTAAGGTGCGCCTCCATTCTCACACGCCATACCGTATAATTCTCCACAGAGAAAATAGGCACCATCCGAATACTTGACATATCAGACATTTTAGATAAGAGTATAAGGATGTATGAAGATATGCTTGTGCAGTGAAAACGTTTTCAGGATCTGTTCGAGAAGACTAGTAGGTTTTTCAAAAACGATGATCAAGAGAACACCGCTCTGATACCAATTGTTGCTCCGGAGATGAGTATCAGGTGTGGGGGGGGGTGAATACACCTGATTGCAAGTTTTTCTTCAAACGCGAAGGTCAGCTGAGCTGAGTTTTGCAACTGAATGAACAGTGTCAGATATGAACCTTCTGATCGCGGGTCAGAGTGAATCAACAGCTGAGTCTGTTCTACTGACTTGTGTCAGTATAAAGAGTTTAGTTGTTGAATGTAGTGTGGATAAGTATGGGGCCCGTAAGACTTCGTCTCTTTTGAAAACGTGTTTTCGCAAACAAAAATTATTTTGGCTGGTGCACTTTTTTAGTACGTTTGATGCAAAGGATGAGTTTGTAAATGGGTTTGAGCACAATGCAATAAAACAGTAAATAACATAAGTAGTTTTTAACGTGGTTTGGATACGCAAGATCCTACGTCCACGGTCCTGCAGAACAGGAGTTCTTGTTGATTAATCTGAGCAAGCCTCAGCAAGGAATCTGTACGCTGGACAGACCCTTCTAAGTTATAATCCTTAGCGACTTTTACAAATCAAACCGAAGTTTGAAGGGGAGGGGATGATCTCCAACAATGAAGGAGTTCTTACAATCAGAACAATTCACATAAAGTGAACTCCTTCGAAGGTTTAAGCTAAAGATATAACAATGGAGCTTAGATAGAGAATGGGGAACTAAAGAATCTCTAGAGAGAAGAACTAAGGATTTTCAACTACGCAAGTTCTTCCCTGGATTGGCTTTAGTGCGTTAGAGAGTTGTATGCAGTGAGCTTATGTTCCCTTGTTGTCCCGTGCGTTGAGCTTGGAGACTCTTCTCTATTTATAGTCGTGACCTAGGCATGTATCTGTTGGAGAGGACGATGCCACGTGTCACAAACTTCCTAGGAAAATGGCCATATATTTTTGAAAACGCGCCGCAGAGTGTTTGGCTTTCTGTACATGAGAGTAGCTTTAATGTCAGAGTAGGTAAGCTTAGGTTGCTTCTCATTGGTCGAGGTTTGTGGTAGGTGAGACTTGTCAGACATCTGTCTTCCATCTGAGTTGACTCTCTGAACCTCTTATACTGAATGATCTCTGCTGACATTCGAATGATAAGAGTTGGGCAGTTGTTTCCTTGTCGGACTTGCAACTGAGTTGCATGTGCTCAGTAGATCTGGACCGATCATACTGATTCTTCATCTGAGTTTGCTGATAAGGATCTTCTACTGAAGGTAATCAGCTGGTAACTCTGAAGACACTGAGCTCTTCACAAATTTAGCAGATCAAGAATCATATTGAGTCTTCATATGAGGTCTGTTGAAAGAAATATTCTACTGAGAACGGTCAGTGGATGATACTGAAGACACGAGCTCTATGAACCGATGACTTGGGGTTCTGGAATTTAACTTCTCTACTGAAGTTTAGTCCAACAACTCCCCTTACAGGACTTAGACAAAATAATCAATAATGATAAGAACGAGTCTAGCCTATTACATCATCAAGGTTCAAACACACATCGGGTTCAGGACAGGTTTTGGGATCTTCAATTTTATAGCGATGTATTTCAGCATCACTACAATTTCCCCCAATAATGAATATTATAATATTGTCCTAAGTACACGAACTACTGAAGTCAGTTTCAACACAACTACTGAGTCGAGCTCTAAGTACCCCTTATAATGATCTATAAGACCACTGACTCATATCCCTACTACGAGGACTGATGACAGAGCAGTACATGAGAGCCAAGGAGAAGTTGGAGAGTATGCTTAGAGCACAGAGACCAGTCTCCCTTAAGGAAGGACTTGGCTACACACATGAAGCTTCAACCTCTACCTCAAAAGGCTCAAAAAAGCTGGTTGGTCGGTTTGTCAGAGGGAAAGTTCAAATTGCTGAACCTGTCACCCCTTTGGCGAAAAATAAACAGAAAGTGATTGCAGGTGCATAAGGACCCTTGGATTGTCGACAACGGCTGCTCGAGATACATGACTTATCAGAAGAGACTGCCGACCAACTATGTGCAAGAAGAAGGTCCCATAATTGAGTTTAGTGACAACTCAAAAGGCTACACAAGGGGATATAGAACGATGAATATTGGGACTAATTCAGTTCCGAGAGTAACATATGTTGAAGGACTTCAACATAATCTCCTTTCTATTAGTCAATTATGTGATAACCTTAACAGAGTTACCTTTGACGCTGCTTTCTGTGATGTTCTTGATAAATCTACAGGGAAAACAGTTTTATCAGGTTCGCGGAAAAAGAATATCTACATTGCAAACTGGAGCACCGCCGAACCTGAAGCTTGCTTGCTTGCCCAGACAAAGTCAAGTGATAAAACAGGATGGTTGTGGCATAAAAGGCTCAGTCACCTGAACTTCAAGGCAATGAACAAGCTGGCAAGGGACTTAAAAGTCAGAGGACTGCCTAACGAAGTATTCACTAAAGACAAAAATTGTGAAGCATGCATGAAGGGAAAGCAGACAAAGAAAAGCAACCCACCAATTCCGTCACCTTCCACTGATGGAATCCTTCAGCTGCTCCACATGGACCTTTTTGGGCTAATCTCTCCAGTGACTATAAGAGGCAAGAAGTATGCCCTCATCGTTATTGACGATTACTCAAGATATACGTGTGTCATCTTCATAGTCAACAAATTTGATGTCAAGACTGAGTTGCCAATACCGCTGAAGAAACTCAGTGTGGAAAAAGACATCAAGATTTAGAGAATACGCTCGGATCGAGGAACTGAATTTCTCAACTCAATCATTACGGAATACTGCGATATAGAGGGAATTCAACAAGAGACGTCAGTAGCTCGTAACCCCAACAGAACGGCCTTTCTGAGTGAAAGAATAGAACATTGAAAGAAGCAGCAAGAAGGCTCCTAGCAGACTCCGGATTACCCTCGAAGTTCTGGGCAGATGCTACTGACACTGCCTGTTACACTCAGAATCGCTCACTACTGACAAAGCTACACATGAAGACATTATATGAACTATGGAAAGGGAGAATTCCTTCTACATCTCATTTCCATATCTTTGGTTGTCCATGCTTTATCCATAATAATGGAAAGGATCAGTTAAAGGTCTTTGATAGGAAATCTAATCAAGGAGTGTTCTTAGGATACTCCCGGGTCAGTAAAGCCTTCAGGGTCTTTAACTGCCGGACCCTTTGCATGGAGGAAAGCCCTCATGTTATTTTTGATGAGTTTGTTACTAAGGATAGGAAATCGGATGAGACAAATACTGAAGATGTCAGCAGTAGGCTACAGGATCTCAAGTTAAATGATAAATTGAGAAGATCCAGCATTGTTGGGATGATGAGTCAGATGAAGAAGAAACTCAGACCCATCCCATAAGCGATGTAGCTGACCTAGTTCATTCTACTGAACAAAATCAACATCAGGTAATAATGGTCGATGAGGAAGCCCCGGTGGTAACTGAGACCTCTACTGAGAATAACAATTCAGGGGGAACGAATAATGTTATAGAGCGAAATGCTCCTGAACCTAAGAACTCTGTAGATCGTAACCTTCTTACTGAATTACTTTAGTCGCAGAACAACACTAATGAAATGCCTAACTCCTGTTGACTGTGCAGAAGTAATTTCAGAAGAAGAGACCAAGCTCATACGATAATGGCTAGATGCTCACTTTTCTGATCTCATTATTGGAGATCCATCAGTAAATGTAAAGACAAGATCCAGACTTTGTCAAGGAGAAAGTGTTTTATACTCATGTTTCTTGTCTACTGAAGAACCTCAGTCGATAGAGGACGCACTTAAAGATGCTGATTGGATCATACCAATGCAAGAGGAGCTGAACCAATTCGTCAGAAACGGGGTTTGGGAGCTTGTTGACAGACCTAGACACCAACACGTGATAGGTACAAAGTAGGTCTTCAAGAACAAACGTGATGAAAACAATGTCATAGTAAGAAACAAAGATCGACTTGGTGCCAAGGGATACTGTCAAGCAGAGGGGATAGATTTTGATGGAACATTCGCTCCAGTCGCCAGATTGGAAGCCATTCATCTATTCCTAGCCTACGCAACGCATCAAGGATTTAAAGTATATCAAATGGATGTAAAGTCAGCATTTCTGAATAGCGTACTGAAGGAAGAAGTCTACGTGGAACAATCGTCAGGCTTTCAGCAGGGACATCAGGTTTATAGACTCAGAAAGGCTCTGTATGGGTTAAAACAAGCACCCAGGGCTTGGTACGATACCTTATCAAACTTTCTACTTCATAAAGGTTTTCAAAAGGGGACAGTAGATCTCACTCTATTCAACATTAAGTTAGCTAATGACATTCTACTGGTGCAGATCTACATGGACGACATTATCTTTGGTTGTAGAAACGTGACTATATGTCAACAATTGGAGAAGATGATGAATGAGAAGTTCGAGATGTCAATGATGGGGGAGATGACCTACTTCATTGGTTTTCAAGTAAAACAATCAAATAAGAGAATATTCATCAACCAAGCCAAGTACACTCGAGACCTCCTGAAAAGATTTGGTTGTGAATCGAGCAAGCCAGTCAAGATCCCCATGAATACAAACTTTAAAATCGATCTAGATAAAGAGGAAGCTTCTATTAACTGAACTGACTATATAGCTATTATTGGTTCTTTATTATATTTAACAGCAAGCAGACCTGACATAACTTATGCTCTAGGTGTATGCCCAAGATTTCAGGCGAATCCTAAGCGAAGTCATCTAGACTCAGCGAAGAAGATTCTGCGATACCTGAAGGGAACACCTGACACAGGGTTATGGTATCCTCCTGATGATAATCTTGTTTTTGAAGGAAATACGAGGGGAAGAATCGATTACCTTCCTCCTTCGTATGTTGTTGCAGCTCTGATTGTTGCTCATGTGTCAGATCTTCTGATCTGTGTCCCGGCCTTTTTCTCCCTCTTGATGGTCAGAGAACTAAAGAAAATTAAGAATACTGTCTCCCTTCTCAAAAAATTGTGTATACACGTATGAGAATGTATTTTTTTGTGTCTTCTGTTTAAGAACAGAATACAAATATATATAGGATTCAAATAAAAATATAATATTAATATTTATAGCCCATTAATTTAATTATATCCCTAATGGGCTTCTACATAATTAGTTCATAATATAATTAATTAATCTATTGGGCTACTAATATTTATCAATTAATTGACCCAGCCAATTAATTCCAGATAAATAACATTATTAAATAATGTAAAAATACATTAATCTATTAATAATGATTTCTGAGAGACAATAAATGTTGGGTGATGATTCTATCCTCAGCATAGTCTTACTTAGTGGGAAATGATTCTATCTTCTATACTGAACCATGCTCAGCAGCCTAGTGCTCTGATTGTTGAGAAGATTTGAAGATCCCAAAACCCTATCTGATTGGTGAACCATTCCGTTGTAATCGTTATTTGTCTCTGAGGTTTCAGACTCAGTAGACACTCTACTCTGATCAAGGCGCTCAGTAGATTATCTGCCTTAACACCAGGAGTAGAAGACTCAGTGATCTTGGACTCGGCGAGAGCAAGATATGCGAAAGAGTCGGTGGAACCTGGACTCGGCGAGAGCGGTTCCGAACTCGAGCCGATCTTCGATAGACTTTTCTCGGCTATCTACCCTGCGAATACGGGATCGGACTCGAGATCGGCGAGACGGTCGAAGCTGTCAAATACTTTTGAAAGACAATCGGCATTGTCATATACGAGGAAGAGAGAAGTCGGCTTCGGTTTGCCTTGAAGTCGTGGCTTGTCTCAACCACTCTATCCACCTCGACGAATGACAAGAACACACGTGTCTTCTCACCGCTAAAGCTGCGATCAACCCTTTACCTAAAAAGGTGGGAAAGTACCTTCGTTACCTACTTCAAAAGAGCCGTTTGCTACCAAAAGAGAGAGAGAAAGGAAGATCGTCTCCAACAGATCTTTTCCAATCTCTGCTCTATAAATAGAGGGACATTTCAAGAGAAAAAAAAAGAATGCCCATAAGCTTAACGACGAAATCAAACACAAGCATTCAAACGAGCTAGAACCAGAAAACCCTAAGTCTTCCGCAAGAATTTGAAGATCTATCTCCGGCGAAAGACTACATTCTCAGCTCATAGGGAACCAAGCTACACTGTTAGAAGAGCCTCTAGTATCCAAATCGACGATACACGAACCTAAAGCTTATTTCTGCTGTTCGTCGATCTAGAAGCCACTCTCTCATTCCCTATCCCTCTAACCCTAAGCTCAACAGAATATACTTATAGCTTAGACGAAGGAGTTCATATTTGAACCCAATCCTTATTGTAAAAGGACTCCTTCATAGTTGGAGAAGTTTGTCAAACACTTTAGTTTGATGCCTTTGTAAACTGGGACTAGCTCAGTATAATCCCCAAGCCACGGCTTTGTCCTGTGTACAAGCTAACTGAGACTAACTCAGTATAATAAATAGCCTCCTGAACTTTTCGGGACAGTGGACGTAGGATCGTGTGATATCCGAACCACTTTAAAAATCGTGTCTTGTTATTGCTTCTCGATTCTTGTTGCATTGATTTTTCCTTGTTCATCTCGAAAATCTTCTTAAAGTCATTCAACTGTCTCAGCATACTGAACTGACCACTTGCTGAACTGAGACTTGCTAAAACGGTTTTTCCACTCAACTGATTCGGGCCTACACTTTTCCGCACCGCTGAACTCTACCTGTTTTGATACTGAATTCTGACTCAGTCAGCTAGCAGATCTCAGTAGAGTCAGACTCTTTGCCACACATGATTCGGAAACGGCTATTTGGTCCGCCGAATTATTTCGATGACGGCACTTTCCTAAACAGGATTGTTCGTGTTCGAAGTTGAGAAAATCGGAATCAGGTGTATTCACCCCCCCTCTACACCTGACCGTACACTCGGGACCAACAATTGGTATCAGAGCAGGAGTTCTTTAAGACTCTTGTTATCTTGAAACTGGTCTACTTGAACGGATCCGGAAAATCATTTTCACTGCATATCACTCTACATTCATATCATTATTCCTTATGGCTGATATGTCAGGTATAAGAATGGTACCCATGTTCTCGGTAGAGAATTATGGGGTATGGCGAGTCAGAATGGAAGCACAACTGACATCCCTCCATGATAGTATGACTGAAGTGCTTGAAGATAGACCTATTGTTCCCATGATCGATAGTGTCGTGACTCAGGCCCCAGCTGAAGGAGGAGGAATGGTAACTGGGAAGAAGATCCCTAAAGACAGAAGTCTCTTCACTCCTGAAGAGAAGAAGCTTCACAACTTAGACCGAGTCGCCAGAAATGCCATACTGACCACTCTTAGTGATTCTTATCTTGGCAGGGTTCAGGAATGCAAAACTGCAAAGGAACTCTGGGACGCTCTAGCGCTACTGAGTCGTGGAACTCAGAAGATAAAAGCTAACAAACTGGCGCTGGAACTCCAAAAGCTGGAAAGCTTGTCTCTCATGCCTGGTGACAAAATAGAAGATCTGAACGTCAGATTTACGAATCTGATGAACTCCATCAACGGGCTGGGAAATACATTCAGCAACCGAGAGATGAATCTCAAGATACTGAGGGCACTACCGGACGGACACTGGACACCTTTTGCCACTTTATTGTGACATTCTGATTTAGATATCGTCTCTCTTCACCATATCTTTTCAGAACTTCAGGCAGAAGAGTTTGAGTTCGACAGACCTCAACGAAAGCAAAGAGCTGAAGTTGACAATAAAATTGACCATGCCTTCAAAGCATCAGTCAGCGCAGCATCTCCAGCGACGAGCAAGACAACGAGTAAGACTGAACCTTCACTCAATGATCTACAAGAAGGAAGTCTCGCTCAAAAGTACGCGTTGCTCGCTGTGAAGTATCAGAAGGAGAAGGAGAGGCACAGAAAACTGACTAAAGCATACCGAGACACAAAAGGTAAGTCAGATTATACGCCAAAACGCACTCCTGACTCACAATCTTCTGAATGCAGAAAGAAGGATGGCTCAGCACCATCAAAGGATAGTGAAAGCAAAGAAGAAAGAGTCATCACTTGCTACAACTGCAAAAAGCCAGGACACTATCAATATGATTGTCCTGAGCTCAGTAGTGCTGAAGGCGCGGCACGAAAGGCAAGGAGAGAGAAATTCGCCCAGAAACGACAATCCTACATAGCCGGTGAAATCTCAGACGACTCAGAAGAAGTCGACTCCTTCATGAATTCATCGGATGATGAAGCAGCTTTTATGGCCTTAGAGTTTGAAGCTGAAGAAACAACTGAAAAGTGCCTAATGGCAGGAGAAGAGGATGAGGTAAACTCTCATGAACCACTTAATTCCTCTTCACACTGCACACACGACACTTGTTTTCAAAGTGCGGATGGGAATTTGGACATCACGACCGCATATGAAGAATTATTAGATGAACAAATTCAAAAGAGTGCCGGCTCGGTAAGACTCTTCAGGAATTGGATACCCTGAAAGTGGAGAATCAGAGACTTTCTCAGGAGAGTCAGGCCGCTACTGAAGCCGAAGGACTTGTGTTGAGACTCAGTGAGGAGATGAACTCTCTGATGGCCAAGTCTCAGCATCAAGAAGATCGGATTTCAGTTTTGACCAATGACTTGACTCAGAAAGATACTGAACTAAGTATACTGAAGCAAGAACTGTCAGGACTTTAGACCAAGCACGACATACTGAAAAAGAGTGATGATGTCTGGAAGATCCTGATGACTGAGCGTTACATGGGCGCTGAAAAGAAGCTGGAGGCTATGCTTGCAAGCAACAAGCCCAAGCACTGTAAGGAAGGACTTGGCTTCAACCAGGAAGCTTCCTCATATGCCCCCGTACACTCAGAAGTGCGTCTAACTGATAGGTTTGTTCGAGGAGAAACAATTAATGCAAATGTTCTGAACCCCTCAGCAAAGAACAAACAAAAGATGAAAGCACCTCATCCTACGCATCAATATTCTGACCAGAAGATCAGTACTCAAACACCCCAGTTCAGTCAAGGGGGAACTAGCCGAGTTCAGTGGGCTGATCAGTATGGACCACCTCAGTTGACACATCCAGCTCAGTATGGGTCATATTACTATGATCCTATAGTCAGAAGAGGCTTCAAGAGTCAGAAAAAGAAGAAAATCGCACAAAAGGCAGAGGTCAGCAGTCCACCAGCTCAGAAGATCCGGACTCCTGAACCTGAACAACTTAAGAAGTCAGCTTTGACCAGTCCAGTGGTCAAGTATATTGACTCAAGTGGAAAGAAACTGTCTGAAACCACCAGGGTTGTTAGACAGATTTGGGTTACTAAAACTAACATCTAAGGACCCAAAAACAAAATAAAGGGTACCTGAATATAATTCTGTTTTGCAGGTGCACAAAGATCCTTGGTATGTGGACAGTAGATGCTCAAGACATATGACGTACCAAAGGAATCTACTGAAGAATTATATAGCTGAAGAAGGACCCAGAATCGAGTTTGGAGACAATGCAAAAGGCTATACAAGAGGATATGGAGCATCAGCATTGGAACTGCCACAGTTCCTAGAGTATCATATGTTGAAGGACTTCAGCATAATCTTCTCTCTGTTAGTTAATTCTGTGATAACTCGAATAGAGTGATTTTTGACACTCGGTTTTACGTGATGTCATTGATAAATCCACAAGGAAAACAAAGTGTTATCGGTTCGCATAAAAAGAATATATATGTAGTGAGCGGAACTCGAACGGAACCGAAGCTTGTCCCGTTGGAGAAAACGACAACCGTACAGGATGGCTTTGGCATAGGAGACTCAGCCACCTCAACTTTAAGACGCTCAACAAGCTAGCAAGAAACACTCTACCAAGAGGACTGCCGAATGAAGTATTCAGCAAAGACACTCAGTGTGAAGCATGTCTGAAGGGAAAGCAAACAAGGAATCAAAATCCACTGTTCCATCTCCTTCCACCGATGGAATCCTTCGGTACTACATATGGATTTGTTCGGTCCGGTCTCTCCGGTGACGATCGGAGGCAAGAAGTATGCTTTAGTGGTCATCGATGACTACTCGCGCTACACATGGGTCATATTCATTGCCAACAAGTCTGACGTCAAAACAGAGTTACCAACGCTACTGAAAAGGCTCAGTGTCGAGAAGAACACCGGAATTAGAAAAATTTGTTCTGACAGAGGAACTGAGTTCCTTAATTCCATGGTAGAGGAGTTCTGCAAAGCAGAAGGAATAGAGCATGAGACATCGGCTGCCCGCACACCTCAGCAGAATGGAGTTGCTGAACGAAAGAACAGGACTCTCAAAGAAGCAGCTAGAACTCTACTCGCAGACTCAGGACTCCCAACCAAATTCTATGCAGAAGCAACTAACACTGCATGTTATACTCAGAACCGATCTCTACTGACAAAGCAGCATAAGAGAACACCATATGAACTATGGAATGGCAGGAAGCCCTCTTTATCTTATTTCCATATCTTTGGTTGTTCGTGCTTTATTCACAATAATGGGAAAGATCAGCTGAAGACTTTTGATAGCAAGTCAGATCAGGGAGTTTTCTTAGGATACTCTCGGGTCAGCAAAGCTTTCAGAGTATTCAACTATCGGACCCTTTGCGAGGAAGAAAGCCCTCATGTTGTTTTTAATGAGTTTGCTACTGAAGACAGGAGCAATAACTCTAAGTCTGAATCTGAGGACATCAGTACGCAGCTACAGGATCTGAACCTAAAAGACAAACCTGAAAAGATCCAGCTATGTTGGGATGATGATTCAGACGAAGAAACTGAAGACAAGTCTACTGAATCTCAACCAGCAGAGCAAGTAGCTGAAGCAGTTGACTCTCCCGAACGAGTCAATCCCGGTGTAACTCGGTCGATGAAGAAACCTTAGAGGTAACTGAGACCACTACTGAGAGTAACAACTCAGGGGGAACATCTATTAATGTTCCTGAGCTTAATGCCCCTGAACCTGGAAACTCAGTAGATCACACTCTCATTACTGAATTACTTCAATCTCAGAATAGTACAACTGAAATGCCTAACTCACCTACTATCTTTGTTGATCAAATTTCAGATGAAGAGCTGAAACATCGTAGATCGTGGCTAGATGCTCACACTCCTGATCTAATCATTGGAGATCCTTCAGCAAAAGTCAAGACAAAATCCAGTTTCGTCAAGGAGAAAGCGCATTATATTCACGCTTCTTGTCATCGAAGAGCCTCAAACGATTGAGGATGCACTTAAAGATCTTGGCCTGGATCATAGTTATGCAGGAGGAGCTGAATCAGTTCACGAGAAACGAAGTTTGGGAGCTTGTTGACAGACCCCAGCATCAACACGTCATTGGAACAAAATGGGTCTTCAAGAACAAGCGAGATGAAAACAACGTTATAGTAAGGAACAAAGCAAGGCTCGTGGCGAAAGGCTACTGTCAAGCTGAGGGAATAGATTTCGATGAGACATTCGCTCCAGTTGCAAGATTGGAGGCAATCAGACTATTCCTAGCCTACGCAACACATCAAAGATTCAGAGTCTATCAAATGGATGTGAAGTCTGCGTTCCTGAACGGCGTACTGAAAGAAGAAGTCTATGTAGAACAACGCCCGGCTTTTAGCAGGGACATCAGGTTTACAGACTCAGAAAGGCTCTATATGGGTTAAAACAAGCACCCAGGGCTTGGTACGATACCCTGTCAGAGTTTCTTCTTCAGAAAGGTTTTCAGAAAGGCACAGTAGATCGCACGCTGTTCAGCATTCGACTGGAAGACGACTTATTACTCGTGCAGATCTATGTAGACGACATTATCTTCGGATCAAAGAACGTCGTCATGTGTCAGCAGTTTGAGAAAATGATGAAGGACAAGTTCGAGATGTCAATGATGGGTGAAATGAACTATTTCCTCGGCTTTCAAGTCAAACAATCTGAAAAGGGAACATTCATTAACCAAGGCAAATACACTCGAGACCTCATTAAAAGATTCGGTTGCACATCCGGCAAACCTATCAAGATCCCGATGAACACGAATATGAAAATCGATCTTGATAAAGAGGGAGTATCAGTAGACCAAACTGAATTTTGTACAATAATTGGTTCCTTATTATATCTAACAGCTACTCGTCCTGATATAACTTATGCTGTAGGTGTCTGCGCTCGATTTCAGGCGAATCCTAAGCAGAGCCACATGGACTCAGCAAAGAAGATTCTTCGCTACCTCAGAGGCACACCTGACATAGGCTTATGGTATCCAGCTGATGATAATATTGAACTAAGCGGCTATTCTGATGCGACTATGCCGGATGTAGAATTGACCGAAAATCAACTTTAGGAACTTGTCCGTTCCTAGGGCAGTAAGCTGATCTCATGGTTTTCAAAGAAGCAGCACTCAGTAGCCACGTCAACTACTGAAGCCGAATACATGGGCTGCTTGGAAGTTGTTGCGCCCAAATCCTTTGGCTGAGACAGTAGCTAAGAGACTATGACGTCATTCAGAATGAAGTGCCGATATTCTGCGACAGTACCAGTGCGACTGCAATCACTCAGAACCTTGTACTACACACGAGATGCAAGCACGTGGACATCAGACATCACTTCATTCGTGACCATGTCGAAAAGAAGGATATCAGGATGGAAAAGATCCATACTGACAAACAAAGGGTTGATATTCTGACCAAGCCTCTAGCTGAATCCAGATTCAAAGAACTTTCAGTAGAGCTAGGTCTGTTGGATCCTACTGACCCCAGTCACTAAGAAGGTTCCAAGAGAAAATCATTCAGTAAGGGGGAATGATCACTCTCAATACTGAGTAAATTCAGTACGTAGAGACAGAAAATCATCTACACGAGGTATCAGCTGACTACTATGTTCAGCTGACAGGTTTGCGTATCTCTACTCAGTAGTAACGAATAAAACAATAATGCATTTATGATGAAGATTCAGCATGCTATTAAATATCCTAAGTTTGTCATTTATTATTAACGGCTTATATTTATTGCACGACATTCCATACATAAGTTTGCTGAACTCTGCACGCATTTAATGCATGTCATCTCATAGTTACTACTTAGGCATATTTACAACTGGCTTTGACTTAGGCGGCATATGTGATCATTACTTAGTATATCTTTTAATCTTGACCGTCCATCTCATAAAGCAAGTTTAAACTCAGCCTTTGATCGAAAACCGTTCACCTTCACGTTAGATATATATTTTCGATCATATCTTAGAAACCGCCATTACCGCACTTAAAATCCTCTGCATCCGAAAATTCTGAGATCATTTCTTGCAAATCCCCTCTTGCATATCCTTTCAGAATCTCAATCTCTCTTTCGGTATGCTTATTACAACTGCTACACGAATTAATTTTCTTTTTCAGAATCGCTATACAAACTGTTTTATTTAAATCGATACTGATAAATGCTAGTGTAACAGGTACAATGGCGAGTATAAATATTTCGGTGTCTGCTCCAGCTAACATGCAAGAAATCCTGGACAAGGACCGTGTTTGGTTCGATCCAACCATGGAGTTCGACGCCTGTGATCTCGATTATATGGACGAGATCTTCTCAGCTCTCAGAGAGTCAGGGCTTGAAAGTTTTCTTTTAAGGAAGCCGACATACTTCCTCCCGAGGCAGGTGGCCGAAGTTTATCTTAACTCTAACTCAGTAGGCGGGGACATAATCGGAAGATTCGCCGTTCACGAGATCAAGAATGCTTTTCCGATACTGAAGCAAATATCAGTCAAGGAGGCGCGATCTGCCTTCTGAAGGAGCCAGTACTGTGGGGTACAATGATGATCTTGTAGATGACTACTTGACAATATTTCGTGGAAAGCCCACGACCTTCAGAGCTGCTTTTCCTAAAAACAACATCTTTGCCTCGATGCGAACTTTGGCTTATATTGTGACGCAGCTACTGACCAGCCAAGCAGGCTCATTCGATCAAGTATCGAGGCTCAAGATCCATCTCATGATGGCCATATATGATAGAGCTCAGATCAATTGGACGGAGTTCTTTATCCGTGAATTCATGGCTCAGGCGGCCAAATTCGACAAGGCCTCTTGCACGCTGAGTGCAAAGGGCAAGCTCCTTTATGGACTTAAGCTGTCCATAATGATAGAGGATGTCTGTGGATTTGAACCAATAACCTACAGTGACAAGGAGTATTTTAATGTAAAGAAGGTCAGATTCCACAACAAGGCTGGCTTGCTCTTCGGCCAGATCGGGTCAGGTCCCTCAGCCGTAACTCAGCAGACTAAGCCTCAGCAGGCTACACCCTCGAAGAAGAGAACACCTCCTGCAAAAACTCCAAAGGCACCAGCTAAGAAACTGAGGAAAGCCATTCCGGACGTGCCTACTGAACCTGAGATCTCTCCTGAAGTTCCTGCTGATCAGGCTACTCAGCAACCTATTCAGTCTCAGTGGCTGATAGACGAGTCAGAATCATCTGAGAAGACTCAATCATTGGAGAAGGCCGTCTCCACTGAGGAACCCGTAGAAGTGGAACAAGGGGATGCTACAGAAGCACCTAGCAAAGAGATTCAGCGTCTTGACAGCCCCCTCTCAGTTCCACCACTCAGCAGTGTGCCTCCTGCTGAGACTCAGATGACTCCCATAGACTTGGTGTCTGAGACAGCGTCTGAAGAAGAGACAATTGGGATGGAAGCTTCAGTGATCATATCCAGAGCATCCCGAGAGATTCTTCAACGCATTCCGAGCTTGCCGACTACTCTGATTTGTTGCTCATTGCAAAATCAGCAAGGCTCCACATGTTGCTGCGATTTCAGGAGTGGCCCCATCTACAACGTCTAGTACTCCACTACTCCTGCCAGCAGCTTCATGAAGAAGAATTGAAGTTGAGGGAGCAAATAGGCTACTCTGAGCCTGCTGACCTCATCACCATGGAGAACCTGAGGGCTGCTATGCTGGCAATGATACATGACAGGCAGCTAGCAACCAGCCCAGCACCCTCAGATGGATCAGACCTCGATGGTCAAGATCCACCCAGTGATTCAGGGCCTGGAAAGCCTGATGAGGGAAATACCCATGCTACTGAACAAGCTGGTGCTTCGTCCTCAGCAGAGCCCGCTCAGCTCTTGCTGGAGTCGACTTACGAAGCAGCGCCCAGCCCAACTGCCAAGAGATCTCGATCCGTAGCGAAAGCTCTCACCGCTCAGGGAATCCAGAATCGAGCTCTTGCGAAGGCCATCCACAAGGTGTGGAAACAGACTGCGCTAGCCACAACCACTGAGCTACAGGGGCTGAAAACATCAGTATCACAATCAGCCGCCCCTGTTGTCTCTACAATTGTATCCGAAGCTTTGGCTAAGCAGCAGAAGCAGTTTGATGATCAGCTCAGAATCATTCAGGAAGGATAAGCCAAACTTCTCGAAGCATTCCAGGCTTTAATGTCCACTCATACTGAGTCCTTCACTGAACAAGCCCAGGCCACGGAAATCCGACTTGACAACATTCAACTGGTCGTGGAGGATAAGATTTACGAGAAGCCGATGAATTCAAGGCAAGAATCGACCTCTCCCATAAGCAATACTCGGAGGAACTGACTAATGAGAGGAATGAACTGCACTTAGCGCTGACAAAGATCCATGACAGACTGGACGAACTGTTCGCTGTCTACAAATGCCTAGACAAGAAGGTACTCGTCCCTACCCCGGCTGTAATTGATGATGCCAAAAAGGGGGAAGGAAAAGAGAAGAGTACTGAAGGAAAAGAGAAGAGTACTGAGAAGCCGACCCCTACCAAAACTGCTGAATTACTTAAGGGGACAGCTTCACTGAGGTCTGAGAAAAAGACCAAGTCCGTGACTAAGATAAGCAGGACTCAGACTCAGACTCAGACAGAGGGTAAGGCCCAGGGTGTCTTGGCTGCGAGCACAGCTGAGACTGGCCCAAGTGGCTCAGGAACCCAGGCTACTCATGCAACCCAAACTCCGACTGATATCATCAAGGAAGTTGCAGAGTATGCTGAGCAGGAAGAGTCAGAAGAGGAAGAGGCTCCTCTCCCTCAACCTGTTCAGGGAAAAGGCAAGAAAGTGCTGATTCTCCCAACCCCTCCAGCCAAGAAAACGAAGGGATACATTTCAGCTGAGGAGGAGGCTCAAATTGCAGCTGATGAGAAGCTGGCAAGGGAGATTGCTGAAACAGAAGCTGCTAATAAACCAAAGTCTAAGCCTGTCAAAGGAAAGACAAAATCTTCAGCTCAAGGAGGAAGAAAACCTGCTAGGTTACCTCCAAGGAAACTGATTATCGAGGATGAAGAAGATAGGGAGAAAGAGAAGGAGCAAAAGCAGCAAAGCACTGAGAAGTAGGGTACATTAAAAGAAAAATCAAGTACCCCTGCTGAATCTGAAGACATTCCTCAGAAAGCCACTGAAGCCCAAGATGAAGCCACTGAAGCCCAAGATGATGAGATTGAGGCCATATTTGACCAAATGAACAGATACTTATACAGAGGCTAGACAAGTTCAGGCTGCCAGAGACAGAATTTGGGAGGCAGACCTTGAAGCACTGAGGAAAAGGACTGAGGAAGAGGCCAGGCTGAGAGTACCTTCAAAAGCTGATATTCCTTATCGATACAGAAGGTTCAGGAAGCCAGCTGATCTGAAATCACACAGATGGCCAAAGACAGATAATTGGATACTTGCTTAATTTACTCAGAGATGGGAATCGGCAAAGATAGAGTTCATCAAGCGCAATTATTTCTGGAGGTTCTGGCCCAACATGACTAAGGCTGATGCCTACACAGAATGGATGATGATAAGTGAACCTGATCTATACATATACTTGCATAAAGCCATATCTGAAGGTATAGAGGTCAGTGTTCCGGAGCCCAGAATCATACCTCCACCTAGAAGAAATGATGACTCAATCCACTTTGGGGTAATAGAAGCTGAAGTGAAGTATGTTGCATCAAAGAGAGAACTGGACGAAGATGAGCCAGCAGACTTTGCTGCATACTTGAAGCTGAGGAAGAACACATACCGGATGTATGGAGTGCCACTGCCAGAGACGCAATCTCAAGGATTCATGGACAGGATCAAGCAGTTTAAGGGCTCCTAGGCTTAGTTCTGATCTTCCTAGCTTAGCAAGATTTGTAATTGTGCTCGATCCGAATAACTCATATATACAAATCTGATTTTGGCTCTGACAACCACTTGTTGTCTATACAGCCGTGTTTGTATTATGCTTTAACACTCAGAATCACTGAAGTGATTACTGACTCACACACTCACTATTTACTTTCTTGTCAGTTTATTACTTTGTTAGATTCTGCTAGTCTAGTTTCTATGTAATGGGGGAAATTGTGTTTTGCCCTGTTTTATCAGTAGTCTAGAACTGTTGAAACAACTCCACTGATCTTACCTATAATATTGTAAGGGGCTCTGTTTCTGTTGTTTAGTGTTAGCATAGATGATAGGTTTTGGCATCATCAAATAAGGGGAAATTGTTGGGTGATGGTTCTATCCTCAGCATAGTCTTACTTAGTGGGAAATGATTCTATCTTCTATACTGAACCATGCTCAGCAGCCTAGTGCTCTGATTGTTGAGAAGATTTGAAGATCCCAAAACCCTATCTGATTGGTGAACCATTCCGTTGTAATCGTTATTTGTCTCTGAGGTTTCAGACTCAGTAGACACTCTGCTCTGATCAAGGCGCTCAGTAGATTATCTGCCTTAACACCAGGAGTAGAAGACTCAGTGATCTTGGACTCGGCGAGAGCAAGATATCGAAAGAGTCGGTGGGACCTGGACTCGGTAGGGAGCGATTCACCGAACTCGGAGCCGATCTTGGTAGACTTTTCTCGGCTATCTACCTACCGAATACGGGATCGGACTCGCCAGATCGGGAGACGTCGAATCGCCAAATACTTTTGAAAGACAATCAGCATTGTCATATACGAGGAAGAGAGAAGTCGGCTTCGGTTTGCCTTCAAGTTTGTCTTTGTCTCAACCACTCTATCCACCTCGACGAATGACAAGAACACACGTGTCTTCTCACACCGCTAAAGGCTGCAAGTCAACCCTTTACCTAAAAAGGTGGGAAAGTACACTGTTACCTACTTCAAAAGAGTCGTTTGCTACCAAAAGAGAGAGAGAAAGGAAGATCGTCTCCAACGGATCTTTTCCAATCTCTGCTCTAAAAATAGAGGGACATTTCAAGAGAAAAAAAAAAGAATGCCCATAAGCTTAACGACGAAATCAAACACAAGCATTCAAACGAGCTAGAACCAGAAAACCCTAAGTCTTCCGCAAGAATTTGAAGATCTATCTCCGGCGAAAGACTACATTCTCAGCTCATAGGGAACCAAGCTACACTGTTAGAAGAGCCTCTAATATCCAAATCGACGATACACGAACCTAAAGCTTATTTCTGCTGTTCGTCGATCTAGAAGCCACACTCTCATTCCCTATCCCTCTAACCCTAAGCTCAACAGAATATACTTATAGCTTAGACGAAGGAGTTCATATTTGAACCCAATCCTTATTGTAAAAGGACTCCTTCATAGTTGGAGAAGTTTGTCAAACACTTTAGTTTGATGCCTTTGTAAACTGGGACTAGCTCAGTATAATCCCCAAGCCACGGCTTTGTCCTGTGTACAAGCTGACTGAGACTAACTCAGTATAATAAATAGCCTCCTGAACTTTTCGGGACAGTGGACGTAGGATCGTGTGATATCCGAACCACTTTAAAAATCTATGTCTTGTTATTGCTTTCGATTCATCGTTGCATTGATTTTCTACTGTTCATCCGAAAATCTTCTTAAAGTCATTCAACTGTCTCAGCATACTGAACTGACCACTTGCTGAACTGAGACTTGCTAAAACGGTTTTTCCACTCAACTGATTCGGGCCTACACTTTTCCGCACCGCTGAACTCTACCTGTTTTGATACTGAATTCTGACTCAGTCAGCTAGCAGATCTCAGTAGAGTCAGACTCTTTGCAACACACGATTCAGAACAGCTATTTGGTCTGCTGAATTATTTCAGTACGACACTTTCCTGAACAGGACTGTTCGTGTTCGAAGTTGAGAAAATCGGAATCAGGTGTATTCACCCCCCCCCCTCTACACCTGACCGTACACTCGGGACCAACAATAAATAACTAGGCAACTAATTGGGCCAGATCAGGGACCTAATACAAGAAATAAAGCATGGCCTCAAATTAATTAATTATCTATGCTCTGCCCAAAGCAAAATTAATTAATAAACACAGATTCATTCCACTAGAGAATCCGTGCTAACTTACCCTTTTATCCCAAATTGAGCAAGGACTTGTATTTTAGACTTAATCGATCCCCGTATTTAAAATAGAAATATCCATTAATTAATTAAGCTCACTGACAGCTTAAATTAATTAACATCTTATTATATTCCTAAGTAGTACCATTCGATCTCATTAACACACCTGAACTTAATCAACCGGCCGGGTTTAGTATGCTAATCCTTTCGAGTTCCTCAGGGGATATTATCAACCTATTTTACTAGGATACGGTTGCAAGATACAGACAACCAGTCTGAGCCACAAATAACTACTAACACCCAAGATACGTAGATTCAGTCGCAATGACGTTCACCATAGTAGGTCAAAGTGATAGATAGCCAAATGCGCTCAGCTGATGCCTTATCAAGCTTAATACCAGCTAAGTCACCGAGATCTTGGTTCTCCACTAAGGTCAGTTAGGAGAACACATCTCACTGTGATCCATCAATACACCACCTTAAGTGTACATGTAAAGACAAGCAGCCAAGCCAAGCCACTTCTTATCTAAACTGCAGATTAAACCGACAACTTTTCCTTAAGTTATCTCAGCTGTGATAACTATTTATATCTTGTCAGTTCAACCAATTTGTGTAGTCTTCTATGATACCCGACACACTACACAAATCTAACTTTTATACAAGATAAAGGATAACATGTGCAAATATATATATTTATCAGAGATGAGAATAAAATAGTGGTAGGGACAAAACACATTGTATACAAGCATAAGATTTGCTTCCAGTATACAAAATCCCAACAATTCTCCCACTTATACTAAAGTAAACTTTTAGTATACAATGTGTCAGTTCTAGGTACAAACTAGTACTCAGCTATCTATCCTATCTATCACTGCATCTTCTCCAACTTATAAAAAAGTTTCTGGAGTCCTAAGTGAGGCATCTCTACTACTCCTTAGCTACGAACATGCTTCTCGTAAGCCGGGAGTGGTAAGCTCTTCGTAAAAGGATTAGCTAGGTTGTCTTCAGTTCCAATTTTGTTAATCACAACGTCTCCTCGATTTACGAATACTCGTAAAATTTGGTACTTTCTGTCTTTGTGTTTAGACGCCTTGTGAGATCTAGGTTCCTTAGAATTTGCCACTGCACCCGCATTATCACAATAATCGTGATCGCCTTAGGCAAATTCTGAACAATATCAAGATCCAGGAGGAAATTCTGAAGCCAAACTGCCTCTTTCGACGCTTCTGAAGCAGCCACATACTCTGCTTCCATGGTTGAGTCTGCAATGCATTTCTGCTTTGCATTCCTCCATAAAATGGCTCCACCTCCCAAGGTAAACACATAACCCGAGGTTGACTTCTTCTCATCTCTGTCAGCCAGGAAATCCGAGTCTGTATAACCCAAAGACACTAGACTGTCTGACTGGTAAACAAGCCTATAATCTCTAGTTCGTTTAAGGTACGTGAGAAAATGCTTGACCGCAGTCCAGTGTTCCTTTCCAGGGTTAGACTGATATCGTAAGACCATGCCTACAACATATGAGATATCTGGTCTCGTACAAAGCATCGCATACATGAGGCTACCGACAGCGGAAGCATATAGTACTAGCCTCATACTTTCTATCTCTTCAGGCGTTTTAGGGCACTGATTCTTGGATAGAAAAATTCCATGTTTGAAAGGTACTGAACCTCTCTTGGCATTTTGCATGCTAAAACGAGCAATAACAGTATCAATGTAGGACGGTTGTGACAAGCTTAATATCCTTTTCTGGAGATCTCGGATAACCTTGATCCCAAGGATGTAAGCAGCTTCACCTAAGTCCTTTATTTGAAATTGCTAGGATAACCACGTCTTTACGTCTGATAACACTTCAACATTGTTGCCAATGAGAAGGATGTCATCTACATAAAATACAAGAAACACCACTGATCCGTTAACACGAATACGGTACACACGCACCTCGTTAGGACAGGATACAAATCCATAGGATTTGACTACCTCGTCGAAACACTGGTGCCATAACCGGGTAGCTTGCTTAAGTCCATAAATGGACTTCTTCAGCTTCCAAACTAGACGCTCTTCGCCCTCCTTCACATAACCATCTGACTGTTTCATGTAGATGTCTCTACCTTCTTCAAGGTGACCGTTTAGGAATGCGGTTTTGACATCCATTTGCGAGATTTCTAGGTTCATGTGAGCTGCTATGGCAAGGAGAATCTAAATTGACTTGATCATTGCTACAGGCGAGAAGGTCACTTCATAATCGATACCTTCTTTTTGGGTAAAACCCTTCGCCACTAGCCTGGCCTTAAATGCCATGATATCTCCATTTGGTCATCTCTTTCTCTTGTATACCCACTTACTACCAATAGCCTTGCAGCCCTCAGGTAGTTTAGTGATCTCGTATACATCCATATCAATTATGGACTTAAATTCTGAGTCCATGGCGATTCGCTAGGAATCTGCATCTATATCTCCCACTGCTTCGTTGTAGGTCCAGGGATCAACAGTATCTTGTTCATCTGCCGGGAGATGATCAGGCGTCTCCCCAGTGAACATATACCGATCCGGTGTAAATATCACCCTCCCACTACGTCGAAGAGTGTCAGGAGCTGTGTTAACAGATTGTGCAGTTGCTCGTGGAGCTCTATCTTGCACAACTGGCTCTGTGAGTGGATCTCGATCACCTTGTAATTCCTCAAGGATGATCTCCACTCGAGACATGTGATTTACTAATATAATCCTCCTCTAAGAACCGAACGATCTTCTGTTCTTTAGGATCATGAAAGTATCCACCCTACGTTTCCTTCGAATACCCTATGAACAACACCACTTCTGAACGTGATTCCAATTTGTCGGTCTGCCTGTTTAGTACATAAGCAGGATAACCCTAAATCCTTAAGTGGTGCATACTGGGTTTGTGCCCGCTCCACATCTCGAAAGGGATCTTTTGTATCGACTTGGAAGACACACGGTTCAGCAAGTATGCTGCAGTCTTTAGGGCATATCCCCAAAAGAAAACTGGCAAAGTTGCATAACTCATCATCAATCGAACCATCTCTAAAAGAGTTTGGTTCCTTCTCTCTGACAAACCATTCTGCTAAGGCGTGTCCGGTGCAGGATCTGATCCAGCAGCGCGGCTCCCCTCCTTCCCTCACTTTCTCACTCATATAACTAGGGGTGTAACGATTCAGTTTGGTTCGGTTTTTTATATATTTTAGAAACCGAACCGAACACATATAAATGGTTCGGTTCGGTTTGATGTGTCTTTAAATATCGGAACCGAACCGAACCGAACCGCTTATAAATGGTTTGGTTCGGTTCGGTTTACTGGTTCACCTTTTTATTTTTTATTTATTTTTTAAATCCTAAATAATGCAAGAATAATAGTTTATAGGATGTCACTCGTTCTGAACTCATAAGTATAGAGTTGTTACTTCTTTCTCTTCCTTTGTATAGATTAGAATTGATCTTAACTTAAATCTAATATCTAAATCCAATAGCATTCTCATATAAGAAAGACAAATATTAAATAAAAAAATTGAAAAATAAGATATTGGTTCGGTTCGGTTCGAACCGTTCAAAAATTCTTGAAACCGCGAACCGAACCGAATGTAAACGGTTCCTAAAAAAATAAACCGAACCAAACCGCGAAGCCGAACCGAACCACATTTTTCAGTTTAGTTCGGTTCGGTTTGATCGGTTTCGCGGTTCGGAGCGGAACCTCTTAGAGCATCTCCAAAGGATGCGGTGATGTGGCGTTAAACTGTTGTTTGCCGTCTAATCCATCTCCAATCGTCAGCGGTAATTGACGCCATCCAACCGTATTGCCAATTCAACACGGTACTACTACCGTGTTACTGTTCACACGGTAGTAGTACCATTATATTATTTTTTTTAATTAGTTAATTTAGATTATTTTAATAGATGATTGTTATATTTATTTAATTAATGATATATCTAATGAAATGTAATTTATATTTTTAATTTATTTTAGATTTATTAATTATTGAAATAAAAATATAATACTGTAAAAATATAAAATTTAAAACTTGTTACATAAATTAAACAATAATATTAAAATTATACTAGTATAAAAATACGATAACACTAAATTAAGGAGACAAAGCAATTTAGTAAGTTCTAAAACCGCTATCCAAGCCTCTAAAGTCGCTTCCGGATCCTCCGAAGTCACTTTCAAATCCTCCAAGATCTGAAAAATCACCTCCAAAGCTTGATTGTACTTGTCTTTTGATAATTATTTTTTCTTATTCATTCTTGAAGTAATTTTGCCGAATAGGATCAGAAAGTAATTATTGTGGAAATAAATTAATTGTTTTACATTTATTTAAATATATTTTTAATAATTTAATTTTTATTTTAAAATATATTTTTAGTGATATTAAATACAAAAATAAATATATTTAAATATATATATAATATTAGATAATTAATAAAATATTAATAAACATATTAGATTAATAGTAAAATATATCAAAATAGAAAATTTTATTATAGAGTTAAATGTAAAATTGACGGTTGGAGATGAATTCAAAAAAACTTCACATTCAATTCTACAATAATGTGGAGGAGGTAAATTGAGTTCCCTAAGATGCTCTTACACCCCTACATATAACTCAAGCAATGACGTAGACAACAGTTAAGCCTAGTCAAAGAAACACCAAAGACCGCAAGGGGGCCAAACGTCTTTCACATGCCCCTAGTGTGAAGTCCTATAAATAACCCGGAAAACGCGGTTAATTACTCAGAGCAAACATCTTACGCTGCTCGCGACAAACAATATAATATGGCGGCCCCACACTTCCTTTTCAAGATCTATTGCTCTTGTCCTTTGCTCCTTACACACTCTATCTCCTCCTTCCCTCACTTTCTCACTCATATAACTCAAGCAACCATCAAAGTACATTAGATCTGAACCAACATATCCAGCAGCGCGGCTCGCCTTGCACGGTCCGGTAGCTTTCCTTTATTGCACCTTTCTCTCTGATGTTTTTGTTGGTAAATTTAGAATGCTTCGTAGCTTTAAGTGCTGTGCTGTTGCCACGCTGATTGCTCGCTCTAAAAGTCTTCCGCTTCGGACTAAATAGTTTCCTAGTCCACTTAACGATTGTGAGTTTAGAATGCAGTGTGTATTGCTTATGGATTCAATGCACATTTTGTATCTATAGATAGTGGTATTTGTGGTTTATTCATTTTCTGAGGGTTTTCTGTTGTTGAAGAGTTCTTTTTCGGTTTGATTTTGTTTTGGCGCTTTAAAGCAGCTGAATACTAGACATCTACTTCATTCATAATTGGTATGATACACGTTTAGTAATACTGATCAATGCTGTCTGAACACTTTGTCAGTTCCTTCGGTAAAAATTGGTCTTGAAACGAATGTCGCCTTTGTTTTTGTTCCAATGGATCATTTCACTGTTCGCTCGACGTGTTTAAACTCAAGTATTTGTGTATGATTCTGTCTATTTTTTCACTTGAATCTTTAAACAGTCCTATGAATTTGCTCTGATGTTGAAAAATCTTATAATTTGTTGGAAGGAAAGAAATAGTTTTGCAGGAATATTTATCCTGTTAAAGAGATCCATTCATGAGAAGACTCGGCTTGGATTGATTTTCTTCTTAGTGCAATGCGTGAGATTGAGCTTAGGGCTGGTGGTGCGTTTAATTTGCCTTCTTTCCTAGTTCTCCGAAATCCGAATATACCAGATAGGTCGGCATGCCTTGCTATTCATAAAGACCATTGCTAATTTTTTAGTTATTAGTCATGCTGATTTAAAGTGAACTGTTTTAATTTATGCATTGTTTTGTTAAGAATGTTTCCATGTTAGGTAGTCGACTACTAGAACACGGTATAATTTAAGATTCGTCTTTCGTCAGGTTTCCTTTGAGCTACTGTGGAATGGCATCTGTAGAAGCTGAAAATGCTCTTAGCGGGCAAATTACCTGTGGATCTTTGCTGCATCAACTGCAGGCAATTCCCCATTTTTTTTTGCTGCTCTCTGTTTCCGCTACCCTGAAATTGTTGCATACTGATAGAGAAATTATCCTTTTTCTACAGCAAATTTGGGATGAAGTTGGTGAAAACGATGATGAAAGAGACAAAATTCTTCTTCAGTTAGAGCAAGAGTGCTTGGATGTATATAAGAGGAAGGTTAACTTGGCCATGAAATCTAGAGCGGACCTACTTCAGACATTAGCAGATGCTAGAGTTGAACTCTCCAATCTCTTATCGGCTCTTGGGGAAAAGTCTTGTGTCGGGATTGTAAGTGATGGACCTTGTTGCATTAAATAATGTGGGAAGTGGACACATTCTAAAACTCTTGACGTGACATTAATACCAGAAACAGTTCCATCAAATAGCATTCCTGCAATATTTCTTTAAGAGTATCTTAATTGGGGGAATTTACATTGATGGCTTTGTTCACTTTTGCAGCCTGAGAGGACATCAGGAACTATCAAAGAACAGCTTGAAGCTATAGCTCCTGCACTGGAGAAACTATGGAAGCAGAAGGATGAAAGGATAAAAGAGTTTTCTGATGTCCTATCTCAAATACAGAAGATATCAGAGGAAATAACTGGAACTAGTGACCAGGTGGAGAGTCGAATAGTGAACGAGGCTGATCTCTCCCTAAAGAAATTAGACGAGTTTCATGCTCAGCTTCAATATCTTCAAAAAGAAAAGGTGAGGACTATTAACTACCCAAACTTAGTCTGTTAGATGCTTCAGACTATTTCTCTAAGCCATTATTCTGGCTTGGTTTTCAGAGCGACAGACTGCACAAGGTTCTTGAATTTGTCAGCACAGTTCATGATCTTTGTGCTGTCCTTGGTATGGACTTCTTTGCTACTGTCACAGATGTGCATCCAAGCCTAAATGACTCCACTAGTGTTCAGTCAAAAAGCATCAGCAATGACACGCTCTCTAGGCTGGCAAAGACTGTTTTAGCACTAAAGGAAGACAAGAAGCATAGACTACAGAAGGTTTGACTCTTAAATGACTTGTGATAGTGAACTTTATGTAGCTGATTCTAAGACAATGTTCGAATGAGATGCATGTAATCACATACTTATTTGATGGTAGAAGCTCAACCCTCTGTCCTATGATCATATATTCATACTACTTCATTCGTTCACATTTAAAAAAAATAAATTAGAAACTATATAGAAAAATTCTAATTCCTATTGATTGTTTAAGCTGATCGTGAGCTTCACCTTTCTTGTGATCAGCACTCCATATCAGGTGCAGGATCTCTCAATTTGTAACAGCTGTTCTAACTTTTCTTTCTCTTCTTATCTTATCTATTTTATTTTATTTTTTGGGATGGCCGGTGGGGTAGGGGTAAGCTTGCATTGTCTGAAACTGAAGCTGAAGAGCTTATACTAGGAATGGCTTCTACTTACGACCATCTTTGCCCTTATGAATAATCTTTTTCTATTACATTTTTTTAATGTTTCTTTTGCATGTAGGCAGTATATATCTTCATTGTCGTAACATATCAAATTCTAATTTACTCTCACTTTTGACTAATGTCTACAGCTTCAAGAATCAGCAACTCAGCTAATTGACCTGTGGAATTTGATGGACACACCTCCAGAAGAACGCAGCCTATTTGACCATGTAACTTGTAATATCTCAGCTTCAGTGGATGAAGTTACTATTCCCGGAGCTCTTGCTTTGGACCTCATTGAACAGGTATGTCAATGCAGTTTACATGTTGAAACTTATATGGCATAGAGAAGACAATGATCGACTTATTCAATTATTCCTGTTTTTTTTAAGGCTGAAGTGGAGGTTGAGAGGCTTGATCAGCTAAAAGCAAGCAAAATGAAGGAAATTGCTTTTAAGAGGCAGTCTGAGCTTGAGGAGATATTTGCTCATGCACATATTGAGATTGATAGTGAGGCAGCTCGTGGGAAAATATTGTCACTCATTGATTCAGGAAATGTTGAGCCTGCAGAGTTGTTGGCTGATATGGATAGACAGATACTAAATGCAAAAGAAGAGGCTCTTAGCAGGAAGGAGATATTGGATAAGGTTGAAAAATGGATGTCAGCTTGTGAAGAAGAAAGTTGGCTTGAAGATTACAACAGGGTATCACTTTCTAGGAGTCTTTCATCTTTAAATTCAGTTTCACGTTTAATTTTGATGACCAGCAAGTAAGATTTAGGAAAGTTCTATGTTTATTTGTTCTGTATCGAGTATTTTGATGTTTCTGGAAAATAGACACTGAAGCTATTGCATTTTCTGAAGTTGAGTATGTGAAAGAATCACATGAGTAGTAGCTCATGTAATTGTTTCCTCTCCTTATTTTCCTGTTGTATGATTTATGCTCTATGTGATGTGATGTGATGTGTGTGTTTGCTATGTTCCTATGTTACTTCGGTGGTTTCTAGTTATTATACTCTCGGACTCAGCAATTGCAGCAACTTCTCTATCATGTAACTAGAGAATCAAATAGTGCCAGTCATTTTAGATGCCTTGTTTTCACCACTTCAACATGCTCTTTCATTTGTGCAATTATATTGTTTCATAAAGTGATTGGGACCAATATTTTTAGGTATCTTGTACAGCTAATAAAGATCCCTGTCAAAATACAAGTTCCAAACTACATCGCTGTCTCATCCAGTTGTATAGTTTCATAGAATTTTATTAATTTGAACTTAATTAAGATATCTTTTGTGAAAACAGGACGAGAACAGGTACAATGCAACCAGGGGTGCTCATTTGAATCTGAAGAGAGCTGAAAAGGCACGAATTCTGGTTAATAAGATTCCAGGTACTTGCTGAACTATGCAATACTGTATAGCTATTGCAACTTCCAGTGATAGGACTTCTTTTTAAGATAGACTGAAGGTAGATGTCGTATCTAGACCTCTTTCTACTCTACGTGAGTAACATGTGCATATGTTCCATTTAAAGGGGAACTAAAATATTACTATACTAGGGAGATTATTTTAACCCTCTAGAATTTAATTTATCCATGATTCAACCTTTTCATTTCTGTAAGCATACCAGTGGCCTTATTAGGATACAGCCGAACATTGGTATTTTGATGCTTGGCAAATCAGTCTCCCTAGGAGTAAACTCTGATCATTCCATGGGCTCCTCAGTCTCCTCTATCTTAGATGTCAGGAACTATAACATGTGCCTAAACACAAGATGTTTTGTTATAACATAAATCTATTTTAATTTCAGATAAATAATTGATAAACTTTCCCCTTAAAAATGACTGATTAACTTCTCAAAATGAAGAGTAGCTGCATTATGTGTTTGTATGTCTATGCATTAGTATCCTTATTTGGATCCTCATTAGCTGCATTAACAATTCTTAACTGTAGAAAGTAACAAGCTGGGACTCGGATATGTACCGTATTTGATAAGAGTAGCCTGTTCAAGCAACATACGTACACAAATTGTTTTAGGGTTTATTGACAGAAGCACAGGCTGCTTAAGTGTTGTCATGAAAGCACCCTAATGTATCTCAATTCCTTACACTGATATTATTTCTTGGATTCAAAACTCATTGTCTTGTTTGGTATTTTGATTCTTCTTTTTGGGGGTGCGCAGCCCTGGTAGAGAGCTTGGTTGCTAAAACTCGTGCTTGGGAGCAAGAGCGTGGCATTACATTTACTTATGATGGCGTTCCTCTGTTGGCCATGCTAGACGAGTATGCAATGCTGAGACTAGACAGGGAAGAGGAGAAGAGAAGGATGAGGGTAGGCCTGATTTCTCACAGTGATGGTGTGCATCTTTCTTTTCCTCTGAATTTTATTACGGTCTTTGCAGGATCAGAAGAAGTTCCATGATCAGGAATCAGTTTTTGGTGCAACGCCAAGTCCAGCTCGACAGCCGAGTACAAAGAAGGTGGTAGGCCCCCGCGCGAATGGAAGTTCGAACAGGCGGCTTTCACTTAATTCTCATCCGAACGGGAGATCGATTAATAGAGATGGGAAGAGAGAGACGAGACCAGTAGCCCCAGTCAACTACGTAGCAATGTCCAAGGAGGATGCGGCATCCCACATCTCTGCGACTGATCCCCTTCCCACTACACCCTAAGTAATAATAATAATAATAGTGCTATAAGTATATATATAAAATATATATATTGTTCAACTACTGAAGTAGTAGTGATGGATGAGGTAGAGATTAACTTGTCGAAGCGGCTTATGAGAAGTTATTTTCTTTTGACTTTCAATAACTTTTAACTTATTTAACATTCAACTAACCCACCGCACATGATAGCTTAGTGGGTGTTTGGGGTAATTGAAGTTTATTGATAAGTGTTGAAAACTGCCGAAAATTGCTGATTTGAGAATTTTTAGGTGTTTGGAAATTAGTACTGAAAACTGTTGAAAGTGGAGAAAATAGTGTTTGGAAAATTGTTAAGTAGCTTATTTTAAGTTTTTAAGTAAAAAATCTGTTTACCCTCAATGTTATTTAATAATTATAATTTATACTAAATTAATTTTAGTATTATATAAATTTATAATATATTATATTAGCATATACATAATTATCACTAAATGAAAATAGAAAAAATATTAATTTAAAATTCAAATTTTTTAAAACTCACTATTTTAATTAATCTATATTTAACTACATTTAATTTTAATAATAATAATTTTATTAAACTTGAAGAATTTATAAATAATAAATATAAAATAATTTTTATCAAATTACTAAATAATGCATTAAAATATAATTATAATTACATTTGTTACTAAGAAAATATTAATTTTAAAATTAATAATTTTTTGAGAATTATAGAAATATTAAAGAATAAAATAGTCCAATGAATTAGATAAGCTATAAGCTACAGCTGGAAGCTGGGTCATAGCAACTTAAACAATTTCTCTATCTTAACTATATTTGGTAGGGAATTTTTACTGAAAGCTGGGTGTTCCAAACACTCCAACTACAGTTGAAAGTTGTTCCAAACACCACCTTAATACGGTTTTTTTATATTTTCTATACAGTTTCTATTCATAAATTATTTATGCGTATTTAATAACATTGCAAGTAGTAGTACTTAATTATAGGGTAAATTGTGATTAATATCCTAATGATAAAAATAAGTGTATTATTGCTATCATTATTAGTTGTAGTATTAAACAAACATTAGATCAACCACTGGTAAAAGTAGTGGAACTACAGCAAAATTGAGCTTTACTGAGGAGTTTTTTTTTTATATAATAAGTATGTGATTGCTAAAGAGCATCTTTGGCGAGGAAATCGTAATTTTCGATCTTTAGAGAGGAAAATCTTTAGCTAGGACACGTTTGTCTCGCTAACCATGTTTCGCGAGGAATTTAAAATTCCAAAACTTATCGAGATTTTTTTTAGACAAATTAGTAGAAATAATTCTCAATATTTATCAGTTTGGATGAATTGGTTTCTAGTTTTTTTTTAGTTTATTGGTTTTCAATATTTACTAGTTTGGATAAATTAATCATTCCGTTAAAATTTCCGTTAGTTGGCCAATAATCAACTGTTTTTAAAAAATAATAATAAAATAATTCAAGGACATTAAGGGAATAAAATGTACATGCACTAATTTATCCAATATTTTTAAAATTACTAAATTTACAACAATTTAGGATGAAGCAAACTTGATTTCTTAGTTCACTGACCAAATCAATTCAATTACTATCTTCGTGGATCTTGACCTCCTACTCTCTTTGCTTCATGCGCTGCATTCAACATTATTTCACATTCAATAATGCCATGTTAATTTGTTTCACCTCCGACTTGTTCTGACAGGTTTTGAAGTACTGTATGTTGACATGACTTGTGGCTTGGAATCCTCAGTAAATGCTTGCCGCTGCTTGGAATCTGGGCTAGCAGAACTTCTGTCGATAAAACCCCAGTTATCCACTACCCAAATCAATTCAAGAATTTAAGAATTTTAAAATCACTTAACAATGTTGGGAGCAGCGGCTGTTGAGGGAGCAGCGGCGGTGGTGGAGTGAGGGAGAGGCGTCGACGGCAGCGTGAGGAAGCGGTGGTGGTGGCGTGAGGGAGCGGCGAGGGCTGCGATGGGATTATTTTATTATTACTTTCGTTGAATTGGTCCCCATATATTTTATTCCGATAATGCCCTCGAATTATTTATTATTATTTTCAACAAAATATTGACTAACGTTCAACTATTGGAAATTTTAATGGAATTATCAATTTATCCAAACTAGTAAACATTGAGACCAGTAAATTAAAAATAAATAAAATAAATTAGGCACCAATTCATACAAACTAGTAAACATTGAGGACTCTTTGTGCCAATTTGCTTTTTTTTAAACTTTCTTAGCAAAGTTTTTTCTTGCAATTGTACATAAAATAATAATGTAAATGCCATTTTAATTAGCAAGAAAAAAAAAATCAATGAGCGGCACTTTCTTGCTAAACACATGAAATAGGAATAGCGAGGAAACTTCCCTTGCTAAAGTTGACGTGTTTTTGGCAATTCAAATGTGTGTATGAAATTTGAGAAACTAAATGTTTTTCTAAATATATTAGAGGTGTCAAAATTGATCCAAAATAGTATGATCCAATGGGCTTACCCAACCCCTTAGTATTTTGAATGAGGTTGAACTCAAAATTTAGAAGAAAATAAAAAGTACTACGTGTTGTAAATATATTTAAGAGGGATTTGCAGCAGTAGCCGCACAGTAGTACCGAAAACACATATATAGCCGCACACTAAAACAAAACACAAATATAGCCATTTTGTCATTATACGGCGCAGGGCCGATGGAGGGCCGATGGACTCCGCCCATCGGCCCTCTATCGGCCCTAAGGAAAAAGAGTCGCACCATCCCCATCGGCCGAGCCCTTACCGACATCGGCCAGAGGATGAAATAAAGTATCGGGTTCGAGGGCCGATTGTAGGCCGACTTGCAGTGTCCATCGGCCCTTACCGACATCGGCCGAGAGGAGAATGGCCGAAGGCCGAACATCCCATAAGCCCGAGCCATTGTTGTGATGGCCGAAGGTGGGCCGAATTTGGTTATCCGTCGGCCCTCCATCGGCCCTCAATCGGCCCTGTATCCCTTTCTTCGAGACGGGATTCGACACAGCATTCGACAGGACACATGCATGTCTTTTCCCCGCAATCGTACGAAGGGCCGATGGGTGGCCGATGGAAGGCCGATGGCGGGCCGATCGATGCACGTGGGAGATGCGGTTTGAATTCGGCTTTATACGTTGAAATGACTAGTCGGATATGACGAGTCACATGCAAGTTACTGAGGGCCGAAGGGGGGCCGATGGAGGGCCGATGGTGGGCCGATGGTAAACTGACAACACACTCCAATTATCACGTGAAACTTGACTCGAAAATTTCTTATAAGACGTAGAATAGATGTTTTGGTAGAATCAACGAAAAATTTCCTCATTTCACTTCCACTCCTCTATTCTTCACATCAACTTCATAGAAATGGCCGATTATCGATCAATTATTGTTAAATTGAACGGTCAATTCGATGCAGAGTCGAATTATATCGGTGGTAATGAGTTCATTGTTTACCTTCCTTCAAACAATATTTCGCTCGATTATCTTCGACAAAGTATTGATCGGTGGCTCGGTGCTTATTCTCTTCCGTTCAACTACTTCATTTACTATATCTGCTTTGCTTCCGACGAACCGGCGGGATGATGAAAGCCATTACGGGTTCCGATCATCGATCTTATGCGGCCGTGCTCTATCGACGTAGAGCCGGTTGTGTTTGTTGTGTATCCCGAAATACAAAATCCTCGAATTTGGTGTCCCCAACCGAATAAATTTCCCGAAGAGAATTATAATTTCGGGGGTCATAGTTGGTTTACGGGCCAAAGTAGTAGAAGTAATGATGGCGGACGTGCTCCCGAAAGGAATGTTCTTGTGGAGTCGGATTCAGATGATGAGGCGGATTTGGACTCATCATCTGATGATGAAGAGGATGAAGATATACCTTACGCCTTGATTAATTGTTCGTTACAAGATTTTCTTTGCATGGATTCGGAGGGAGGGTGGCGTAAGTCAACTTATGTCTTTGCTAGTTCCAGTCAATCGTTCTCGAACAAATGAGGACACTGTATACGACAACATAGAAGCAGCAAGCAACTGGCTACTTCCTATTGTTCCACTTGATGTTGCCGATTCA
This sequence comes from Lavandula angustifolia, assembly GCA_028984105.1. Classification (NCBI taxonomy): domain Eukaryota; kingdom Viridiplantae; phylum Streptophyta; class Magnoliopsida; order Lamiales; family Lamiaceae; genus Lavandula; species Lavandula angustifolia. Next base: position 9,837,617 of record CM054818.1, on the reverse strand, counting down.
ATAGCGACGAGGAACTTGAATACTCTTGTAGACGGAAGTTTGCGGGCAGGATTGATGTTCGGCTCGAAAGACGAACTTTATCTTCTTTGTCGCTCTATTCCATTTGGAAAAAGGTGCGGATTTCAGGGTGCACCGTTCGAGTAGTTCCCGCTTGGAATATATGTGCAGAAGAAGTGTTGATTGTCCATTCGAGCTACGGGCATACTGTAGAGGTCAGACGTGTTGGGAGGTAACTAAATGGGTTGCGGAGCACAATTGTACAACTGATTTATCCGGGCTAGGCGAACGAAATGTGAGGTCGAAGGCTGTAGCTGCATATATAGCCCGTAAAATGCGCCGTCAAAGCAAGTTAATGAAACCGGGTGATATTCAGGCTGATCTGTTGGATAAATTTGGAATACAAGCAACGTACGGGGTGGCTCTCCGAGCGCGCAACGCAGCTATTTCGATGATTTACGGTGGTCATGCTGATTCGTTCAGCAAACTACCTAAATATCTGCATTTGTTGGAACTAACTAATCCGGGAACATATACGGATCTTGATGTTGGTGTGGATGGTCGTTTCCGACATTTATTTATGGCGCTTGGTGTATTACGAGCCCCTTGGTTAACATGCCTCCGGAAGGTTATTGTGGTGGACGGTACCCATTTGAAAGGGAGAAACAAGGGAATATTATTCGTCGCAGCTACTTTTGATGCGAACGAGCAAATATTCCCACTCGCTTTTGGTGTAGGTCCCATTGAAAATGATGTTTCATGGACGTGGTTTATGATGCGACTGAGAGCCGCATTTGCAACGGATGATAGGTTAGTCATTGTTTCAGACCAACATAAAAGCATAGCGAATGCGGTAAGTGTGGTTTTCCCAGAGGCACAACACGGACTTTGTTATTATCATCTTTCGAATAAGCTTGCGAGACACGGTGAGTGGGTAATCCGGTCGTTTCATCGAGCCGCTTATGCTTATCGGTCGACAGAGTTCCATGACGCAATGAATACCATCCGTCGGGGGAAACCTGGAATTTATGAAAAGTTGATGGAAATCGGATCGGATAAGTGGTCGAGACTTTTCTGTAAAGGCCGTCGTTATAGTCTACTTACATCGAATGCCGCGAGAATCAATAAATTCTCGATTGTTGGAAGCTAGACGACTTCCAATTATTGCTATGCTCGAGGCAATCCGTCATATGATAGAGTCATGGTTCGATCAACGACGAGTAAAAGCAATTTCCAGAAACAATCCGTTGTCTGAGGCTTGTGAGTTCAGGATGCGGAGTGAAGTTGAGTTGGCACGAAGGTTTACGGTTACCCAGGTGACTGCTAATAAATACAAGGTCGACGAAGGTGACCGACAGTGGAGGGTAAATCTTGAAGATGAAATGTGTGAATGTGGCGTCTGGCAAATCGACTTATTGCCATGTAGTCATGTTGTTGCCGTTTTGTATCATCGTCGGGAGAATTTGTATAATCATATTAATGATTATTATACGACGGCGACGTGGAAGTCAACATATGCTGGTGTAGTTAATCCGTTACCTCCTCGAAATGAGTGGGGTGTCCCACCGGAGATAGACGACATTGTTGTTCTTCCACCAACGATTATGCGTCAAGCAGGACGTCCGAGAAACACCCGTCGACCATCCGGCCACGAAGGAAGTACTTCAAGAACTCGAAGTCGAAAAAAATGCGGTAATTGTGGAGATGAAGGTCACACAAGGAGAAGATGCCCCAATGTTGGAACGAGAAATAACGAGTGAAGCGGCCTTGTAATCTATTTTCCTATGTTCGTAAAATGTTCATAAAATGTTCGTAAAATGTTCGTAAAATGTTTAAATGCGGTAATATGTTTATCGGCCCTCGCCCATAGGCCACGGGCCTCGGCCCTCGCCCATCGCCCTCGCCCATCGGCCTTCGGCCCTCGGCCTCGGCCTCGGCCCGGCCCTCGGCCTCGGCCTCGGCCCGGCCTCGGCCCTCGCCCCTCGGCCGTCGCCCTCGCCCCTCGGCCTTCGCCCTCGCCCTCGGCCCTTCGGCCCTCGGCCCTCGGCCCTTCGGCCCTCGATTTCTCATTGAATCGGCCCTCAATAGCCATTCTGTCATGCCGTCGGCCCTCAATTGCCTCGGCCGTCGGCCCTCAATTACACTTCAATATTGCCGTGGATTGTCTCGGCAATATTGTTCGAAATTGCAAGATTATAAAATTGTTCGAAAATTACAAAATTACAAGATTATTAAATTGTTCGAAAATACAAAATTACAAGATTATAAAATACATTTAATCATCGGAATGAGTCGTTTCGTAGTAGCATTGTTCGAAGCATTTCCACGCCATCCACTCCCGATATATTCGGATGTTGGTCTTTTGATTACCCCACTTTGGTGTAGGATATCCACTGATGAGTCTTTCGATTGCCATACAAGTAAATGGGCCACAACTATTTGAATCTTGTTGCCTGAACTGTTCTGTCTGCGGCATCAAGATTAACTTCGGACTCCGCCAGCCCGGATGCGTGAACGAGAACTTATTAGTCATCCAATAACTAGAAGCCTATTAAAAGAAAGTAAATATTTCAGATAACTTATATATAGTCTATCTAAAATTAAATATTTTAGACAACTTACATCTAGCAATCGTCCAATGAGCTTTCGGAGCGGCTTTAGATTATGTTTCCTCACTTCAAAAATATTTGCATCGGCCTTTTTGTTGAGTGAGTCATAAAGCTCCAAAGTCCAGGACTCGATGTTCAGGCGGACAGTTACCCAATGCGAGGCGGCCAACACCGGAAAAATTACCTATTAGATTAAATAAATTAATACACGGGGCAAAATAATAAAATATAAGTACTTACAAATTTTGCATTGAACCACGGCATCCGTGAACCGCCAATTCATTGTTCCACTCCAAATACGGCCTCGAGCAAACCCGGATTAGGTATCCAGTCTTCATAGCTCATTTCGAACCGCTCATGGAAATCGCTATTCGGCTCATAGATTTTTGTACTCCATGCGTCCACGAGCGCCGTCTCATTTACAAAAACAAACAAATTATCAACACGTTATAAAAAGGAAAAAAGGGAAAATAATAAGAAATTTAAAATAAACTTACAAAAACTGACGACCCTGCTATGACCGTATAACGTGAATCCGGAGTAGTCAACACGTCCCGATCCTTGTACACCTCAAGCCGTTGACGAAGGTAGGCAATATACAAATCAACCTCCCACTGCCCCATGTCCGACTTAACGTTGAGGATGGTCTTGAAAAAATCATGCGTAAGGTCATGTTGCGACACCGTAATCTTTGCAGAAATACCAGTGGACATGAACCCCTCAAAATTTCTCCTCAACACGTCACCGGCATCGACCATGAATGGAGCTCCAGAAGGATTCTCTCGCGGAGTCACTAAGGGCTGTAAAATGCAAATATTATTTATTAATAAAATAATTTGCTTAAATCGTAAAATAAAATCCGTACCGGGTCTTCGCGTTCTTCAAATCTATGTTCCGGTGCTTGACTTTCATACATTTGTCATACATTCTCCGTATCAAAGAAGTCGGAACCGATAACCTGTTGTTGCTGCATATATGACAAACATACATAAACAAATGAAAAAAATATAAATAATTTAACTCCCTACAAATACCTGTACAGGCGGTGGCTCAACTCGAGGAAGTGGTTCCCAACGCCTAGGAACCCAAACATCTCTCTCCTCGTACATGCTATGTCGGCCTTGTTCAAACCCCCGATGAACCATTCGAGCCGCAGCATCCCAAGGATTTGCATCGCCAAGCACCGTGCAATCCTCATCTTCCTGTGGCGGAGCTTCTGTATCATTCCAGCTCGGCCACTGATGTACTGAGACAATCCTCCCTTGAGGTGCGGATGTTTGCTCCACCTCAGTGTCATCGACATCATCCCCTTCCCAATCCTCCAAACTAAAGGATATGGATGGTCTGCTCGTATTCTTCGGACTCTTGCCGAACACTTTTTCAATCATTTTACCAACTTTATCGAAAAAACTTTTCTCCCGCACCTTCCACCGGTCATCCACTTTCGCTAACAACTTTTCCTCGCGCTTATCGAAGCGTTCTTCTAATGCCCGCAAAGCTCGGTCGTAAGTCGGAACAGAAGAATCTTCATCCGGACGATGACGGGATGACTCAACCGATGCGCGTTTCTTCTTTGATTTTTTCTTTTGTGCAGGGGGGCCCGGAGTTTCTACACTAGCAGCTTCATCGACTCGCCTACGGGGTACGGGGATGGGTCTCGGAAACGTCACAGCAATCGGATCATCTCCATTCACCCTTCTCCAATATTCTGTAAGCTGCTCCTCCGGAGTAGGCGTTAGAGTCTCAAGGGGAGGTGTCTCGCATCCGTTAAAAAATGTAATAATAAGTTAAAATACACTCTTCTACTTGTAAAATAAAAATAAATTTATTTAAAATTTTATTTACCGGTGTGGCGAAGAAACTAATCCACTCGTATCCGGTGGCGTAGTGTAAACCCACTTAATACAACGGGGCATACCTCCGGTGTTGACAAGGCGGACACAGAGCTCGCACAAATCTGGTATCGCCTCATATGCCCAAATCTAAAATACAAGAACACCATTAAACATAATGACTACTATAAAATTGTCGAAAAATAATTCAATATTTTATTCGTACCTGAAGGGCCCAAACTGGCCCATAAATATTATATTTTGATTTCAACGTCTCCATTCGCTTCGGTACAAAGCTCATGTAGTAGAGAAGGGCATTGTAGGTGTACGATCCCCAAGGAAACGCATTCCATGCGTCTAAATCATCTGCCAGGACCCACATCCAGGTGTCCACCTTCTTCGTCTCGGCAGGAGCAAAGAAAAAACACATTAATGCCAGGACATTGGCCACCTTCAAATGCTCATCTTCGGAGAGCTCACGGACCTTATCACTTTTCCACATTTTCAGTAGCTCGCCTCCGGATATTGGATTCCCACCTGTGAGACTCATGTATACCGTCGATTCTTCCGCCTCGCGAGGTGCATTCGTATCAAATTCAGATGGACCGAAAAATAATCCTGTCACCAATGCATATTCCAACTGAGAAAATCGAAGCTCTCGCCCGGATATGTGAAAACGAGCCTCCCCGGCCGGTGCCTGCACCTCGTAGCACATCAATTGGTGCAATGCTATTACCGAGCTTTTCCTTTCCTCCAGCTCAAAAGGTGCCCAAACTGTCCCTCTCTAAACCGTCGGACCAAGTTATTACCCCCCCGCTTTGAAAGTGCATTCTTAATCAGTTCCGGTAATGAATCTCTCCAGTATGTAGTTACTTTTAATGTCTTCTCACTAATCGGGAGTCGAATGTAATCGGGCTGCCAGTCGAAAAAATAGAGTTAATGGCAGAACAGTTAAGGGCCGAAGAAGGGCCGAAAGGGCCGAATAAGGGCCGAAGAAGGGCCGATGGAGCTTAACCTCCATCGGCCCCTCTTCGGCCCTTCATCGGCCTTGGCTTCAAAAACGACATTATCGACAAATTTCTACCCAAAAATTCGACGAAAAACAAGCGCATAAATGGACATATCAAACACAAATTTCACAGCAATGGCATACATTAACAAACAAATCGACACCCCAATCGACAAATTTCGATAACAATTCATGAAAATCAGATTTAAGATGGGACGAGATCTGGTACTTGATCGGCGTCCATGGCTGTTCGTCGGGACTTGCTCGGAAATGAATGGCTCGGCCCTCGGCGACGGTGGATCGGCGGCTGCGCTCTTTCGGCGGTGGCTCTGATCGGATTTGAATGGCTCGGCCCTCTATTTCATTTCTGTTTGGGGCCGAAGGGAAAAAAATGCACTTAATACGTGCCTTCAGTTTTTTCGGGGCCGAAGGGGGGCCGATGAGGGGCCGATAAGGACCAATTCTTTTCGGCCCTCAATAAATCGGCCGTTATAATCGGGCTCCTTCTGCCCTCCATCGGCCCCAGTAATGCCCATCGGCCGCCCATCGGCCCTCGCTCGGTCTAAGCGCCTAATAAGACAGAATGGCTAGATTTGTGTTTTTGTTAATAGGATGGCTAAAATTGTTTTTTTTTTCCCCATTTTGGCTAACAGGAGGAATTTCCACTATATTTAATATGGAGATATACCATAAATCCACTATGTAACTCTATATATAGAAGTATCCACCCTCATAATAATAAATATCAATTTCTCGTTCTTTTTATTATTCTCTCATTCGATTTAATTTATAACATATTATCAGCACGAAAGCTCTTCTCCTAAAATAAGATATCATGACTGAATTAAGGTATAATTTTTCGACACCTATTTATATTCATTATATGATTACCTTTTTGATACTATTGAGTATTGATCTACGAAAATGTATATTGGATGAATTGTTTTTGCATGTATTACGTGATTCCTATTCAGAAAAAAAAAAGAAAAAAAAGTCTTAATAAAGAAAAAAGTAGTCCATGATTTGGAAATCAACTAACATGATAATCATGCACGATTTTCATAAGGAAATTATTAGTATTACTTTTGCATATTCATGATGCGTACATGTTTATTTTATTCAAATCTATAGTTATAAATCAATTGTTGCTCCTGAAATAGCACAATTAATATTCGGAAAGAATCTATTTGTGCTCTTAAAGAGCAATTCAAATTTATTATTTTTGAAATGATTATATTATTGCTCATGAAGTAGCATAGTAAATATTCCCGAATAATATTACACGCGCTTGAAAAGCAAGAATATTACATGCTCTTGAAGAGCAATTCTAAAACATATTTCAACTTGAATTTTTGCTCCAAAAGTAGCACAATCAATATTCTTGAAGAATATTTACATGCTCTTGAAGAACATTTACTCTACATACGCTTTTACTTATTTATTTATTTGTTTATTTACTTAATGTTAAATCATAATTGCTGCTCCTGAAGTAGTACAATCCATATTGAAATGATTTAATTGATGCTCCAGAAGTAACAAATTTAATATTTTCGAAGAATATTACACACTCTTGAAGATTATTAATATTATTGATGTATTTACTATATATTTAAGTGTTTTTTTTCTGCACACTATATAATTTTATATCTACATATGTACATACAATATTAATTTGTTGCTCCTGAAGTAGTACACAATTATATTCCTGAAGAATATTACGTACTTTTGATGAGCAATTCATATAATGTCTTATTGATTGGCGAATCATGGTTCTTGAATTGTTATTGTTGTTGCTCCCGAAGTAGCACATTTGATATCCCCAAAGAACACTACATGTTCCTAAAGAGCAATTGAGTTTCTCAAAAAATATTGCCTTTTGCCTAAAATTGTTGCTCCTGAAGTAGCACAATTTGTATTCCTGAAGAATACTACATGTTCTTGAAAAACAATTCAATCTCTTGATTTTGGCAAATACTATATGCTCATAACTCTAATTGTTGCTCTTGAAGTTCATAATTAACCCTATATGTTCTTGGAACAACTAAAACTTATCATTTTGAAATCATATATCACAACAACTATACTTTAATTGTTGCTCCTGAAGTAGCACAATTAATATTCTTGAAAAATATTACATGTTCCTAAAGAATAATGTATATTTAAATGTATGTTATAATATAAAGTATTATCTAATTACGCGAAGTGGTAGCAAGAGCTCCTCTATGCTTGACAACTGCATTTCCAATATCCTATTGTGGTTTAATTTCTTTTCAATAATAGATGTGAGATCCGGTAGATCTCAAAATTTGCAATTTATTGATTTCATTTATCTTGAATAAAACTAAATTATTTCTGTGGAAGTAACACAATTACATTCATGAAGAATGACCATGTTGTGATAGTAACATTACTATCACATGTTTGTGAAAATGCATTAAATATAATATTTTTATATAATATTTAAGTTTTGCTCCTGAAGTAGCATCATTTATATTCTAGAATAATATAAAATGCTTTTATAGAGCAACTCGTATTTTTGGTGATATATGTTATTTCTTAATGAAAAACATTATTTATGTCTTATTGACATTAATGCACTCTTGATATCGATGTTCATATGCCAATAAAGAGGCATGTGGGAAATAAATAATAAAATGAAACGAAGCATCCCAACAGGATTGCGTAAATATATTAATTGTTTGTCCTCCCTAAAACTCGATACGAGTAGATGCATCTTAAATCGCAAGATTTTAAAATCTAGTGCATCGAACATGATTGAAGGCTCCAAAAGAGTATGTGTTATTCTATCAAATGATATGAAATCAACTATTGAGTTTGTCATTTACTCTAGTAAGTCTAGAATGAACTTACTAAGGGGATGTTGGTAAGAGGGATTTGGAATCGGAAATCGGTATGAAATCTATATATGGTGTTTGGATTAAGGGTATCCGATTCAAAATTTTGGAATGATATCCAAAAATTTAAGAATAACGAGTCCTCTAGTATTTGGTGGGTTTTACTTCAAACCCTAAATTTTATTACATACCATTTTAAAAAATATATATATATTTTTAATTTTTTTCATCATTCGTTTTACTTTTTTTTTTCATTCTTTCTTTTTTTTTTTGGTTATTCTTATGTTTTTTTTCCTTTTTTTCTTTATTCCATTATTCCATTATTTTATTTTTATTTTTCATTATTAATCTTTTATATTCTCATTTTTTGTTCATTTTTTCGATTTGTTAATTTTAATTTTAATTTTTACTTTTTAATATTTAATATTTTATACAAGTTAAGGGTAAAACTAAAAATTTATACAAACACATGTATATTAATGATCCTGAATCCGAAGAATTAATCCAAACAAATATATTGGAATGAGTCGGCCCATTCTGAAACTGGAGGGAATCACCTTGAACCTGAATCCGATTACAAACTGTGAACCAAACGCCCTTTAAGTTTTAAAGATATCCGCTGCAATGGATACTATTGGTCCAAAGACGAGCATTCAAATGTGTGTGTGTGTTGGGTGGGGGGGGGGGTTGAATACACCTGATTGCAGATTTCAAATAAAACGCGAAAGTCAGTGATTACTGAATTGTGATACTGAACGAGTCAGTTGGCCAAGTAAGCTTTCTAGATCGCGCGCGCACAATGTCTGTCTACTGACTTCTATCTACTGACTTCAGTAAGTGAACAATAGTCAGTATAAGATGTGGTACGGAAGTGTAGGCCCAAAAAAGTTTTCGTTTGAAAACACGTTTTTATGCTGAGTGATTTTAAAGTTCAATTTTATGCAGTATGACCTGTTGGATTATGAGTCAGTAGATGGTACTCAGCTGTCTAGTGGTTAAAAGAATATTGGGGGAAATCATAGTAGTACTATGGAATTGAAGATCCCAAAACCCAGCTGATATCAGTCGTGCAGTGTGTCTACAGGATTAGATGATGTATAGGTTAGACTTGTTTATTTTGATTATCTTTTGTCTAAGTCCTGTACGGGGTAAACTGTTGGACTGATCTTCTGACGAAGTTACTTTCCAGAACCCCACGTCATCTTTGTAAGAGCTTGCGTTCTTCAGCCAGCAGCTGATCTTCACCTCAGTAGGAGACAGCCCATCAGCTGATAAGCCATCAACAGAAGAACATATGCAAAGCTCAGTACCTTCGCAGTCGCAAGCTGACCTACACAGTAAATGTATTCCTTGTCAGCCGACTCAGTCGAAGAAGACAGAGACTTATCTAGTCTACTGTGTCCGACAGAAAACGACCCAGTCGCATAAGTCTTTTCGAAGTTCAGCAGAAGATCTTACGAGGTTGTTTGAATAGTCAACTTTGACTCTGACACATTCTCACCAACCACAAACCTCGACCAATGAGAAACCGACAACGCCATATCTGCTCTATACAGTAAAGCTGCTCTCATGTACAGTAATTAACTGCCCTGCTGCAACAAGTTCGAAAGTATGGCCGTTTTCTTTGGAAGCTTGTGACACGTGGCATCGTCGTCTCCAACGGACATATGCCATAGCTCACAACTATAAATAGAGAAGAAATTCGAAGCTCCACGCACGGAATAAAAAAGGGAAAAACGCTCAAGCTTTGAACACTCTAGTAAACTCAAATATTATCCAAAGAAGAACTTGCTTTCTTAGAATATTCTTAGTTCTTCACTCTAGAGTATTTAGATCCCTCTCTTCTCTAGACTAAGCTCATTGACATATTTATAGCTTAGATTCGAAGGAGTTCACTTTCTGTGAATTGTTCTTATTGTAAGAACTCCTTCTTAGTTGGAGATTATTCCATCCCTTTCGAACTTCGGTTTGAATTGTAAAGTCGCTAAGGATTATAACTTAGAAGGTTCTGTCCAATGCACAGATACCTGCTGAGGCTTGCTCAGTATAATCAATAAGTTATCCTGCCATTGTCAGGACCGTGGACGTAGGATCTTGCGTATCCGAACCACGTTAAATCGCTTGTGTTCTTTACTTTTTATTGCATATCATAACTGTTCAAAATCATATGTTTGCATAAAACGTGTTTCAAAAGCGCACAGCCAAAAGAATTTGATTTGTGAAAAGCGTTTTTCAAAACTGAGATGAATCTCCGGGCCCCACACTTATCCGCACAACGTCTCCGACTGAGTTTCGAACGACTAACAAAAGTCAGTAGAAAAGCTCAGTAGCTGACCCACTCTGACCCAGTGATTGAAGGTTACTATTTGACATTGTTCATCAGTTGCACTAAACAACTCAGCTGTCCTTAAGTTTGAGAAGAAGAAACTGTGATCAAGTGTATTCACCCCCCCCCTCTACACCTGACTATCGTCTCCGGACCTACATGACCAATTAATCAATGTGACCGTTAATCAATGTAACAGTAAATCAATGTAACACGTTTTGTGCGATCTACAGTTCCGTTCTAAAACCTTTGAAAGGGTATCATACCAAGCCCTAGGTGCTTGTTTTAACCCATACATATCTTTCTTGAGTCTGTATACTTGATGTCCCTACTGAAAGCCGGATGGTTGTTCTACATAGACTTCTTTCTTCAGTACGCCGTTCAGGAAAGCTGACTTAACACCCATCTGATAGAAAGTAAACTGTTGATGAGTTGCATATGCTAGGAATAGGCGAATTGCTTACAATCTTGCAATTGGAGCGAACGCTTCATCAAACTCTATTCCTTCAGGTTGGCAATATCCTTTAGCAACTAGTCAAGCTTTGTTCATGACGATAACGTTGTTTTCATCTCGCTTGTTTTTGAAGACCCATTTGGTTCCTATCACATATTGGTGCTTGGGTCTATCTACAAGCTCTCAAACGTCGTTTCTAGTGAACTGGTTGAGCTCTTCTTGCATGGCCGTAATCCAGTCAGCACCATTCAGCACATCCTCAATCGACTCTTTAAGTTTGAAACCCTTGTAAAAGTCACTACGACTATAAGTAGAGAATTTGTCCAGCGTACAGATCACTGAAAACTTGCTCAGTATAAGCTTCAAGTTGTATCTGTCTTGAGAACAGATCACTGAGACTTGCTCAGTATAAATATAATAAGTATCCTGCTTTGGTCAGGACAGTAGACGTAGGACCCAGTGTGTCCGAACCACTTTAAAAATCTGTTGTGTTGATTTACTGCTTTATTCTATCGATCATATTGCATTAAACTATATTTCATCATACTCAGCATAAAACCGATTTTCTAACCGAGACGTTTAATCGGGCCTACACTTCCGCACACAACTCTAATACTGAACGACTGTTCTACTGACTCAAATCAGTAGAGCTGAACTCAGTAGAAGAATTTCTTGCCCACGCGATCTGAAAGTATATTTGGCTGTCTGACTAAGTTCAGTGGCAAAGTCAGCTAGAGCTGACTTTCGCGTTTGAGAACGAGTTTGTATTCAGGTGTATTCACCCCCCCCCTCTACACCTGAACCACGTCTCAGGACCAACAACTATATATGATAATATTGTGTATAACCTTGTATATAATATATAGGATAATGTTGAATACTATTTAGTTTCGAAATTGGATAATATATAGGATAATCTTGAATATTTTTCGAATATATATATCAAGGTTTTACGTAAGAATAATTACTAATCTATGATTTTATATAATATATATGATAATATTTATCAAGGTTTTACATAATAATAATTAGGAACCCAAATATTCTCATTTATGTTATCAACCCTACTCTCATTTATGTTATCAACCCTAATATTTCGCATTATTTCCAATTTATTTTCGAAAACATTGATCAAGATCTTCATATTTTTCAAATATTGGAATATTGGAATGGATTCAGATATTTTTCATATATTTCGAATTCTTGATATTTTTCAAATATTAGAATGGATTCAGATTTTTTTTAATATCACAATTTGAACTCAAAACAAATTACTTACCTAAAGATCACAAATATCTATCGTAAGTATCTACAAATCTCCTACCATTACACTAAACAAAGCAAATCACTTATCCATGAAAGAAATTCTCGTCATTCTCTTCTATCATGCAACATCACGTGAAAGTGAAAGTAAACCATAAACCACACAAATATGCAGTACTGATTTCTGAGACTTAGAGATTATATTCTAATTCCTGCAAAAAGTGATTGAAGAGAAACAGAAAGGGACAAACATATGCGCAGAGAGAGAGAGAGAGAGAGAGAGAGAGAGAGAGAGAGAGAGAGAGAGAGAGAGAGAGAGAGAGAGAGAGAGAGAGAGAGAGAGAGAGAGACGTCTTCATCAACGAGAGAGAGAGAGAATGGTTACTGGTTTAACATGCATATAGTTTTTTCAGATTATAATAATGTTATTATTCACAAGAACGAGTACTAGTACAATGGTTTCATACTCTGGAAAAACATGTTACATCTCCGGTTTGATCCGTATTGGCGACTTAAATTTCATTTTATTTTGTTTAGTCTACACTCATCTTCTATAAATAAAAAGGTTACAATTTTTTGAGAATTGGAAATGACACAGCGGTATCTTACTTTGGGGATTTTATTCAGGTCGCGGATTCGACCTTTCTTCAGCTTAAATAAATGTAGTCTTATTTTTTATTTTATTTTTAAATATCATCACATCTTATTGCCTCGAAACCGAGGCAACACAAACAACCATGCAACCCAGCCGACACACACTGTACAACACAGCCGACACACACTGCACACACAATAAATGTGAAATAGATTTTTTTGTACATTTTTGCATTTATGAAAAATCATGTATATTTTTGCATTTTCCAACTTTGAAATGTACACTTTTGACATTCCTCTCTAAATTTAATTGGGTCATAAAAGGATCCTCTTTTCACCCGATTCCAGATGCACCCAAGTCTACCTCTAAAAATAATGTTATCCTATTTGGTTGGGTGGATTAGCACCAATTAATTCCTTTCGTTACTAATTTCACATACCGTATCTTTATAACAACTCATTTATTGGGTAACCTCAAAATCCCAACCACTGCAACCTGGAACGATCAGATAAGTCAAATTCATCAAGTCATCGTCTATATAATTAAAGATAAGCTCCGCATCTTTTCAAGATTCAAAGATATATATGAAGAAGAACTATGCATGTATGCGACAATATTATGTTTGACAAAAGAGGATATAAAAAAGTGGACAAGACAACTTCTTGTAATTACAATCCGAGTTCCATTTTTTCAAGGCTGTTTGAAAAGCAACAGAAAGTCGATGTTTCTGCTCAAATTCATCTTCAGACATAATCATAACATTTTTTCAAAGTTTTCTTTTACATATCTTGACTTTGATCATCGCCAAATTAAAAGTCGATGTTTTCTTTTACATTTTTTCAGCGCGTGAGAATGGAGGCACACCTCACATCGCTGTACGACAGAATGACGGACGTCCTGGAGACTGGACCCATCATTCCCATGATTGACAGCGTTCAGTTCGCTACTGCGGGAGGTGTAGGAGCACAAATCGGTGCTAAGGTTCCCAAAGACAAATCAGCCTTCACGCCTGAAGAGAAAAAGCTGCACAACCTCGACCGAGTTGCGCGAAACGCAATACTGACAACGCTCAGTGACTCTCATCTCGGGAGGGTGCAGGACTGCAAAACGGCAAAAGAGCTATGGGATGCTTTGGCTGTACTGAGCCAAGGAACACCGCAAATCAAAGAAAACAAGCTCGAATTAGAGCTTCAGAAGTTCGAAGCCTTTGCAATGGAGCCCAGTGAGACCATTGACGAGCTCAGTGCCAGATTTACAAACCAAGTCAATGTCATCAACGGGCTGGGGAAGGTGTTCACCAACAAAGAGATGAACACAAAGATCTTGAGAGCGCTACCTCGACAGAAGTGGCTTCCATTTGCTACTTATTTACGTCGCTCTGATCTAAATGCTCTAACTCCTGATGTTATATTTTCAGAACTAAAGACGGAGGAATTTGAGCATAGTCTACCCCAAAGGTGTTCCAGTGCTCCAGCTGACACACAGATCGATCATGCTTTTAAAGCAACTGTCAGCAAAACTGGATCCAAACCGATTCCTCAAGCAAGACAGTGGCCACTATCGAAGCAAAATCTTGTGAGACTTCAGGCAGTGACCAGCTGGCTGTGATAGCTCTCAAATATCAGAGAGAAAAGGAGAGAGTCAGAAAGCTGAGGAAATACAAAAGAGTTTCTCCCTCAGGTAAGAAAGATTATCAGAAAAGGGAAGAATCTAATCCTTCTACTGAATGCAGGAACACAGAGCCTGCTGCGAGTCCATCCAAAGCTTCAGCTGGAAAAAGCAGCAGAACATCCACCTGTTATAATTGTAAGAAGGAGGGACACTATCGATCACGATGTCCCGAACTCTCGGTGCTCAACGAGCGAACGGCGAGCCGAAGAGAAAAAATTGCCCAAAGAAGGCAGGCCTACATCGCCGGAGAGATATCCGACAACTCACTTGAGGAGGATACATTTATGTATTCCTCTGAGGACAAAGCTGCATTTGTAGCAGTTGAGGTCGGAGAAACGGTTCCTGAAGGAACAGCTGAATACTGTCTGATGGCCGGAGAAGAGACTGAGGTAAACTCCAAACTTAATATAACCTCTTCTTCACACAGCACACACGACACGTGCTCGGTCGCGAGATGATCCTCCGGATGTGGTACAAGCATACGACGATCCGCTAGAGGAACATTCGGTGAGCGAGAGAGTTCGGCAGAACGATCCGAGAACCGGAGATGGTAAAGGCTGAAAATCAGAGACTTTCTTCTGATTGTCAGGTCTCTACTGAGTCAGAGAATCTAGTTGCGAGACTCAAGGAAGAGATCGAATCTCTTATGACTAAGTCTCAGCTTCAAGAGACTCAGATCTCAGTTCTGACTAAGGACAATTCTGAGAAAGAGACTGAAATAGCCCAGCTCAGTCAGAAGCTCTCACACGTATAGAAAGATTATGACTCACTCAGGAGGAGTGACGAGGTCTGGCGAGGATTGATGACTGAACAGTACCTTGGAGCTAAGGAGAAGCTAGAAAGTATGCTCAGAGCACAACGGCCAACTGTCATGAAAGAAGGACTTGGCTATACCCACGAAGCTTCTACCTCGAAAAGCTCGAAGCCGGGCGATAGGTTTGTCGGAGGAAAGGTGCAAGCTGCTGACACCACACCTCGGGCGAAGAACAAACGAGAAAATGATTGCACCTCGGCCGAGCAACAACAAGCGGTGACCAAAGGTTCCGGCCCAGGACACCGCGATCAAATTCGGGGGGGAACCAAGAAGGTCGGATGGGCGAACAAGTACTATGAGCCACTGTACGAGCACCCGGCTCAGTACGGCTCGTACTATTATGAGCCCAGGGTCAGGAGAAGCGCAAAGACTCAGAAGAAGAAAGCTTCTGAACCCAAAATCATCAGCAGAAAGTCAGTATCTCCGAGTCCTGTGGAGAAGAAAACTGACAAGGTTCAGAAGAAGAAGTCTCAGACTTCTAAGGTTCCGAGGCAGATTTGGGTTCCGAAATCACCCACTAACATGTAAGGACCCAACTGAACCAAAGGGTACCTAAAAATGCTTCTGTTTTGCAGGTGCATGAGGACCCATGGATAGTGGACAGCGGCTGCTCAAGACACATGACGTACCAGAAGAGCCTGCTGACCAACTATATACAAGAAGATGGTCCCAGAATTGAGTTTGGTGACAACTCTAAAGACTACACAAGGGGATATGGAACGCAGAATATTGGGATTGCTTCAGTTCCAAGAGTAACATATGTTGAATGACTTCAACATAATCTCCTTTCTGTCAATCAATTCTATGATAATCTTAACAGAGTAATCTTTGACGCTGGTTTCTGTGATATCGTTGATAAATCTACAGGGAAAACAGTGTTATCAGGTTCGCGGAAGAAAAACATATACGTTGCTAACTGGAATACCGCAGAACCTGAGGCTTGCTTGCTCGCACAGACAAAATCCAGTGACAAGTCAGGATGGCTATGGCATAAGAGACTCAGCCACCTGAACTTCAAGACTATGAACAAGCTCGCCAAGAACTCTAAAGTCAGGGGACTACCCAACGAATCGTTCATCAAAGACAAAAATTGTGAAGCATGCTTGAAGGGAAAGCAGACAAAGAAAAGCAATCCACCTATTCCTTCACCTTCCACTGATGGAATCCTTCAGCTGCTGCACATGGATTTATTCGGGCCAATTTCTCCAGTGACTATACGAGGCAAGAAGTATGCCCTTGTCGTTATAGACGACTACTCGAGATATACATGGGTAATCTTCATCACCAACAAATCTGATGTCATGACTGAGTTGCCTAAACTACTGAAAAAGCTCAGTGTGGAAAAGGACATCAAGATACAAAGAATTTGCTCAGACAGAGGAACATAATTTCTCAACTCAGTAGTTAAAGAGTACTGCGAGAAAGAGGGAATTCAGCACGAGACATCAGTTGCTCGTACTCCTCAACAGAACGGACTTGCTGAACGCAAAAACAGAACACTCAAAGAAGCAGCAAGGACGCTCCTAGCAGACTCTGGGCTACCCTCTAAGTTCTGGGCAGATGCTACTGACACAGCCTGCTACACTCAGAAACGCTCACTACTTACACAACAACACATGAAGACACCATACGAATTGTGGAAAGGGAGAATTCCTTCTAGTTCTCATTTTCATATTTTTGGTTGTCTGTGCTTTATCCACAATAACGGGAAAGATCGGTTGAAGGTCTTTGATAGCAAATCTGATCAAGGGGTATTCTTAGGATATTCCCGAGTCAGTAAAGCCTTCAGAGTCTTTAACTATCGGACTCTTTGCGTGGAGGAAAGCCCTCATGTCATTTTTGATGAGTTTGTTACTGAGAACAGGAAAACTACAGAGACAAATACTGATGATATCAGCAGCAAGCTACAGGATCTCGGACTGACTGATAAAACTGAAAAGATTCAGCATTGTTGGGATGATGAGTCAGATGATGAAGAAACTCAGACTCAACCAACAGGCGATGTAGCTGACCTGGTTGATTCTACTGAACAAAATCAACAACAGGTAACAACGGTCGATGAGGAAGCCCCAGTGGTAACTGAGACCCCTACTAAGAATATAAACTCAGGGGGAACGATTAATGTTCCTGAGCTAAATGCCCCTGAACCTGGAAACTCAGTAGATCCTAACCTTCTTACTGAACTGCTGCAATCTCGGGAACGTTACTCGAAATGCCTAACACTCCTACTGATTCTGCAGAAGTAGTATCAGAAGAAGAAGCCAGACTCAGACGTACATGGCTTGACGCTCACTCTTCAGATCTCATAATAGGAGATCCATCAGCAACGATAAGAACAAGATCGAGATTAAATCAAGGAGAAAGCTCACTTTATTCTTGTTTCTTGTCTACAGAAGAACCTCAGTCGATAGAGGACGCACTTAACGATGCTGACTGGATCATCGCCATGCAAGAAGAGCTAAACCAGTTCGTCAGAAATGAAGTTTGGGAGCTTGTTGACAGACCTAGACATCAGCATGTGATCGGTAATAAGTGGGTCTTCAAAAACAAGCGTGATGAAAATAACGTCATCGTCAGAAACAAAGCTCGACTAGTTGCCAAGGGATACAGTCAAGCAGAAGGAATCGACTTTGATGAAACTTTCGCTCCAGTCGCAAGATTGGAAGCCATTCATCTTTTCCTAGCCTACGCAACGCATCAAGGATTCAAAGTATATCAGATTGATGTAAAGTCAGCTTTTCTGAATGGCGTACTGAAGGAAGAAGTCTACGTGGAACAACCGCCCGGCTTTCAGCAGGGACATCGAGTGTACGGACTTCGGAAAGCTCGTATGGGTTAAAACAAGCACCCGGGGCTTGGTACGATACCCTATCGGACTTTCTACTTGAGAAAGGTTTTCGAAGGGGACGATAGATCGCACCCTGTTTAGCATAAAGTCGGGAGATGACATCCTACTGGTGCAAATCTACGTGGACGACATCATTTTCGGACGCGAAACGAGACCATATGCCAGCAGTTCGAGAAGATGATGAAGGAGAAGTTCGAGATGTCCATGATGGGAGAGATGAATTATTTCCTTGGATTTCAAGTGAAGCAATCAACTGAAGGAATCTTCATCAATCAAGCTAAATACACTCGAGATCTTCTCAAAAGATTCGGCTGCGATTCAAGCAAGCTAGTCAAGATCCCCATGAACACAAATTTTAAAATTGATCTAGACAAAGAGGGAGCTTCTGTTAACTCTACTGATTATAGAACTATTATTGGTTCTTTATTATATTTAACAGCTAGCCGACCTGACATAACTTATGCTGTAGGTGTATGTGCAAGATTTCAAGCGGATCCCAAGCGAAGTCATCTAGACTCAGCAAAGAAAATTCTGCGATATCTAAAAGGAACACCTGACGCTGGGTTATGGTATCCTGCTGATGATAATCTTATACTGACAGGTTATTCTGATGCTGATTATGCAGGATGCAGAATAGATCGAAAGTCGACTTCCGGAACATGTCAGTTCCTAGGCAGCAAGCTGATATCATGGTTTTCAAAGAAACAGCACTCAGTAGCAACGTCCACTACTGAAGCTGAGTATATGGCTCCTGGAAGTTGCTGTGCCTATATCCTTTGGCTTCGACAACAACTGAGAGATTATGGTATCATTCAGAATGAAGTGCCCATCTACTGTGACTCCACAAGTGCTATTGCAATAACTCAGAATCCAGTTCTACATACGAGATGCAAGCACGTGGATATCCGACACCACTTCATCAGAGACCATGTCGAGAAGAAGGATATCAGAATGGAGAAAGTCCATACTAACAAGCAAAGGGCAGACATACTGACCAAACCACTAGCTGAGAACAGATTCAGAGAACTATCAGTTGACGTAGGTCTACTGGATCCTACTGAGTAACGTCAGTAGAGGATAACTACTGATAACTGCAATTGGCAACAATTGGTATCAGACGGAAGGAACCAGTATGACAAGGTCGGATGATCGATCTGATGATTCGGTTGGGAGAATCATACTTGCATACGCGCAGGGGGAACGTGGTCTTCAGCACGTCAACCATCCTCCTAAGTCTTAACTGTAACCAGCTGATCATAAAAGTTCAGCTGAAGAGGTTTGCGTAGTATTGAATGCTAACATTTTTGTTGACATGCTTGCATTTATTATATCAGTCGCTCCCATTCAATAGTTAAGAAGCATTTATTTCCCGCCATCAATTTCTTTAAGGAATGGTCAGTAGATACTGTTCTCATTCAAATTGATTTGATAATTAATGCTGCCTGCAGCGCATTTAATGCATGTCTTCTCACTTACCCTTATTACGCATCATCCTACGTGGGTCTATAGTAGAGGCGGCTTTGTAATCATTCAGTTTGCAGATAACATTGAAAGATTAAATCCTGACCGTTCGATCTAAACGGTTATTAAGCTTAATCTTACAAAACCTTTCAATTTCTCTACTCGACTCATTTTCCGCCATTTCCAACTTTAGAGCTCTTTCTGCAAATCAGTCTTTTCTTCAAATCTCTAAACCAATCTGATTTCTAGCATCCACAAGCTCTAAACTACTTGGTAATGTATTAAATTCTGCTTAAAACTCTACTAACTTACTCTATTTTCAAGTGCTAACAAGTTGTTTTGCAGATTTTAATGGCGAATGTTCATGAACCCTCTGATATGAACGAGATCATACTCTCACGGATTCAGTTCGAACCAACCATGGCGCTTCTCCAAGTGGATCTTCCATACCTTGAGCTTGTCTTCGAGGCACTTGAACAATCTGGACTTGAATGGCTCGTATCCAAGCAGCCTAGGGCTTATTTGCCGAGGCAAGTTGCGGAAGTATACCTCAACTGGAGGACTCTCGCGTCCGGAGGAGAAGAATCTTCCTTCTCGTATATGAAGGAGGTTATCCCAAACTCGTGGGATATGAGTCAGCACGTCTTCAACATCCGAGATGCATTGGGACTGGCGTTTGATCTCCCAGACAGTGGTGTTTCTCCTATTGGCTACAAGGAGAAGGAGATGAACACGTATGTTCAGAAGTTCTGTGGGAGCCAGGACATCAGTTTCAAAACTGCTCTACCAAAGAACCTACTGCTACCTCAGTACAGGGGGCTCGCCTACATTGTGTCACATATTCTGACGAGCTCCACAGGATCTTATGATCAGCTGTCTAAGCCACGTATTCAGCTGATGATGGCTATAGACGACGGAGTCCAAGTGAACTGGACAGATTATTACGTAGCCGAGCTGAAGGCTCAGGCGCAAAAGTTCACCACCTTACCCACTGGTGAGCGGAAGATGATTAGCATTGGGAAGCTACTGTATGGGACCAAGATGTCCATACTGATCGAGCAATCAGTAGCGAGGAATTCTTCGTTTGCCGACGCCAAATTCTTCGACAGCAAGCTAATAAAATTCAAAACTAAAGCAGTTGCCGAGAAGTCTGTTGGGCGAGGGCCACCTGATCAGAAGAGAGAAAGATCAGCTATTGTTTTGCCCCCTCGCGCCGACCCTCCGAAAAGGAAAAAGGCTGACTAAAACTGGACCTGCTGAGGTGCCAGTAGAACAAGCTAAACCAGCCTCTCCTCCTCCTACTGAAGAACACATTCTTGACTCCGACGCAGGAATGGAGGGAGCCACACTTAAGGATAGCCACACTTAAGGATAAGGTACAAGTGATCAGCTCCGAGGAGACTCAGTCGGACGTTAGGATTCCGACTGAAGAGACTTCCTTTGAGTGGACGACCATCCACTCTACTCGCATCCAAGCCACAAGTGAAGTCCACTCACAGATCCCTGAGATATCTGATCATTCAGATCTGGTGGAAATAGCCATAAGGGCTAGAGTTCGAGATCTTTCGAGGTCCCTGGGTTGGGACATACTCGAAGAGATCATAAGGACTCAGACAACTCTTTCATTACTTGCTGAAGAGCAAGAGTTGCAGTCAGCAATTGGGTTCGGGGAACCAGCTGATCTAGCAACATTCGAAGATTTGAGGGCGGCAATGCTCTATCTGCTGAGCTTGCGCACCTCAGTGCCCGGCGACAGTCATTCGCCAACATCTTCTCCTGATAATGAGAATAATGGAGATAAGGATGAGGAGATGGAACATGCATCACCCAAGGATGCAGAGTTGGGAGTCTCTGCTGAGGGTCCCACTCCCCGCGAGAAGGGCAAATCACCACCTCCGTCCACATCAGGTGATGCCCCGGGTGCCTCGAAGCGCAGTCGAGAGCAACTACTCGTGATTTCTGAGCAGAGGATCGGAACAAGCTCGTATCAGATACAACCAATTGGTTCCGTCACCTCTAAGTCGGTGAACAAGGCCATAAGACGGCAAGGGAACAAAAATTGCCTCTTAGCCAAAGATGTTCATACAAAATGGGCCAGTATACTAAGGCTCAAACGGCTAGTGTAACCCGACTGGCTGAAGGCGTGAAGAAAGTCTCAGAAGCTCCTACTCCTCAGCTGAATATTCAGGAGATAATTGAGACTGCCTTAGCAACTCAGAAGGTAGATTTGGAAACACAGAGTCAGCAGCTCCTTCAAACTCAGCAGAAGATTTTCTCTGAGCAGCTGGCTCAGGCTCTTGCTTCAGTCAAGGCCGAAATGGAAGAAAGGAATAAATTGGCCACCTCGTGCCTACAAACTGCTATAAAACAACAGGCGGAGGCCCTTAAGGCCATTCAGAAAGAGATGACAGATTCCCACGATCAGGCTTTGCTGAAACTCCGTCATGAGTCAGCCGCGCAGCTTAAGCAATTCAGAGCTGATCAAGGAAAAGAGTGGGAAATGTACTGCGACCTCGTTAAAGACTTCGAATCCACTGCCACTCTCATTAAAGAATTAGTCTACAATGTTGAACGAGAAATCAAAGCCATCCGCTCTCACCTCTCTAAGGCAGATGATGCCAAAAAGGGGGAAGGAGAAGTAAAGGAAGAAACTGAGGCGGAACCGGATGTGGTCGAATTGGTGGAGGAAGGAAGTAAGGGGGAAGGGGCCAGCACAGCTCAAGGAGAAGGGTCAGCCGCTCAGGCTGGACCCAGTTCAACTGTACTCCTGCTGGAATACACCCCTCTGAGGTAGACAGTGACTGAGGCAATTCCCATCTCATCTGCCCAGCACATAGACGAAATCACAAAATTCTTGGATCAAGAAGAAGAAGAAGAGCCTCAGGTATTGCCACCGCAGAGATCGGGGAAGGAGATCGCCACTGAACCCATTTCTCCATCTTCCCCGGCTCGCAAGTTCAAATCAAAAGCGGAGCAAGAAGCCTATGATCTTCAGATTGCTCAACAGCTTCAGGATCAGGATAAGTTTGATCATGAGCATCAGCTGGAAGAGGCTAAGAAAGGCAAGAAGCCAAAGAAAGTTGTTGGAAAGTCTAAGACCAAGAAGGCTGAGGATGAGAAGAAAGCTCAGGAGGAGCTAGCCAAGGCCTTAGTGTCTGAGGTCCAGCCAACTGCACAGAGTTATTACCCGACTAATCTCACACCTGAGCAGGAGGCAGAGGACAGAGCTACTTGGGAAGCCACGCTGCAGGGACTAAATCTCAGGAGAGGAGATACAAGGGCAGCGACTCTCAGAGAGAAAAAGAGGATAGTTGACATGGCTAAAATGATTAGCCTATCCGCAAAGCCAACAGCTGATCCAAGGAAGCAGATTCCACGAGGATCCAAGTTCAGAAGGGTCTACGCTAAAGAGTCTACAAGTATTACTACCTGGACCCTCCAGCTGACAAGTCTGCTAACTTTAAGAAACGCACGAAGAATTTCAGAAGTCAGACTTGGTCTCTTATCTCATATTTGTTGTAATAGTAATGGGGCCCATGTACTCTCTGTCTATATATATATTGGTTCCTATTGCTTGCCAGACAATTACTCATTGTCTCATGGCTTTTGTTTGTGTTTTCTCACAACTGATCACTAAGTGATCTGACACACACTCACATAATCCTTCTCTAATTTTGCCTATATCTCGCCTACTAACTTGATGTTTTATTGATCATCTTGATTGTCTTCTGATGAATCAAGGGGAAATTGTTGTCAGTAGATTAGCTCTTCGTTCCTTATTTTAGAATAGAGGCTAGATGGTTAGAAATAGAGGTTTTGGCATCATCAATTAGGGGGAAATTGTTGGGTTATGAGTCAGTAGATGGTACTCGGTTTGCCTAGTGGTTAAAAGAATATTGGGGGAAATCATAGTAGTACTATGGAATTGAAGATCCCAAAACCCAGCTGATATCAGTCGTGCAGTGTGTCTATAGGATTAGATGATGTATAGGTTAGACTTGTTTATTTTGATTATCTTTTGTCTAAGTCCTGTACGGGGTAAACTGTTGGACTGATCTTCTGACGAAGTTACTTTCCAGAACCCCACGTCATCTTTGTAAGAGCTTGCGTTCTTCAGCCAGCAACTGATCTTCACCTCAGTAGGAGACAACCCATCAGCTGATAAGCCATCAGCAGAAGAACATATGCAAAGCTCAGTACCTTCGCAGTCGCCAGCTGACCTACTCAGTAAATGTATTCCTTGTCAGCCGACTCAGTCGAAGAAGACAAAGACTTATCTAGTCTACTGTGTCCGATAGAAAACGACCCAGTCGCACAAGTCTTTTTGAAGTTCAGCAGAAGATCTTACGAGGTTGTATGAATAGTCAACTTTGACTCTGACACATTCTCACCAACCACAAACCTCGACCAATGAGAAGCCGACAACGCAATATCTGCTCTATACAGTAAAGCTGCTCTCATGTACAGTAATTAACTACCCTGCTGCAACAAATTCGAAAGTATGGCCGTTTTCTTTGGAAGCTTGTGACACGTGGCATCGTCGTCTCCAACGGACATATGTCATAGCTCACAACTATAAATAGAGAAGAAATTCGAAGCTCCACGCACGGAATAAAAAAGGGAAAAACGCTCAAGCTTTGAACACTCTAGTAAACTCAAAGATTATCCAAAGAAGAACTTGCTTTCTTAGAATATTCTTAGTTCTTCACTCTAGAGTATTTAGATCCCTCTCTTCTCTAGACTAAGCTCATTGACATATTTATAGCTTAGATTCGAAGGAGTTCACTTTCTGTGAATTGTTCTTATTGTAAGAACTCCTTCTTAGTTGGAGATTATTCCATCCCTTTCGAACTTCAGTTTGAATTGTAAAGTCGCTAAGGACTATAACTTAGAAGGTTTTGTCCAGTGCACAGATACCTGCTGAGGCTTGCTCAGTATAATCAACAAGTTATCCTGCCATTGTCAGGACTGTGGACGTAGGATCTTGCGTATCCGAACCACGTTAAATCGCTTATGTTCTTTATTGTTTTATTGCATATCATAACTGTTCAAAATCATATGTTTGCATAAAACGTGTTTCAAAAGCGCACAGCCAAAAGAATTTGATTTGTGAAAAGCGTTTTTCAAAACTGAGATGAATCTCTGGGCCCCACACTTATCCGCACAACGTCTCCGACTGAGTTTCGAACGACTGACAAAAGTCAGTAGAAGAGCTCAGTAGCTGACCCACTCTGACCCAGTGATTGAAGGTTACTATTTAGCACTGTTCATCAGTTGCACTAAATAGCTCAGTTGTCCTTCAGTTTGAGAAGAAGAAACTGTGATCAGGTGTATTCACCCCCCCCCTCTACACCTGACTATCGTCTCCGGACCTACATGACCAATTAATCAATGTAACCGTTAATCAATGTAACAGTAAATCAATGTAACACGTTTTGTGCGATCTACAGTTCCGTTCTAAAACCTTTGAAAGGGTATCATACCAAGCCCTAGGTGCTTGTTTTAACCCATACATATCTTTCTTGAGTCTGTATACTTGATGTCCCTATTGAAAGCCGGATGGTTGTTCTACATAGACTTCTTTCTTCAGTACGCCGTTCAGGAAAGCTGACTTAACACCCATCTGATAGAAAGTAAACTGTTGATAAGTTGCATATGCTAGGAATAGGCGAATTTCTTACAATCTTGCAATTGGAGCGAACGCTTCATCAAACTCTATTCCTTCAGGTTGGCAATATCCTTTAGCAACTAGTCAAGCTTTGTTCATGACGATAACGTTGTTTTCATCTCGCTTGTTTTTGAAGACCCATTTGGTTCCTATCACATATTGGTGCTTGGGTCTATCTACAAGCTCTCATACGTCGTTTCTAGTGAACTGGTTGAGCTCTTCTTGCATGGCCGTAATCCAGTCAGCACCATTCAGCACATCCTCAATCGACTCTTTAAGTTTGAAACCCTTGTAAAAGTCACTACGACTATAAGTAGAGAATTTGTCCAGCGTACAGATCACTGAAAACTTGCTCAGTATAAGCTTCAAGTTGTATCTGTCTTGAGAACAGATCACTGAGACTTGCTCAGTATAAATATAACAAGTATCCTGCTTTGGTCAGGACAGTAGACGTAGGACCCAGTGTGTCCAAACCACTTTAAAAATCTATTGTGTTGATTTACTGCTTTATTATATCGATCATATTGCATTAAACTATATTTCATCATACTCAGCATAAAACCGATTTTCTAACCGAGACGTTTAATCGGGCCTACACTTCTGCACACAACTCTAATACTGAACGACTATTCGACTGACTCAAGTCAGTAGAGCTGAACTCAGTAGAAGAATTTCTTGCCCACGCAATCTGAAAGTATATTTGGCTGTCTGACTAAGTTCAGTGGCAAAGTTAGCTAGGCTGACTTTCGCGTTTGAGAACGAGTTTGTATTCAGGTGTATTCACCCCCCCCCCCTCTACACATGAACCACGTCTCAGGACCAACAACTATATAGGATAATATTGTATATAACCTTGTATATAATATATAGGATAATGTTGAATCCTATTTAGTTTCGAAATTGGATAATATATAGGATAATCTTGAATATTTTTCGAATATATATATCAAGGTTTTACGTAAGAATAATTACTAATCTATGATTTTATATAATATATATGATAATATTTATCAAGGTTTTACATAATAATAATTAGGAACCCAAATATTCTCATTTATGTTATCAACCCTAATCTCATTTATGTTATCAACCCTAATATTTCGCATTATTTCCAATTTATTTTCGAAAACATTGATCAAGATCTTCATATTTTTCAAATATTGGAATATTGGAATGGATTCAGATATTTTTCATATATTTCGAATTCTTGATATTTTTCAAATATTAGAATGGATTCAGATTTTTTTTAATATCACAATTTGAACTCAAAACAAATTACTTACCTAAAGATCACAAATATCTATCGTAAGTATCTACAAATCTCCTACCATTACACTAAACGAAGCAAATCACTTACCCATGAAAGAAATTCACGTCATTCTCTCTTCTACCATGCAACATCACGTGAAAGTGAAAGTGAAAGTAAACCATAAACCACACATATATGCAGTACTGATTTCTGAGACTTAGGGATTATATTCTAATTCCTGCAAAAAGTGATTGAAGAGAAACAGAAAGGGACAAACATATGCGCAAGGAGAGAGAGAGAGAGAGAGAGAGAGAGAGAGAGAGAGAGAGAGAGAGAGAGAGACGTCTTCATCAACGAGAGAGAGAGAATGGTTACTGGTTTAACATGCATATGGTTTTTTCAGATTATAATAACGTTATTATTCACAAGAACGAGTACTAGTACAATGGTTTCATACTCTGGAAAAACATGTTACATCTCCGGTTTGATCCGTATTGGTGTCTTAAATTTCATTTTATTTTGTTTAGTCTACACTCATCTTCTATAAATAAAAAGGTTACAATTTTTTGAGAATTGGAAATGACACAGCGGTATCTTACTTTGGGGATATTATTCAGGTCGCGGATTCGACCTTTCTTCAGCTTAAATAAATGTAGTCTTATTTTTTATTTTTTTTAAATATCATCACATCTTATTGCCTCGAAACCGAGGCAACACAAACAACCATGCAACCCAGCCGACACACACTGTACTACACAGCCGACACACACTGCACACACAATAAATTGTGAAATAGATTTTTTTGTACATTTTTGCATTTATGAAAAATCATGTATATTTTTGCATTTTCCAACTTTAAAATGTACACTTTTGACATTTCTCTCTAAATTTAATTGGGTCATAAAAGGATCCTCTTTTCACCCGATTGCAGATGCACCCAAGTCTACCTCTAAAAATAATGTTATCCTATTTGGTTGTGTAGATTAGCACCAATTAATTCCTTTCGTTACTAATTTCACATACCGTATCTTTATAACAACTCATTTATTGGGTAACCTCAAAATCCCAACCACTGCAACCTGGAACGATCAGATAAGTCAAATTCATCAAGTCCTCGTCTATATAAATAAAGATAAGCTCCGCATCTTTTCAAGATTCAAAGATATGAAGAAGAAATATGCATGTATGCGACAATATTATGTTTGACAAAAGAGGATATAAAAAAGTGGACAAGACAACTTCTTGTAATTACAATCCGAGTTCCATTTTTTCAAGGCTGTTTGAAAAGCAACAGAAAGTCGATGTTTCTGCTCAAATTCATCTTCAGACATAATCATAACATTTTTTCAAAGTTTTCTTTTACATATCTTGACTTTGATCATCGCCAAATTAAAAGGCCGAAACTTATAACTGCAAAATGCCAATTTTCATATCAACAGTACTTAATTAAGCTGGCAACAAAATACATTAATTAAAACAAGATCGATCCCGGCCATTTTTATACAAACAGATAATAGAATTAAGCTAAAGAAAGGGATGCAACAATGTGAAAGAACTGAAGCTGCTCTAGTAGGTCCTTGGCGTGGGTAGTGGCTCGGGTGGCGAGGCGCGAGAAGAGGTGGTCGCTGAGGTGATCGCCGATATGCACATCCACCAGCACGCCGCTAACACTACGGCAGCTGTTGGCAAGAGCGCGGCCGATCTCAGCCGCATCGTCGGGCTGGCTCACCACCAGAGGGCTTCCACCTTTGAAAACTTCCAGCTTGTTTATCATGAATGACCCCTCGCCCTCCACGACCTCCTTGAAGTCTTCCAGGCTCGCAGCGTATACCGGAATATTGAAGTTGTCACGTTTTTCACTAGTAATTAGCCCCTGCAATCAAAATTAACATCAATATATAATATATTTAGGGAGTGGTTCCCGTATGAACAACTCTTATCGTGTGAACGTGTGAAAACTGCACTTTAAAGACAAACGTATTGCACTTTTAATGTAAATATACTGCACTTTACGTACTGCACTTAAGGACAAACGTATTGCACTTTAAAATGCAATATATTTGCCTTTAAAGTGCAGTACATTTGTCTTTAAAGTGCATCATACGATAAGAAGCTGTTCACATTTGAACCTCCTCATATATATATATAAAAATTAAGATTAAAATGAATTAGTTTAATACGTCGTACCTCTTGGACCAGATCATCCCAAGCATCTTGAAAATGAGTTCCGAAGAGAATGCCGGCGCCGCCTTGGTCGGTGGCGTCGGAGCAAGTCCGGCCTAAGCAAACCAAGAACATGGAGCCTCCTCTTTTAATCTCTTTGGCTCTTGATCTCAAGAATCCACCCAGATCACTCTGGAATTGCTTCTTGTATGCATTGGCTGTGCTCTCATTTGCACCGTGGATGAATATTCTTCCTTTGTTGTATGCCGTTGATCTCTTGTCTAACACCACATCAGGAACCTACACATACGTACCAACATCTTATTTATCAACCCAAATTAACACCTAATACTTACCCATGCATGCAATACCAGTATTTATATCTATATTAAATATAATTATGTAACAAATATCTATAGACTGCATTAAAAGTGGTTTCACCAAACCAGGGGCTATACTGCCTAATTGCTTTTGGCCTTTTTATCTGATTTCTTGGAGCAATTATGGAACATCCACATTTTTCTGAACGTTTATTCACTCTACAACACAATAATCATCCTCGATAATAGACAAAACATCAATATAGTGACACAAATTATTATTTTAATTGCAACTAAAAGGGGATGACACTGATTATGCTAATTAATTTCCAGTTACTCCTATCTTCTCAAAAAGCAAAAGGGAGTGGAACAGGAATTGAGATCAACTGCAGATAATTGGATTAATTAAAAGTATATATATATATATATATATAAATGGTAGAATTGTGGCATAATTCCCTTCAGATTAAATATTAGCTATGGAGAAATTTTATTGATTCTGATAATTGTGAATTTGAGTTAAGATTTTTTGCTTATAATAAACCTGAGATAGCCAGTGCAGAGAAAACGCCGAATAGAAGACGTCAACGAAGTTGGCCGGGAAAAGGCGGCGGTAAAAAGTCCCGGGAACTCCGGCGGCGAAATAAGAGCGGTGTGTGTCGGACGCCAAACACTCCTCCATGCTGAGTCCGCCGTAGGGGGGGAGGAGCTGGAAGAGGGTGTTGAAGTCATTGGAAGGCAGATCGGAGAAGAAGGCTGAGAATTCCGGCGGGTCGCAG
The DNA here is from genome assembly GCA_028984105.1 of Lavandula angustifolia. Taxonomy (NCBI): domain Eukaryota; kingdom Viridiplantae; phylum Streptophyta; class Magnoliopsida; order Lamiales; family Lamiaceae; genus Lavandula; species Lavandula angustifolia. Next base: position 9,807,704 of record CM054818.1, on the reverse strand, counting down.
CCGGCCGCCTGGTGGCGCTTGATCATGTGCGTGATGATGAAGTCCACCATGAATATGGTGTTGCTCCCACACGAGCATCCCAGGTCCGCCACCACGAACGGCAACTCCGTTGAACTCAGGCGCACGCCGTCCAGGGTTTCTCGCAGGAGATGGAGCACCGATCGAGCGTGCTGCGCCTGGACTTACAATCATATTCTTTAATGCATGTCGGAAGAGATATAAGTAATTAATACTCCATTAAGTATTAACCTGAGCCTGAGAGTTGTTAACGTAGCTAGCTTCTCCTTTGCCACCTTTCATGCTCAGCATCTTTTCAAGCTTCATGTTCTGGACGACGACGTTTTCTGCTGTTGGGGCCATATTTCATGTACTGTATGTGATTCAAGTGAGCAAGATAACTTGGTGAGTCAAGTGCTATATATAGATCAATGATGCATACTTTGCGCTTATCTAACATATAACTATAAAAATATTATATAATATTTATTACCTTATTATGTACAATACTTACATAATCTAAATATTATGTACATAATATTATAAATAAATAAAAAAGCAAATCAACCATACACAGTGAATATGATGGACTAAAACTCTCTTTATCTTTCTTGATTCCTTAGGCAAAACGGCCCTTATTAGCTGAAACTTGGCTAATGAAAGATATAAACTATAGAACGATCCTCCTAATACCAAATACCAAAATTCATCCTCATTTATTGGGTTGATTACAAATCTCCTCTATTATATAACATTGTAAAATTAATTATGTCAAATTTTTAGGTGGGAAAATCACTAGTCCTAACCCTATAATCAAATAAACGTTTTAAACCTAAAAGAAGATGGTATAAAGTAAAACGCGAGAATGGGTGTCACATGCCATTCAAGAAATCAGGCGCAAGATTGACGCCGGATTTCTATGTTTGAATCTCTATGTAATTAAATTCTATTCAATTAGGGGTTTCCCCACTTAATTTCCTCTCTAAAATATCCATATCATTGATAATCGAATGAATTATGTATATGAATCAGAATGAAAAAGACAGTTAAATATGAAAAACTTGATAATAATATTTTTCCTTGCATCAGTACAGAAATTGAACCTGTAAAGGTAGACAATGAAGGCGATAAAACAAGTCTCAGCCGACCGATTGTACAACTCCAGATTCCACCTAAATAGATCGAATTCCTATTGACTTACAATTTATTGATAGTTAAACGAGTTATTACAATTATTATTAGAACATATTTTTCCTTATAATAATTCGTTAAACGAAAAGTGCAAAACTAGTCATTTAGATAACAACAAAAACTTGAGTGAGATCAACCTCTATTTTTGGGATTATGAACTAGGCATGAGTTGGATTAATGGGTCAACATATTCGAATTTATGGATTTGATCAAAATAATAAGACAAGATTATGCCTAACGTAATGTGGTGTCGACCTCACACGAGACTAGGATAAAATATAAGTATAATTTTCTAATTATTTGTCACTTTTTTTACAACTATATCATAGTTGGCCTACTAAGGGTGTGATGGGATGTGATTCAGTTGTTGATTTGACTGATCCCAAAATTCTATGTTGATTGGTGAACCATTCATTTGTAAAAGTTAAACACCTTTGTCTCTGAGTGTTTCAGGCTCAGTAGACTAGCCTTCAGCATGGTTCCGGCTCAGAAGTTCTGTCTTTTGTCCTTCAGTAGACTATCCGCCACAGCACCATGGAGTGAAGATTCAGTAGTGCTGGACTCAGCAGGAGCAACATACTGAAAGGTTTTTAGGATTCAGTAGTGCTGGACTCAGCAGGAGCAGCATACTGAAAGGTGTTCATGAGTCAGTAGAACTGGACTCAGCAGGAGCAGTTTATTGAACTCAGAGTCTTGATCTTCAGTAGAGTTGAACTAGCAAGAGTATAATACTGAACCTATGGCTCAAACTCAGCAACGGCCTATCAGTTTCCTTGACTGACAGTGAACTTCAATGTCATTTCAGTAGAATGGTCCGAGGTCGTACAACTGAGAGAAGTCAGCTTCAGTATCAACCTTAAAGTCTGCAAGTGTCTCAACCACTCTCTGTACCTCGACCAGTGACAAGCAGCCAGCTGTAAAAGTATCTGCCAAAAGCTGTAAGTCAACCACGTTCCTGAAAAAGATAGTGGACTCCGCGGAAATTCAAAAGAGCCATTAGCTACCAAATAGAGTGACACATGGACAGTTCGTCTCTAACGGATCTATCCATAGCTCACGTCTATCAATAGAGGGCAAATCAAATTGTTGAACACACAACACACAAGATACAACAAAAAACAGAGCATCAAGCAAACAAGAACACAAGCGATACACGACGAAGTTCAGAGCTAAATCTTAGCGTGAGAAGCATACAATCTGCTCTAAGGGAACACAAGCTTACATAGAACTCAAGCCTCTGAAAGGAAATATAAGGGTTAGAACGATACCTTCCTCCTTCGTATGTTGTCGCAGCTCTGATTGTTGCTCGTGTGTTAGATCTTCTGATCTGTGTCCCGGCCTTTTTCTCCCTCTGGGTGGTCAGAGAACTGGAGAAAATAAGATTTCTGTCTCTCTACATACTCACGCATGGCGTCAATAATTTGTGAATATGTGTGTTCTGTTTCTGAACAGAATACAAATATATATAGGCTTCAAAAGCCAATATAATATTAATATATTTGTAGCTCATTAATTTAATTATATTTCTAATGGGCTTCCACATAATTAGCCCATAATATAATTAATTAATCCACTGGGCTACTAATATTTATCAATTAACTGGCTCAGCCAATCAATTCCAGATAAATAACATTATTAAATAATGTAAAAATACATTAATCCATTAATAATGATTTCTGAGAGACAATAAATAACTAGGCAACTAATTGGGCCAGATCAGGGATCTAATACAAGAAATAAAGCTGAGCCTCAAATTAATTAATTATCTATGCTCGGCCCAGAGCAAAATTAATTAATAAACACATATTCATTCCACTAGAGAATCCGTGTTGACTTACCCCTTTATCCCAAATTGAGCAAGGGCTTATATTTTAGACTTAATCGATCTCCGTATTTAAGATAGAAATATCCATTAATTAATTAAGCTCACTGACAGCTTAAATTAATTAACATCTTATATTCTTGAGTAGTACCACTCGACCTTATTAACACACCTGAACTTAATCAACCGGTCGGGTTTAGTGTGCTAATCCTTTCGAGTTCCTTAGGGGATATTATCCACCCATTTTACTAGGATACGGTTGCAAGATACAGACAACCAGCTTGAGCCACAAATGACTACTAACACCCAAGATACGTAGATCCGGTCGCGAGGACGTTCAACATAGTAGGTCAAAGTGATAGATAGACAAATGCACTCAGCTGAAGTCTTACCAAGCTTAAGACCAGCTAAGTCACCGAGATCTTGGTTCTCCACTAAGGTCAGTTAGGAGAACACATCTCACTGTGATCTATCAATACACCACCTTCAGTGTACTAGTAAAGACAAGCAGCTAAGACAAGCCACTTCTTATCTAAACTGCAGCTTAAACCGACAACTTATCCTGAAGTTGTCTTAGCTGTGATAACTGTTTATATCTTGTCACTTCAACCAATTTGTGTTGTCTTCTGTGATACCCGACACACCACACAAATCTAACTTTTATACAAGATAAAGGATAACATGTGCAAATATATATATTTATCAGATAGGAGAATAAAATAGTGGTAGGGACAAAACACATTGTATACAAGCATAAAATTTGCTTCCAGTATACAAAATTCCAACAATTCTCCCACTTATACTAAAGTAAACTTTTAGTATACAATGTGTCAGTTCTAGGTTCAAACTAGTACTCAACTATCTCTCAGCTATCTATCCTATCTATCACTGCATCTTCTCCCACTTATACACAAGTTTATGTAGTCCTAAGTGGGGGGGCATCTTTACCACTCCTAAGCCACGAACATGCTTCTCGTAAGCCAGGAGTCATAAGCTCTTTGTGAAAGGATTAGCTATGTTGACTTCAGTTCCAATTTTGTCAATCACCACGTCACCTCGATTTACGAATACTCGTATAATGTGGTACTTCCTGTCTATGTGTTTAGACGCCGTGTGAGATCTAGGTTCCTTAGAATTTGTCACTATACCCGCATTATCACAATAAATCATGATCGCCTTAGGAAAATTCTAAACAATATCAAGATCCAGGAGGAAATTCTTGAGCCAAACCGCCTCTTTTGAAGCTTCTGAAGCAGCCACATACTCTGCTTCCATGGTTGGGTCCGCAATGCATTTCTGCTTTACACTCCTCCATGAAATGGCTCCACCTCCCAAGGTAAACACATAACCCAAGGTAGACTTCTTCTCGTCTCTGTCAGCCTGGAAATCCGATTCTGTATAACCCAAAGACACTAGACTGTCTGACTGGTAAACAAGCCTATAATCTCTAGTCCGTTTAAGGTACTTGAGAATATGCTTGACCGCAGTCCAGTACTCCTTTCCAGGGTTAGACTAATATCTTCAGACCATGCCTACAACATATGAGATATCTGCTCTCGTACAAAGCATCGCATACATGAGGCTACCGACAGCAGAAGCATATGGTACTAGCCTCATACTTTCTATCTCTTTAGGCGTTTTAAGGCACTGATTCTTGGATAGAAAAATGCCATGTCTGAAAGGTACTGAACCTCTCTTGGCTTTTTGCATGCTAAACGAGCAATAACAGTGTCAATGTAGGACACTTGTGACAAGCTTAATATCCTTTTTTCTGGCGATCTCAAATAACCTTGATCCCAAGGACGTAAGCAGCTTCACCTAAGTCCTTCATTCGTAACTGCTCAGATAACCACGTCTTTACGTCTGATAACACTTCAACATTGTTGCCAATGAGAAGGATGTCATCTACGAAAAATGCAAGAAACACCACTGATCCGTTAACACAAATACTGTACAAACACCTCGTTAGGACAGGATACAAATCCATAGGATATAACTACCTCGTCGAAAATGCTGGTACCATAACCGGAAAGCTTGCTTAAGTCCATAAGTAGACTTCTTAAACTTCCAAACTAGATGTTCTTCGCCCTCCTTCACATAACCATCTAGCTGTTTCATGTAGATGTCCCTACCTTTTTCAAGGTGACCGTTTAGGAATGCGGTTTTGACATACATTTGCCAGATCTCTAGGTTCATGTGAGCTACTATGGCAAGGAGAATCTGAATGGACTTGATCATTGCTACAGGCGAGAAGGTCTCTTCGTAATCGATACCTTCTTTCTGGGTAAAACCCTTCGCCACTAGCCTGGCCTTAAACGCCATGATCTCTCCAGTCGGTCCTCTCTCTTTCTCTTGTATACCCACTTACTACCAATAGCCTTACAGCCCTCAGGTAGTTCAGTGATCTCGTATACATTCTTATCAATTATGGACATAAATTCTGAGTCCATGACGATTCGCTAGGAATCTGCATCTACATTTCCCACTGCTTCATTGTAAGTCCAGGGATCCACGGTATCTTGTTCATCTTTCGGGAGAAGATCAAACATCTCCCCAGTGACTCGTGGAGTACTATCTTGCACAATTGGTTGTTCAAGTGGAACTCGACCACCTTGTAATTCCTCAAGGATGATGTCGACTCGAGATTTATGGTTACTAATGTAATCCTCTTCTAAGAATCGAGCGTTAGGGCTAACAACGATCTTCTGTTCTTTAGGATCATAAAAGTATCCGCCCTTCGTTTCCTTTGGATACCCTATGAACAACATAACTTCTGAACGTGATTCCAATTTGTCGGTCTGCCTATTTAGCACATAAACAGGATAACCCCAAATCCTTAAGTGGTGCATACTGGGTTTGTGCCCGCTCCACAACTCGAAAGGGATCTTTTGTACCGACTTGGAATGCACACGGTTCAGCAAGTATGCTGCAGACTCTAGGACATATCCCCAAAAGGAAACTGGCAAAGTTGCATAACTCATCATCGACCGAACCATCTCTAAGAGACTTCGGTTCCTTCTCTCTAACACACCATTCTGCTGAGGCGTGCCCGGTGCTGTCAGCTGGGATGTAATCCCACATTCTGTCAAGTAGTCCTTGAACTCGTTGGATAGGTATTCCCTATCACGATCAGATCGTAGTGTTTTGATTTCTTTACCTAGCTTCTTCTCCTTTTCTGCCTTGAATTCCTTAAAGGTTTCAAAGCAATCCAACTTGTGGCGAAGAAGGTAAACATATTCATACCTCGAGTAATCGTCAGTAAATGTGACGAAGTACTCATACCCTCCACGAGCTTGTATAGACATAGACCCACACAAATCAGAATGTATCAAACTTAATACTTCTGTGGCTCTATAACCCTTTGCCTTGAAAGGCCTAGTCATCATCTTTCCTTCCAAACAGGTTTCGCAAGTTGGAAATGGTTCAATCTTGGAGAGACTCCAATGATCCATATTCCACCAACCTCTGAGTCCTGTTAAGATTGATGTGACCTAGTCTTAAGTGCCACAGATAAGTTTGGTTTACCTTAGAAGACTCTTTCCTCTTCTTAGGATTTGTTGATGAGGAAGCAATATTAACAGAACTACGCGGTTTACAAGTAATAGTATATAAAGATCCGTTTAATGGTCCACCACAGATAAAATCATCGTCTTTCATGATAGAAACTTCACTATCAAAACTTGATTTATAATCATCCATGGTGCAGAGTTTTGAAACAGAAATAATGTTTCGCCTAAACTCAAGCACATATTAAACATCTTTAAGTACTAAAACAGAACTATCAAAAGATAGATGTAAATCTCCAATGGCAATTGCAGGAAGATCCATTGCCCATTGAGACTACTACCTCGCCATTGCTCAATTGCCTTTTCCGCAAGAAACCTTGCAAAGTTTAACAAACATGATCAGTTGCCCCCGAATTCACTACCCATTCGTGGGTAGAAGAGGAAACCAGATCAGTTTCAGTTACAAGAGCGACTCGCGTCTCTTTCTGTTTTGCCTTGACATCTGGATTATAATTATTCCAGTGTCTTTTCTTACCACTCTTGAAGAACCTTCCTTTCTCCTTTGACATTCGCATGTCGCCGGTAAGGACCGTCTTCTTACTCTCACTGCTCTTCTTGAAATGTCCACCATTTCTGCTCTTTTTCTGGTTTCCGCCTTTCGGAGGATTCCTTGAACTACTAGGGATATTCAAGACTTAAGCACTCTTGCCCTTTCCTATAACCTCTTTGACCGCTACCAAAGATTTGAGTAACATACTCATAGTAAACTCGTTCTTAGACATAGCGGTCCTAAAGCAGAAGTTCTTATAGGACCTTTGCAGAGCTTTTATTGGGAGCGGTAAGATATCTCTTCCACTCTATGAAATTATTTAAAATTGTTAAACCCGTTAGGGTTTGGTTGGTGAGACTGTTTAGGAACTCGAAAAATTTCGAATATACATATCTGAAAAATATAATTTAAAAGGGATGTATAAAGTTAAGATTTGAACATAATTCGTAATTAACCATCATTGTAACCTTTTGAAAAACTAATGATGTTAAATACTCGAATAGCCCTAGAGATCACACTCGCAAGCCACTCAGGTGGACGTTTACTCGTGTACCCCTAAACCAAGCTATATACCTAACTCTTTAATTCCAATCCACGCCTAGGTTCTTAAGACGAATGGAATTAATAATCCGATATCTCTGGACCATGTCACTATTAATATTAAAACGCGGGAAGGGACTTCTCATGAAGTTGTACTCGCGGTGACATCTAAGCTTTGACCATTAATTTGACCGAATTAACATCAAATTCTCGAAATTGGCATACTTACGCGAACCATACCGCTTTCAATTTGATTTAATTAGCCATCTTATTTAATTATTATCTGCCAGAGTACTCGTGTTTACTAGGCACGCAAGCCACTCAGGTGGACGTTTACGGCTTCGCTCCCACTACTCAATAATAATTAAATATTACATTAGAAAACCCATCTCACAAAACTCGTGGTTCAAAAATACAAGCAAGCCACTCAGGTGGACGTTTACTCATATAATTGTTCCACTTTTGTGTAGGGTCCAATTAATGGAGGTCTGGTTAAATATTTAATTTCCAATTTAAATGGAATCCAATTAAATATTTAATTTATTATTTGCTTAGTCTTTTTCTTCAAAAGGTTCGTTTTGAATCATGCATATCCACATAATTCTTAAAGCATGCAATTTCTAAGCGCACATAATAAAACGTGCCCGCAAAAAATAAAACATGCTTTGATACGATGTAAATCCTATTTACATGCTTTTCTAAGCGCAATTAATCACATAATCGCATGCTAAAGCATAATAATAAATAAAAGCGCAAATAGGAAATTTAAAACGTCGATGTCGGGCTTTAAAACACGTAATTCCTAACTATTACATAGCCCGATCATAATACAGCTCTTCGATCTTCAAAATCTTCGAATCTGAAAACTGCATCGAAAACAGTCGCCGCCACATCATCAGGGGGTCTGCCACGTGGCAAACACGTGTACGACAGGTCAGCAAGGGGCTGACATGGCGCGCCATGTCAGCGCGCCACGTCAGCATCTTCTTCAACATTCTGCCGCCGCCGCCCCCGTCACAGGCCGGTTCTCTGCCGGACGCTGGCACCTAGGGACGCGCCGGACGACGGCGAGCCGGGAAGCGGCTGCCCCGCACCGAGACGCCGCCTGCGGCAGTCCAGATCTGCGCGCGGCGCGTCAGCCGCCGCAGACGCGCGCCGCCGCGCCTTCCCCGGCCGTCCCCGACTCTCCGCCACCGTCCCCGCTGCCCCCTGACGTCGTTCAGACGTCTGGGCCGTGCCAAATGGCCGGCGATTTACGCCACCGCGACGGGAATCCGCGCAATTGTGCAACCCGTCGCCGTCGGCTCCACCGGTGCGAAATTACCTCTTTTCGATCCACGATTCGTTCAATTGATTCATGGGTAATGATTCTTGGACAATTTTAGGCCACCATGAATGGATTCCGGCCGAAATCGTCCATCAATTTCCCTCAATTTTGAAACGATTTGCCGGAAAAATTTGTTATGAGCAGCGAACTTCAGACGTCGATTCCGGTCGCATCCGGGATCGGATGATCCCGTATGATATATTGACACAAAGCTTGTGTGACGAGGAATCTATCGGATCAAGCCGATCGGAAATCGGAACCCGGACTCGTCGGGAATTGCCGCCGCAAGATGCGGTGGAACCCTAGCCGAATTAGGGTTTTCGTCCGATTTGGGGCTTTTCTGGACAGCACGACCACTTCTCCTTTCCGAAGCTATTCCGGACAAACCAGAAATCGAAATGGGTCGTGCAAACTATCCAGACGAAGCTAACGAAAAGACGAACAAAACTATCCGAACGGATCAGAAAAATACTGTAGGACGCGCCCCACGCGCGTCCTCAAGCTGGCGGTCGTGATTTGCCAGAAACTAGGGTTTCGCCTTTTCCGTCTTTCCGCGCCGTCGCACCTCGATTTTCGTGCATACCGGACCAATTACAGTACAAAAATAGTACAATCACATAAGATATAGGTCCTATGATCTACTCGTGGATTTTCTCACGAGAAAAACGTTACAACGGGGTCAAAACAGTGGCTCGCAGGCCGCCCCAAACATGAAAATTAACCCGATAACGACGGAATTAAACCCTAATCATGCTCCTAACAGCAACAATCAGAGCCTAAACCTGGCTTTGATACCAATTGAAGGAAATATAAGGGTCAGAACGATACCTTCCTCCTTCGTATGTTGTCGCAGCTCTGATTATTGCTCGTGTGTTAGATCTTCTGATCTGTGTCCCGGCCTTTTTCTCCCTCTGGGTGGTCAGAGAATTGGAGAAAATAAGATTTTGTCTCACTACATACTCACACATGGCGTCAATAATTTGTGAATATGTGTGTTCTATTTCTGAACAGAATACTAATATATATAGGCTTCAAAAGTCAATATAATATTAATATATTTGTAGCTCATTAATTTAATTATATTTCAAATGAGCTTCCACATAATTAGCCCATAATGTAATTAATTAAGCCATTGGGCTACTAATATCTATCAATTAATTGGCCCAGCCAATTAATTCCAGATAAATAACATTATTAAATAATGTAAAAATACATTAATCTATTAATAATAATTTCTGAAAGACAGTAAATAACTAGGCAACTAATTATGCTAGATCAGGGATCTAATACAAGAAATAAAGTTGGGCCTCAAATTAATTAATTATCTATGCTCAACCCAGAGCAAAATTAATTAATAAACAAAGATTCATTGCACTAGAGAATCCGTGCTTACTTACCCCTTTATCCCAAATTGAGCAAGGGCTTGTATTTTAGACTTAATCGATCTCCCTATTTAAGATAGAAATATCCATTAATTAATTAAGCTCACTGACAACTTAAATTAATTAACATCTTATATTCCTGAGTAGTACCACTCGACCTTATTAACACACCTGAACTTAATCAATCGCTCGAGTTTAGTGTGCTAATCCTTTCGAGTTCCTCAGGGGATATTATCAACCCATTTTACTAGGATACGGTTGCAAGATACAGACAACCAGCCTGAGCAACAAATGACTACTAACACCCAAGATACGTAGATCCGGTCGCGACGACGTTCACCATAGTAGGTCAAAGTGATAGATAGCCAAATGCACTCAGCTGAAGTCTTACCAAGCTTAAGACCAGCTAAGTCACCGAGATCTTGGTTCTCCACTAAGGTTAGTTAGGAGAACACATCTCACTATGATCCATCAATACACCACCTTCAGTGTACCAGTAAAGACAAGCAGCTAAGACAAGCCACTTCTTATCTAAACTGCAGCTTAAACCGACAACTTATCATGAAGTTGTCTTAGCTGTGATAACTGTTTATATCTTGTCAGTTCAACCAATTTGTGTTGTCTTCTGTGATACCTGACACACCACACAAATCTAACTTTTATACAAGATAAAGGATAACATGTGCAAATATATATATTTATCAGATAGGAGAACAAAATAGTGGTAGGGACAAAACATATTGTATACAAGCATAAAATTTGCTTCTAGTATACAAAATCCCAACAGCCTCTAGCATTCAAGTGAGGAACACGAACCTAGAGAGATTATTTCTCACTGTTCTTCATTCTAGAAGCCTTTCTTGTTCCCTTTTCCCTCTAACATTAGCTCAACTGTATTTATCTATAGTTTAGACCGAAGGAGTTCAATTTATTGAACCGTTCTTAGTGTGTTCGCAAAAGCTTATTTTAAATATTTATCTGCTTTTTTATGCATAAGCAATTTTTTAGTGTTCGTAAATCATGTTTTATCCGTTAACTTCTCTAAAATTAAACAGTTCTTTTTAGTATAAGTAGAGATGATTTTGTTGCTTGAAGTATCATAATTTTCGGAACTACAAAAATATCTATTTTTATGTTAATTCCAAAAACTCTTTACTTTTGTTTAATAACAATTATTTTCATCTTTTTAAGCAAAATAAAATAGAAAGTGTTTATAATAATATTTGCAGATACACTCTTAATTTAACAACTTATTTTTAGTGTTTGAGAAGCTTACAATCAAGCAACTTTCATTAAATTAAGGTAAAAAATAGGAGAAGTTTGTGAAATTGGGTTGAAGTTCAACTCATAATAGTACCTGTAACAAGGGAGAAGCTAAATCTTGATATTTTTATCAACATTAAAATACTGCTAAAATGCCTTAGACCTAAATATAAAATCAGTCACTTTTTTTGGTTTTATGTAAGGGATGAAATATAACTTTTTAGATGTCAAAATAAGCTATTATAGTAAACCATACAAATAAATGGTAGATAAGATTTACTAGATATATGATGACCATATCTAAACCCTAGCAGCCTACCTTGTACTCTATAAATAGAAGTCTCCATCCTCATAATAACACATCTATTTTTCCCGTCTTCTCTATTATTCTCTCATTCCATATAGTTTATAACACGTTATCCGCAAAGATTCTTCTCAAAAGACGAGACGATGACCACGAAAGGTATAACTTTCAATTCTTCTTTAATTATTATTACACCTATTGAGTATTCTACCCCCACGTAACCAATCATTACAAATTGAGATATGACTTCATTTTTTTAAACTTACGTGTTCAACTTCTATGTGTAATAAAATATTGAATTGGGTATTGTTGGCAGACAATATCCACAGAAGCTATGATTTAATTTTCGGATTGATTCCTCTTATTATATAGTTATTATTGTTGCTCCTGAAGTAGCACAATACCCTAATATTCCTGAAGAATATTACTTAACTTTTTGTTGCTCCAGAAGTAGCACAATTGATATTCCTGAAGAATATCACAAGCTCTTAAAGAGCAATTCATTTGTTGCTCCAAAAGTAGCACAATTTAATATTCCTGAAGAATATTACATGCTCTTGCAGAGCAATTTATGATTTCGGTGATATATGTTTTTATCCCTGAAGGAAAAACATAAGTCTTTATAGACATTGATAAAACTTTTTCCCTTGTGCAGAGTTGTGCAAATGGCAAATATTACCAAACTTGAGTTTGTTGCACTTGACATATCTGGCAAAAACTATATGTCATGGATTGTTGATGCCGAGATCCATCTGATCTCAAGGGGTATGGGAGAGACTATAGAAAAAGGAAACAACGCATCCCTGCAGGATCGCGCAAAGGCACTGATTTTCCTTCGTCACCATCTTCATGGTGATCTAAAAAATGAGTATCTCACCGTCAAGATCCATATGAATTGTGGAGCAACCTCAAAGAGAGGTTTGATCATCAAAGGACGGTTATCCTTCCTAAAGCTCGATACGATTGGACGCATCTTAGACTGGAAGACTTCAAATCTGTGAGTACATACAATTCTGAACTATTCAGAATTAGCTCCACAATGAAACTATGGGGAGAAATAATCACTGGTGAAATGATGCTTGAGAAAACATTCTCTACATTTCATGCTTCAAATGTGCTCCTACAACAACAATATAGGGATTGTGGTTTCAAAAAGTACTCCGAGCTTATATCTTGCCTATTGGTTGCCGAGCAAAATAATGAATTGCTCATGGAAAACCACGAGTTAAAACCCACCGGTTCCTCTGCCTTGCCTGAAGCCAATGCAACAAATGGACACGGTCGTTCAAACCAACCTGGATGTGGGCGTGGTTGTGGTCACGGTCGTAGTCATGGGCGTGGTCACCGACATAGTAGTCCTGACCATGCAAACTCGAGCAACAAAAGGTCTAAGATATCTAAAGATCAAAATTCATCAAAAACGGGGGATAAATGTCATCGATGTGGCATGAATGAGCATTGGTCGCATGCATGTCGTACGGCGAAGCACCTTGTTGATCTGTATCAGAATTCGATCAATGGAAAAGTAAAGAATGAGACCAATGTCCTTGACTATGACGGTTCGACTGCTACTCTAAGTCACTTAGATGTCTCTGATTTCTGTGATGACCCAAAGGGCAACATTGATGGCTTGATGGTGGTGGTATGTTAGAAGACAACTAATGCAATTTTTCTCATATTTAGCTTTTATTACTTATCGTTGTTAGGAAGTTCATTTGCTTACAAAACTCTAGTATTGTTATCGTTTTTCACAATGTTTTTGGACTATTGTTGATTTTTTTAACTGATTACAAATTTTCTTGAAAAAGAACGTCTCAGAAAATGCAAATGAATTCTTGTGATATCTGTTTAGCTGATAGTGCCACCACACACACCATTCTCCAAAATAAAAAGTATTTTCAAACATTAACATTAGCTAAAGATAATGTCAATACTATATCTGGTGCATCGAACATCATTGAAGGCTCCGGAAGAGCTTGTATCGTTATTCCAAATGATACTAAATTAACAATTGAGCATGCCCTTTACTCTAGTAAGTCCAGAAGAAATTACTAAGTTTTAGGGATATTCGCTGCAATGGCTACCACATTGAGACGATGTCAGAAGGTAGTAACGAATATCTATGCATAAATTCTTTTGTATCTGGCCAGAAGCAGATCAAAGAAAAGTTATCTACACTGCCATCCGGAATGTATTACACATTCATAAAAGCAATTGAGACAAACCATGTCATGAACCTGAAGTTCAATGACTTAAAAAGCTTTTTGCTTTGGCATGATAGGTTTGGACATCCGGGAGCAACTATGATGCGCCGCATTATTGAAAACTCATGTGGGCATAATATACAGAACCAGAAGATTCTAGTAACACATGAATTCCCATGTGATGCTTGTGCGCAAGGCAAGTTATTCATTAGACCATCCTACAAGAAGGTCAATATAGAATCTCCATCTTTCTTGGAAAGAATACATGGAGATATTTTTGGACCTATACATCCACCATGTGGACCATTTCGATACTTTATGGTATTGATTGATGCTTCCTCTAGATGGTCCCGTGTATGTATGCTTTCCAGTAGAAATGCAGCTTTTGCTAGACTACTTGCTCAAATAATAAAATTGCGAGCTCGATTCCTAGACAATCCAATCAAGAGGATTCGCCTTGATAATGCTAGTGAGTTTCAATCTCAAGCATTTAATAGTTATTGTATGGCTATTGGGATTGAGATTAAACATTCGGTTGCTCATGTTCATACACAAAATGGTTTAGCATAAGCGTTTATTAAACTTCTTCAACTTATTGTTAGACCATTACTTATGAAATCAAAACTCCCAATTTCGGCTTGGGGACATGTCATATTGCATGCTGCATCATTAGCTCGGATTCGGCCAATAGCCAACCAACAATACTCCCCAATGCAAATTGTTTTTGGCAGAGAACCTGATGTTTCTCATTTAAGAATTTTTGGTTGTGCTGTCCAAGTCCCAATTGCACCCCCACAACATACAAAAATGGGTCCCCAACGAAGGCTTGGGATATATGTTGGATTTGATTCGCCCTCGATTATAAGATATCTTGAACCTTTAACGGGCGATTTATTTACTACACGTTTTGCAGATTGTCATTTTGATGAAATGACATTTCTAACATAAGGTGGAACTAACCTACATCCAGAAAAGCAAAAGGAAATCTCTTGCAATGAAAAAAACCTTATCACATTTTGATTCCAAAAGTAATCAATATGAACAAGAAGTTGAAAAAATAATTCATTTGCAAAAGATTGCAAATCAAATTCCTGATGCTTTCATAGATACAAGAAAAGTGACACTATCTCACATACCAGCTGCCAATACACCTACTAGAATTAGTGTCCCTGAAGGACAAATAATAATGGTAGCAAATGAATCTAACGTCCGTAAAAAACGTGGTTGACCAATTGGTTCCAAAGATTATGTGCCTAGAAAGAGAAAGGCACAAGACACGAACAAAAAAATAACGAAAATTATTGATCAAAATAATGTAGTTCCTGAAGAACCACAAGCGTCCGAAAATCATGAGATCTCAATAAATTACTTATCTTCTAATAAGATATTGGAGAGAGAAAATATCGTTGTGGACGATAAATTCGCCTTTAATATGGCTCTTGAAGTTCTAAATGACGATCCTGAACCGCAGTCTGTTCAAGACTGCCAAACTAGACATGATTGACCAAAGTGGAAAGAAGTCATACAAGGTGAACTAAATTCACTTGAAAGCTGGAAAACATTTGGACCTGTAGTTCAAACTCCGGAAAATGTTATCCCTGTAGGATAGAAATGGGTCTTTGTTCGAAAGAGAAACGAAAACCATGAAATTACGAGATACAAAGCCAGACTCATAGCACAAGGTTTTTCTCAAAGAAAGGTAATTGATTATGAAGAAACATATTCTCCGGTAATGGACGCGATTACATTTAGATTTTTTATGAGTATAGTTGTGTCAAAAAGACTTGATATGCGCCTAATGGATGTAGTAACTGCATATCTATATGGTTCACTAGATAGTGACATATACATGAAAATCCCAGAATGATTTAAATTGCCTGAAGCTTATAAGTCAAAACTCAAAAGCATGTTTTCAATTAAACTGCAAAAGTCGTTGTATGGGTTGAAGCAGTCTGGCCGTATGTGGTATAATAGACTTAGTGAGTATCTCTTGAAAGAAGGGTACAAAAATGATGATGTTTGCCCTTGTATTTTCATTAAGAAAACAGACAATGAATTTGCGATCATAGCAGTTTATGTAGATGTTTTGAATTTAATTGGGACTCCTGGAGAGCTTATTAAAACTGCTGAATATTTGAGAAATTAATTTGAGATGAAGGACTTAGGAAATACAAAATTATGTCTTGGTTTGCAGATTGAACATGTCCCTTAAGGACTATTTGTTCATCAATCCTCATATACAGAAAATGTCTTAAAGCGGTTTTATATGGATAAAGCGCATCCATTATCATCACCAATGGTCGTTAGAACACTTGATGTGCATAAAGATCCATTTCGACCTATTGAAGATGGTGAAATGATACTTGGTCCTGAAGTATCATATCTTAGTGCAATCGAAGCATTGACTTATTTAGCTAATTGCACAAGATCGGATATAGTTTTTTCTGTAAATCTTCTTGCAAGATATAGCTGTGCACCCACTTTAAGACATTGGAATGGTGTTAAACACATTCTACGTTACCTAAAGGGTACCATTGACCTTGGGTTATACTACTCAACAGGTTCTGATTTTTCTCTAGAATGGTATGCAGATGCTGGTTATTTATCCGATCCACATAAAGCCAAGTCACAAACTGGCTATGTTTTTACACGTGGAGGAACTGCTATATCTTGGAGGTCCGTTAAGCAAACCTTGACTGCAACATCCTCAAATCATTCTGAAATAATTGCAATCCATGAAGCAAGTCGAGAATGTGTGTGGTTACGGAATATGACAAGTCATATCCAAGAGTCGTGCGGATTGGCTTCTTCAAAGGACAATCCAACGGCGTTATATGGAGACAATGCCGCTTGTATCACGCAATTGAAGGGAGGTTACATCAAAGGTGATCGGACAAAGCATATTTCTCCCAAGTTTTTCTTCACACATGAACTTCAAAAGAATGGCGATATTGACGTCCAACAGATACGTTCGAGTGATAATCTAGCAGGCTTATTCACAAAGGCACTACCAACGTCAACATTCAAGAAGTTGGTACTCAAGATCGGCATGCGCCGATTCAAGGATTTACAATGATTATTTTGAGGGGGAGCAGTTGTACTCTTTTTCCTTCGACCAATTTTTATCCCATTGGGTTTTTCTGGCAAGGTTTTAACGAGGCAGCAATTTCTGTTTAGGGATGGTCCATCAAGGGGGAGTGTTGTAGATAAGATTTACTAGATATATGATGATCATATCTAAACCCTAGCAGCCTATCTTGTACTCTATAAATAGAGGTCGCCACCCTCATAATAACACATCTATTTTTCCCGTATTCTCTATTATTCTCTCATTCCATATAGTTTATAACAGTTTAGTGGATTTATTAAGAATATTGTCGACATTTCAACATAAATATGCGTATAAAACTTTTATAAGAATGACGTAGATAGTCAGCCTTGTGCGACTAATCCAATTTAAAAGCTCAATGAATTTAACTAACAAAAGTAATTCTCATAATCTGAACCATCCAAGTATCCTACTAATGAGAGAACACCAAAACATCATTTATTTTGGTTGGAGGATAAGAAGAATAAAGAAGCTAAAATTTCAAAGTAGGTAGAATAAGCAAAATCTGTAATTGCAATACATACATGAGAGCTAAATAAATAGTAGCTTTTTTAAATATATACACATGTAATTGGAATTTTATTTGTGGGCGCCACTAAATTCAAGTTCACATAAATGACAACTTTTATGTGACTGAGAGAAATTTCTATTTGTTACTCCATTATGCTGCACGCACACTTAATGAACATGAAGGTATTGTAATGGACACATGTCAGACACTCGAACACGACACGATATTTCAATTATCGTGTCCAATAAATTTATACACACATAATATATAATTCTAATGAAAATATATAAAATTAATTTAATTTACACTTGATTTTATATTTTTAAATAAATTAGCGTCCGTGTCGTGTCCTAAGTTTTTTTAAAAATATTGTCTCCCATGTCTTGTGTCCATGTCGAGTCGTGCCATGTCACGTGTCCCGTATTCGTGCAACCAGGTTATTTAAGATAGGTACTTGTAAATTCAGGTTTTATGAAAAAGATACCCCCTCCGTCCTATTTAACATGACAACATTTTATTTTTCGTGACGCCCCACTTAAAATGACACGTTTCCTTAAAATGAAATAAGTTTAAAAAATATTACTAAATTATATCTTACTTTTTTATTTTTCTATCCTACTTTTTCATTTATTTATCTTACTTTATCATTTTTCTCTCATACTTTATCATTTACTCTCTCACAAACTCATTTATCTTCTCTTTTTGACTTATCATTTATCACTCTCTCATATATATATCATTCACTTTCTTAATTCTCATATCAAAAAGAAACGTGTCATGTTAAATGTGCAAATTATACATAAGGGCGCTAAATTTATCATATACAATAAATTCAATCCAAGAGTTCAATTTCACTCATAAGGCAATCGATGGTGGTTGCGGATTTAGTTATTTTAAAAAAATAAACAAATAAAAAAAAGCACCACAAACTATTTGATTTCCAGCTTTAATTTTTTTTTTTTTTTGGAAAGTTTAATTAGATTTGACTGATTTAAGGGTTGGAATGAATGTTTTCGCAAGTTGGAAAATCTTTCAGAAAGCAGTGTGTGGGGCCAATGCTACTTTATAAACCAACTACCAACCGAAAACTGATTTTGCCTCGTTAAGTTCATGATTAAGACACTAATCACTCTTAATCTTGTCTTCTTCTAGAAAGGGTGGCTTAATTGTCGAGCTGTATACGTATTATTACATTGTAGTAAAAACAATAATGCTATACTTTTAGCAACTTTATTTTATTTGCAATAGTTTATAATCTATAGTAATTAATTATTTTATTGTCGTTTATGTAAAGGCACCATCAATCAACGGGATGTAATCAACAGAGCTTTAAAGTCTAAAGCGATCTAGACGAAGATAATTATGTTTCCTAACAAACCAGTTAAAAAAAGTGTTTATTTTTAACCAATTTATTTTCATGCCAAAATAAAACTTCTCTGCGTCGAATTTAAATCTTTCTATCCACATAATTAATTGTCTAACATGGATGTGGATGTGTTGCAAAAGGAGAGCAGGTAAAGGAAGAAATAAATTCCGATCAGTGCATGGTGGTGATGTGGCTGCTCCGCCTGCATCCGAACAGCACTGTCGTCCAACCAATGATCAGCTT
The DNA here is from genome assembly GCA_028984105.1 of Lavandula angustifolia. Lineage (NCBI taxonomy): Eukaryota > Viridiplantae > Streptophyta > Magnoliopsida > Lamiales > Lamiaceae > Lavandula > Lavandula angustifolia. The sequence continues at coordinate 9,788,389 of CM054818.1, read as the reverse complement.
TTATCATTTATCATGCACTATAATTCATTAATTTTGAAACACCCCCCCCCCCCACCCACACACACCTACCTTAAATTTCGACTAGTTGGCCCAAATTAGAGATTTGATGCAATTCGGATCTTCTTGTCCAAATTGCAAGGACCACTCTATGACCCACCAATCAAGTGGTGTCCAGTATGTTCTTTAAATCAAATTCACAATATAATATTAACTACATGGTTCACCAATACACGTGTGGCACCGCGTGATTAGTGGACCACTGAGTGATCCTCTGCCCTTTGGGCCAGATGATCCGAGTTTGATGAGTTAATGTTGGCAAAGCCAAAGGACCGGAATTTTGTCTGTGGTGCAATCTATCTTATTTTGTCGAGCAAACAGTGGTGAGCAGCTTTAATTTCTCTTTTTTGGCCTTTCCCGATAATCCAAATCCTCCATCCCTATCTCCTCCAACATTTTGTACCACCTAATACATAGTAATTACAATTGAAATACTTAAGAAAGAGTTTTCTCACTAACACGAGCATTATATCTATTTTGACCATGGTCCAATTTGGGAGGGGAATAAAATAATTATTTTGAAAAAAAAATTCAAGATTCTAAATAATTTGGAGGCCCACATATCCATCTTAATTTTGACTATGTATGACCTTATTAAATGGAACCCTAAATCCTAAAATATTTTAAAAGATGTTCTTAGGCATATAAAATTTGTACGCCCACTGTAACGCCACAATTTTCATAATTTAACGAGGAACGCAACTTCATACTTAACATACATATTTTAATTCTTTCAAAATATTTCCATGGAATAGAATCATTACATAACTTAAGTTCTTTCATACTCAGCGGAAGTCTTAAAATAAAAGTAACTACGACTACTAGTTCTCGAAAATAAAATATGAAAGAAATGCACAATTCATGATAGAATTAGTTTAATGTAATAATGAATTTCGTAAATCCTTCCTCACGTGACCATCACCAACAATACCTTCTAAGCATCAACCGAACCACTTTCCTGAAAAAGATGTTAAAAGAGTGGGTTGAGTACGACTACTCAGTGGGGTTGTACACGATTATCCAAATTATATATCATACCAATAAAATATGGAATATTAGATCATTAAAAGATATACTCGGTCACACAGACCATAAACTTTTCAAACTGTCCGATTTCGACCGACGGCCTGATTTTGACCGATTTTCATAGAGGATCTGATTTCGATCCTAGGGTCTGATTTCGACCCTTTCTTTCATATCTGTCATAAACACATGAAATATCGAGCACAATGTATAATAAAGACAAACGGTAATATTCTTCACTTTAACCTTGACTTGAAAAAAATAATAGATATCAATGTTTAAGTCATGTGCGCCGATCTTATACATGAAAATTTATCTTAATGACTCTATATGAAATGTCATGCATGCATCAACAATTTCAACATTTCATAAATAGACATATCAAAATAATCAAACAAATGTATATTATACATAATCCACTTATTAACATGCAATGTTAATGGTTTCATATAGTAATAAACTTAAGTAAATTAAACATAATCTTACTTCTATTGATAATTTATTCGTGCATTTAGTAATTCAACAATTCATGGAATAAATTAATGAAATCATAAAAAATATCCTAAAAATTATAGATCTCGATCATGAAGAACATAATACGTATTCCATCACAATAAAAATTATCATAATCAAGAATTCATTTAGTAGTAACATGAAAACTTCTGGTTTTCAATAGACATTTACGTTGACAAAAGATCTGGCACATGAAAGAACAAACAAACAAATAAATAAATAAATAGTAAAAGTAACCTAAAAATTCTATTTTTTTAACATGAATGACCTAACATATAGCAAATCCCATTAAAATTCATCATGGTCGAAAATAACATTAAAAAAAATGAAAAAAAATTTTCCTATCAAGCTCATGGACATGCTGTCAAAAACTGGCAGGTTATGAATAACTTTTAACAAATACTTATAATACTTGTAAAATTCTACAAAAATAACATAGTATATTAGACATACCTAGGAAGATTCTTCTAAATTTTCACGACGATATGATGACGGGAAGATGTGAAAATAATTCTCGGAACAATTTCTAGTTTTGTTGGCAGAATTTCGAAAATCTCATGTGAAATTATATTATGATCGACTAAAGGGTATTTATAGGCATTCAATCATAGATAATTTAGATATAGATAAACAAAATTAGATTTGATGCTAAAATATGTATATCACACATACAATATCTATTTCAATCATAAAACATAATCTAAAATTATCTCCTAATAACTTAATACAATGTAAAATATATATCCTTACATGAATCCTCCTAGGTTTAAGAAATCCGAAATAAATAAATATTATTATTGCATCATAATTCTAACATTATTTTTTATCTCAATAATAAAATCAAAATATAATATAAATAAACACATTCAAATCCAAAATAAATTTACATAACATAAATGTTTTAATGAAATATAGATGTTTTAATTTTTATTTTAATTTCTAAGGCGCGACTTACAGAACAAAAACACTTGATAACATGTATAAATAGATATGAATAGATATGCAGTGCATTTTATATTGAAAATTCCGGGACGTTACACCCACAGACCCATCTTCAAGTTACTAATCTCCTGCATTCGTCAACCCAGTTATTGGGGTGAGCAAAACTAAAATCACATTGATTGAATCCATACGTCAAAACAAACACACGGTTTATGGTTCGGTTCTGGTTTTGGTTCCAATTTGAACTCTTTAAGCAATACTGACAAAGCACTTTATAATATATAATTGTGATTGGATAACTTCAAATCCATCTTTAACTTTTTAAGACTGAAGTTGCAGATTCGTATGTATAGCCTCTCACATGTGGAAATTATAAATAATTGCGTGTGTATGGGGCATTTGCTGAAATACCGTTTCTTACTAAAAAAATAAATAAAATATTACCCACTTGTTAAAGTTATGTTTACCAAATACCAAATATTTTCAAATTAGCCTCACATTTTCGTCAGCATGTATGGAGGAGTGCCAGCAAAAGAGCGAGTGTCGATGGTATGATTTAGTCTATCGGTACTAGTAATTATATCTATGTCTATCACAGTGCTTATCGTAGACTCGCAATGCCTATCGGCACTGTAATAATATATGTGCCTATCGCAGTGCGCATGCCTTTATTTTTTTAATTTTTCACTGCTTTGTATAGTAAATCGGCATCAGTGGGATTCGATCGGCACCCGTAGGGTCCCCTCGGCACTCGGTGACAATTGAATCTCATATAAAATAAGTAAAAAGGTGAGGATAAATTAATAATATTGGGTATTCTATAACTATTGTTATAATGAGTGGGTATTTTTGTGGTTTTTTAATGGGAATGGATAAACACGTATATTTCCACAAGTGTATTGTGTCCCCGATGAGCTTTTGAGTTTCGGCCATCACCATGCACCTATATATCTTCTTTATTCTTCGATCTTTTTTTTTTTTTTATGAAAAGAGTAACCTGCACCCGCTACCGAAGTGTGTATTGGGTAAATCTCGCTCCTGGTCTAGCCTGCAAACAACACAGGAGGGTTCAACCACCCTAGGCTACCGAAGTGCGCACTGGGTAAACTCCGCTCCTGTGGTCTAGCTGCAAACAACACAGGAGGGTTCAACCACCCTAGACTACCGAAGTGCGCACTGGATAAACCTCACTCATGTGGTCTAGCCTGCAAACAACACAGGAGGGTTCAACCTCTCTAGGCTACCGAAGTGCGCACTGGGTAAACCTCACTCCTGTGGTCTAGCCTGCAAACAACACAGGAGGGTTCAACCACCCTATGCTACCGAAGTGCGTATTGGATAAACTCAGCTCCTTTGGTTTAGCTGCAAACAATACAGGAGGGTTCAACCACCCTAGGCTACCGAAGTGCGCACTGGGTAAACCCCACTCCTGTGGTCTAGCCTGCAAACAACATAGGAGGGTTTAACCTCTCTAGGCTACCGAAGTGCGCACTGGGTAAACCTCACTCATGTGGTCTAGCCTGCAAACAACACAGGAGGGTTCAACCACACTATGTTAACTATAGATGACAGACTCATACATAGCTGTCTTAGTGAATTTTGAACCTATGATCTTTCGAGTAGAGGCCGCCCACCTTAATCGCTATGTTATCCCAAATGACTTTTTTTATAGATTAGGTATATGGTGTGTATGAATATATTAGATTATGATTATTAATTTAAGCATGACTTCCATCTCATTTCCAATGGGACAACTATGCAGCTCCTATGAGGAACAAATTTTCCCATATTATAATTCAATTTTTTCAACTTTGTGTTGTGGATTTTTCAGGCACAATTCCAACATAGCCCCACCTTCTCTGCTCAATAAATAACAACCACTAAATTCTACGTAATGTCAACAATATTTTTGCCGTATTTACTCGTTCTATAAAATATTACACCGGAGTGAAATTTATGTAATGTGCATTTTAAAAAGCGGGTTATCCATTTTTCTAAAAGAAAAAAAAAAGAATGATCAAATAATTTAATGCTAGCTGGTAAAATGAGATTTGATATAACATATAACCAACGCGGATATTTAGCCAAAATTATTCTTATTCAGATAAGCAAGTAGTGTCTGTGAGTAGTATAATCAAAATCAAAATCATAATTAATATTTTTAATTACGTATTCAGTTTTGGATATATAGTGAACTGAACAGGACAGGAATGCCTTCTCTTATCTCTTATCCTTTGAAATTATGAAATTTGTTTAATCTTTTACCATAGAGTTGACTATGTCTGAAAATGTGGTTGTAAAATAAACCTCGGGAACTGAATGAGTTTAATGAAGATAGAGAAGTGCCACAATTAATTCTTTTCTTGTTCCAACTTTAATATGGTGGATAGTTTAGCGCGGACAAATTTCTAAACTGTGCAGCTAGACATTTTCATTTCTAAATCGGGCCGATTTAAAGAGTGTCTCAAATTGGAATTGGAATCGGAATTGTGGAATTGTTTGAAACTGTGAATTAATGACTTCAAACCGGGTGTAATTGCACTTGTTGAAACCGTCAATTATCACTTCTTCAACGAATTTAATAAATAATTAATTTTAAATTGAGAAATATTCTCAAGGATCTTCTATTAGTAGTCAAAAAACCTAATAATTCTTATATTAAAGTGGTGTGGAAAATAAGCAAACATTTTACTATAGTTTGTATGTTACAAAATGAATATTAACTTCTCCAAGAAATATGTATGACGAGAGATGTATAAATTTTATCATTGACTAGTTATAATATTGAATGTTGTTTAATAATGGGCGTAAGGTGGTGAATCGATAACAAGATCGTAAATTTATTTTGAAGATGATAATAAAAAAATTAACGATGAGATAAATTAATATATTTTTATAATTAAGAATTTGGCCATAGATTACATTTTTTATTTATAGTTTTTCCTTTAACTTGTTTTAACTCAAAAAGTTGATTCATCAAATAAAAAAAGAAATTAGAAAAATTGTGACATTGGTAAATCCAAATTGGAATCGGCAGTTCCAAACGGTTTGTTTGTAGTCTAAGTTTTCAGCAGTTTCAAACCGAAACTATAATCGGAACCAAAAATGAACGTCTACCTATGTGTCGCGTTTAGTAAAATAATGACATAAAGCAGCTGAAAACTATGATAATTTTGAGACATAAGGGATGTAATATAATAAAAATAAATTGTGTGACAAACTTTTCGGAATTTAGCGAAATGATGAGTAAAGAGAGATTCATTTGAAAACAAAAATACAGCAGGAGTTGGATTAAAACTAAACACCTCAATCTATTAGCTAGCTTTCATAGAGACATCGACTGCGTGTGTGTGAGTAGTGAGTAAATAGAGTAGTCAATTTAACTTGATCTCGAGGCACAATCGATCCATATAACATAAGATTGGCAAAATCAAAGTCATCCATAATCTACAAATACTTTCAAGCTAATAAAAGAGAGCAATGTTTTTCAGCCACTTTAAAGTTGGGAGTGACTCAAATAATTGATATTTAATTTATTGAGATATTATAGAGTGTGGGTTGAATATGGATATAGGGTTGTAGGCAGCCATGGATCCAATAATTAATGAGAATGATAGTGGGTTGTCCGACAGTGTAATTAGTAGTGTAGTCAGAAATAGAGGCAAAAAAGAGGAGATGTGCAGATAAGTAGGGCACAACAAATTAGCACTTATTCATACATGAGCAACTCCAAATTGAATGGACATCCACATCCATCCCCAACCTCTATTTCAACATCAACAAAGATTAAATTGGTAACTAATAAGAAATATTATTATGATAAAAGTTAGAGGTTGGAGTGAGGTTAAATTAGTAAATTGGTAAATTTAATAATAATGAGGTTGGGGATGGGTTTGGATTTACATACCAGTATATTACTAACTAATTTATTAAAATATAATTATGATTAAATTGGTAACTAATAAGAAATATTAATTATAGAGCTAATGATTTTTTGGGAATTAAGAGATATTTGAAGGATAAAATTATCCAATAAATTAGATAAATTATAAGTTGAATTGTCACTATTTGGTAGAAAATTTATGATAAAAGTTAGATGTTCCACATACTCAATTGGAGCTAAAAGTTGTTCCAAATACCCCAAAACAACTAAAAAAGTTAGGAAAAGAGTTGGTAGGTAAAGCAAATTATAAATATGACCTCAATAACATATATAATTTTTTTACTGTATTTTTTCGAATGTAACATCATTGTTCTCCTTTTTTTTTCCTCTCATACAAAAATACACTATTTCTCTCTTCTCACGTTCTTCACCCAACCAAACAGGGCTTAGTTTTTCGGCTATTAGTCCCAGAATAAAATGAAGCTATTTCGTTGACAAACCTAAAATAAACTGGTGGACATGGAAAACTAATTTTTTTCTGTCATTTTTTCGAATAGTAACTCATTGTTCTCATTATTTTTTCCTCTCATACAAAAATACACTAATTAATATACTGGCTAAACTTCTAAAATTCTTCACCAAAGCCAAAGAGGGCTTAGTTTTTAGATTGATTGTTGTCCCATTTATAAAATTGAAGCTTATTTCGTTGACAAACCTAAAATAAACTGGTGGACATGGAAAACTAATTTTTGTCATTATTATTTTATATATAATTGTGAACTAACAAAAGTAGTTACATTTACATCCTTTAAACAATCATGTAATGTAGTCTTGAGAAAGATCACTAAAAGACTCCTTCTGTGAAAAGATAGAGTCTACAGGCTAAAATGAACACAAAACTGAATTTGAGCATCCTGCACAACCCACTAAGTGTCAACCTGGGGGGAAGTTTTGGTGTGAATTTGCAATTAAACAATGCCAATTTATACTCCTTCGGATGTAACAGGATTCAGGTTAACATTACACGATGCAGCTTAACAAACTAATCTACTTCATCACCCATTGTCTCTCTACACATACTAATGTAAAATGCTTCATCCAACCAGACAATATACATTATGACCTATAACATTTAAGACCCGGCAGAAAGGTCGGTATAATTGCTTACCTAATATGCCTGCAATATTCTTTAACAGGAAACATCCCGGAATAGCCCTTTTGTTTCATCATAAATCCATCTGCCATCAAAAGATAGATGAAAACACCCCCCACATTTAAATCACGAGAAATATGAATAACCCTAGCTGCACTGCAAGAACGTCCAGTGGAGACTGGATCTGAAGAGTGTGGACAGCACTGAAGGCACGTATGCAGATAACTATGTCATGGTGTGTTGTGCATCTGCTCATAGTGTAAGCTGAATAATAATTTGGTGGAATATTTAATGTATTACATAGGAGCAAAAGATTGTATGCTGGAATTCATCCCACAATAGTAGCCACATTCATAAAAATAATGACATTAATTATCACTCTATGTAGCAGCATGTGCACAATGTTATCTATAAAAAAGATGTAGGAGTATTTAAGAAGTAGATATGCTTAAAGCAAATGAACTCACTTGCACAGATAAAGCGGAGGCAACTCTTCATTAATCTGGTTCTGAGAACGCATGCGATTTTTACTTTCTTCATTAAATCTACTTGGACGGAGGACTACACAAGGGCCTTCTATTAAGCCGGCCATCACTGATCTACTACAAGTTGACTCGTAAACCTGCAAAATTCAGAAGAAAAATATGTGTATAATGGAACCCCAGCAAATTACTTTTTTCAGTCAATACGCTTGAATCAAGCTTACGTAATTGAAAACATAGGGGACCAGCAAACTAAATAAGACTTCACCTCATTGCTTTCCAGACTGCATGGACGGCCAACAGTCTCGGGCAAATCACCAGGAAAGTAACATTGGTTCACCGTTACCCATTTTGTTGTGGCTTTTTTATCCTCCCACATAACCTGCAGTAAACAAAACAATAATCATGATTTGAGAAAACCAACATACTAAAAGATAGCATTTGTTTCCTCTCAGGTAAGGAAATATGCAGCAGAGTTCCACAAGCAAATAAACGCCATTTTTGTCAATCCGTGGAAGTTGTTTGAAACGTTAAAAAAGGCGTAAGAGGCGGGCGTAGGGACAGATTGGGGGGGGGAACCACCCCGGAGGTGCTGATTCAACCCGGTTAGCTGATGTTTTTGCCTCCCTGGTTTGAGAAGTCCATGAGCATACGCCTTTGAGGTGTGAGACAAGATGTGACCTATCTTTTCATTTTTGGAGCTTTTTTCAGCTAATTGAGGGGTGGTCTGTGGGCTTTTTACTAGAAAACATTAAAATCCTAAGAACATCAACCAAGACATGGCTTAATTTCGTCCAAGCTCTCTTCTCTCGTTAGATAAGTAGATTATAGAGTGGAAGCAAGTCCTCTATTATTTCGCAGAGACAGGAAGCAAGTAGAAAAGAACTTGAGAAGAAAAAATGTCCCATTTACCAAATCATGCACAAATAACAAGTCATTTCAATTGGATCTTCGCACAAAGCAAGAGATCAAAGATTTATTTCAAACTGAATAATTGCATGGAAGACCAATAATTGCAGTCTGCAGAACCGCTAAACTCCATCTACATGAAAGTGTTAAAAGTTCTACAATTAACCATAAATTAATCGAACACACAATGTTGATCAAGACAACCATTTTTCCTGTACGGTTATCTAAACTTACACATGCACGATGAAAGCTCAAATTGTGTAACTAAGTCCAGATAAGAATTAAAACAAAATTCTTAACTAAAATTTTTAAAAGTCCAGAAAAACAGTTCTAGTTCTTGAGATTGAGAATTGTCAGAATGAACTTGTAAATACAATTATATTGAAAGCACGGTCTTATTTTATCTTAATGCACTGAACTAGTAACCATAAACCAGATCGATCAGAAATTTAAATTGGGATTTTGGATACCAGGTAGAGCAAAGGTGCATGTAAAATAGACTAAAAGACAAGCAAATGCGTACGACAATACCAGATGTCCACACATTCAGGCATGTAGTCAGAACAGGAAAATGTTCATCAAGCCTTAATTGTATAAAATATTGCTGACCTGTAGTTTTGAAGGTATTAGTTTGCCACTGTTTATGCGAATAAGAACATGATCCATCGGTTTATATGTATGTCCACGGATGCAGCAAGCTGAATAATAAACTTTTTCATCCAAAATCTGGACAGCGTCACCAACCCAGCTAACAGCACGCATACCATCTGATGAAGAGTTATACTGGTTCATTACCCTAGCATTTACAGCAATTTCTGGAGAATTATCATGTACAGCTTCACATTCCTTCAGGTTATTCGTATTGTTCGAAGATTCATTTGAATCCCTTTCCACGAAGTGATTTTCCAGAGATTTTTTCAATGGACTTGCTTCAACAGCATTGTTAATTGCCTGCAACTTATCAGATGAACTAAGAACCATCACTGATTCTGTAGAAGGGTTTAGTTTCAAGTCAGCAATTTTTACACCTGTTCTTTCATCTGATGAGTTTACAGATGAAACATTAACAGAACTCGGGGTTTTCATGAAATTGTTTGTACAAGTCCCAGAAGATAATATGCCATCAATATTAGAACCAATTGAGGCATTATCGTTCTCCTGCTTTGGTTTACTTTCTTTATTCTCGGAAACAGATGCCTGATTGCTATTGTTTTTGTCTTGCTATTGTTTTTGTCTACTACTCCACTTGAACCGTTTTCTGTAGTAGTGTTCCCATCGGCTCTCGCTTTTGGCTGGCTGACTTTCTCATCTGAAGCACTTTGTAATTTACTTGAACTGGTTGGAGTAGGAGCAGCTTTCAAAGACATTTTTGGTGTATTGACGTTTCTCATGACACGGCCATATTTCGGAGGCAAAGGGTTGCCGTTGCTTGAAGACAAACACTTTCCACAGTGCCACTCCCCTCTTGGAACTCCCTTTTGGTTAGTAATGTTAAGGCACTTTAAGTGATACCCTTTTTCACAAGCATCACAGATAAGCACACTATCTATTTCAGTTACCGTCAACATGCAAATCTGACAAGTCAAAGCCTTAATCATATAGTCCCTAGAAGGAGGAATCCAAGTAGGTCGCTCAGAAACTCTTGCTTGCAACAATTTCTGAACAATTTTACCGATGTTAGAATGTGTATTTACCAATGTAGGAGGCTGGACATGGCTAGTGCCTTGAGATGGTGGTCTAGCTGTTGTTTGAGGGGCCAATCCAGATATTATACCAGCCGCTCCCTCAACCTTCAGGGACAAATTTACAGGCACCTTAATATCTGCTGCAGTTTTGGAAGAAAAAAGAGGCTGGGGATGCACAGACCAAGTTGGAGTTCTCACATTTGAGTTAGCGGAGTGATCAACTGCAAAATGGCATATTCTAAAAGTTTGAAATATCAAATGATGCGCTGTAAAGAAGAAGGTGATAACGCAACCCAGTTGCAGCATAAAATGAGCTAGAATATTAGATTAGCACAGATGAATATATATAGTTGGTTATATAATTCCATTTAAAAAGACTAAAATTGGTGCTAGTAGAGCAAGGCTTCTACCCCAAGATTAGGCTCTATCTAACCAAAAACTATTGTCTACAAAATCACGTGTTCAAAGATCGAAAGACAGAAGAAGAAAAAAAAAACGAACAATGAGTATTTCAATAATAAATGCAAGTATTTTACCTTGAACTTGTGGAGGGTGTGAAGACCCATTTGGTCTTCCATCAGATCTGATGTGCGACAGGTCAAATCTTGGTAATACTGCTGAATTCAATTGGCTAGATGGAAATGCACTGGAAACTACTGGTCTTATCTCGCTAGTAGGAAGCTGATATGATAATGATGCTGAATTTACTGCAGCAGTATGAGCTAAAGGTGACAGGGATTGGAAGCTTCCAGGAGATACTGACATGTGACCTGATTTATCTGGATGGGGCATTCGAACTGCATGCATCATGTTACGACTTTCAGCAGATGAGCCAGAGTTTGGATGCAAACGAGACGAATGTGGAGTGGATTGCAGAGTGAGTTTTCTGCTTTTTCCATCTAACAACAGGACATATTAATTAACACAGCATAAAGCATAAATTGCATAAAGCGCAGGAGAATCTGATTCTGTAAGAACAAAAGCTGCAAACGAACTACATAATGCAACTAACAAACTGAACACGCTTTAAGTATATAAATAAAGATCATATATGTTGCATGTTATTATGGTGTGAGCACTACATCGTAAACCTCTACAAGATGGGAAGTAAAACTCCAGATCAGGTAAGTGGTTATCTCCGACATTGCAGATGAACCATGTCAACAATAATGAGGTGTAAAGGTTATTCCCCATATTATGTATTTTACTTTAGTTTCATTAGCACTCAATTGCTTATACAGGAAAAACCTTTGTATTACCATGATATGCGCGTAACATAAATAGTGATTTCACACGTTATAAAACCTCAAAAACATAGTTGCACACTTTCTAGCTTTTAAAGTCATTCCCGTCATACAAAATATTGTCTTTCTTTTTCAGATATGCATATTGCACCATTAGATTCCTCTATGTAGGTAAGTTTTAGATGTATGATTATTTTATAATAGTCAAACTTAACAGACATATATTAACAAATGCTATTGACTAAACATATATTCTTTGCCCTTTAAACTTTTGATACCATTTCATTGGATGCAAATATGGATGGTCAGCGTTGGATTACCAAAAAATGAGTATGCCATCTTATCTGACTATCTTGACAAGCCATGATAAAATAAACAAAAAATATCATGAAATTAAAGAGGTAACATGAAAGTCAGTTTTCTTTAATGAACTGATTATCCGACCATTAAAGTCTAGTTAATGAATTAAGAAAGACTAAAGGTTCACATGAAAATGGACAATAAAGTTACCATCAGCAGAAGTAAACATCATTAAGAACTTTGTAATCATTTTTGTAATTTTACCAAGTACACTAAGTAATCAAGTCATATATGAAATTTTATGCACAGGTTCAACAGATTTCCCTAAAATATCTTTTCCAATGATAAATCTCTGTTAAAAGTCTATAATACCAAAATAGTGTGGTCAATACGAGGTTCAGTTATTATAATAGATGAAGACATATCACTTTGTGATAATACCCAAGCATAATGAGAACAATACTTCTAGGTCCAACTCCTTGGAGTTCAATCTTCACAATAACAAGTTTATGTTTTTCTTTCATGATGGTTGATGGCTTTTCTAGTCTCATACACATTTAATCACATCTAAACAAGTAGTCACTAGTCACCAGAATGTTATATCTTCATCATCCAAGAGAAAACTAACAACTCCAAACTCAAAATAGGAACTTCTTTTTTCTAGTCTCGACTATTATATTATATAGATAGAGTTTAACTAATATAACAGGAAAGTTACATAAGCACGTGTCAGAAAATTTGAAAAAGAAATAAGTGTCAAAGTGCAAAGTTAGGCTTTGACAAGGCTTTGTCATATCAAATAGTAGAAGATTCATCAAATCCATAAACAAAAACGACAAAAAACATCATTTTTTCAACACATTATCTTAGAGTTTTGAAGTCATGGTTGTCAGTTGGGAGGCCAGACATTCAGCTTATTGCAGCTGATTAAGTGGTCTAAGGAATCAAAGAACTCATCTGAACAAAATAAGGACATTTTGCACAGATCTATTGACTCCAAATCTCTAATTGAAAGGTACAAGAATGTGGCAAGTCTCTAATGAATGGTACAAGAATGTGGCAAGTCTCTAATTGAATGGTACAAGAATGTGGCAAGTCTCTAATTGAATGGTACAAGAATGTGGCAAGTCTCCAAATCCCACAGCACATTAAACAAGTTGCGAGAAAATAAAAAAGCAGAAGGATGCATATTTAAGAATTCATCATCACGGATAATGGATGGTGCTCATGAATTAGCAGAATTCCTCCAACAGTAGAACTCAAAACTATACTCCATCCAACATCATCGTGACAAGCAGTCACTTAATATATATCCAAACTCAGTGTTCATCAGTCATAAACAAAATGATCCCCAAATTACAACAATTAGCACTAAATAAAGAGCTACAAAATTCAAAAATGAAGCATCAAACCTTTCTTTTGGAAACCAATAATTTCTCAGCTATGGACATTTTAGGAGGCCGAAACCCTAGCCTTTGCTCTTTCAATTTATTGAGTCCCAAATCCTCAAGCACATCCCGAAATGCATCCGTCGGGAAAACCTCCTTGGGCGCAAAACACTCACAAACCTTGGCCAACTTGTCCCGCGCCTCCGCCATCAATTCCTTCTCAACATCACTGGATCCCTTCCCTCCCTGCATTTTCCCCATCGCAGCCAAGACCAATACCATCTCAGCTACCTCCCTAACATCCACAATCCAACGTCGATCGCTCACACCTCTACTCCTCTTCGGCGGCGGCAAGGCATCATTCAGGACATCCAGCTCCTCCGCCGCCCTCTTCTCACCGACAGGCTCCGATCTCGCCTCCGAAGTCTTAACCAATGATTCCATCAAGATACAGAATGTAGAAAGAGCAATCACATCGAAACCTGCACGGATGATGTCGTACCGTGGCAGAAATCGGCACAAACCTGCAGAGAAGAGAGAGAGGCGAAGCAGCCATGAGAGGGGAGATAAGAGGATAGAAGAAACAAACCCTAGGGGTTGGGGAGAGGGAAAAAACGAGAGACAAATAGAGAGGAAAGATGAAATTAAGAATCGTTAAAAACTTAACAATAAACCTTTTTGGCGGGTAATTGTAGAGGCAGAGGAGCTTTGTGTGGTGAGTAAACCGTATGTAATACTGTAATAGGATTGGGGGCGTGGCGACCAAAAAAAAAAAAAAAACTTGAGCAGCGCAGAGAGAGAAAGAGGAAAGATAATTATAATAGGATTTGGGATTTTTTTTAATATACCCCCCCCCCCCCCCCCCCCCTCCGACAAACTATTTTTTTTTTTTTTTTTTAATCATTCTTCTTTTTTTCTTTTTTTTTTTTTTTCCTAAAAAAAAAAATTTATTTTTAACATTAAACTAAATCTTTTCCTCTTCTCTTTTCTCTCCCCCTCCCTTTTTTTCTCTTTTTCTTTTTCTTTCCCTCTTTCTCCTTTTTTTTTCTTCTCTCTTCTTTTTTTTTTTTTTTTTTTTTTTTTTTTTTTTTTTTTTTTTTTTTTTTTTTTTTTTTTTTTTTTTTTTTCTTTTCCCTTCCCCCCCCCCTTCCTCCCCTCCCTTCCTTTCTCCCTTCCCCCCCCCCCCCCCCCCCCCCCCCCCCCCCCCCCCCCCCCCCCTCCCCCCCCCCCCCCCCCCCCCCCCCCCCCCCCCCCCCCCCCCCCCCCCCCCCCCCCCCCCCCCCCCCCCCCCCCCCCCCCCCCATATTTTTTTGCCGGTTTTTGCTATGTTTTTGGTATTGGATCAGGCGATTCAGAGTTATCCAATCTTGGAACCTTATCAGCATTTGAAGCCAGGCCTTCTGAGCAATGTTCACCAAGTCTGAATGATTTGTGATTTCTGGTATGGCCTCGGAGACTTCTCGGGTGGCTCTATCCTGAAGAGCTTCCGCCTCGTACCCGATTGTCTCAGCTTCTGTGATGGTCTCCATTTCATCTAAGTCTATAGGAGACATTGTCTTCTCAGCAGAAGGAATGTTGTTGCGTGGTGGACGTCCAGCGGGGACTGAGAGATAGGAGTTGTCGGCTCAGGTTCTGTCCCCTGTTCCACTGAGACTTCCTTCTCAGCAGAGACTGTCTTCTCTTTTGAGTCAGTCTCCTCTTTCGAGTCAGCTCTCTCCACAGAGATTGTCTTCTCAGATGACTCAAAATCATCTCTCAGTCTGAATGGAGGGATGATCACAGCTTGTTCAGAAGACTTCTTCTGTTTCTTTTGGGGTGTCTTCTGAGGGGTCTTCTGAGGAGTAGACCCTGTCGTGGGAGTTGTAGTTTTTCTCATCCCCTTCCTCACTTCAGCAGGCCCTGCCCCAATCTGCTGAAGGGCCGCTACTTTGCTGTGAAAGCGGATCTTCTTAGGATTGAAGTATCCCTTATCAGCGTACGTTATATGGTCTGAACCACAGAAATCTTCTATCATTATGGTCAGCTTCATCCCATATAACAGCTTTCCCTTGACACTGAGGTTGTACGTGGACTTATCAAATTTTGCAGCCTGTGTCTGGAATTCTCTGAGAAAGAATTCCGTCCAGTTCACCTTAGCTCTATCGTAAATTGCCATCATCATCTAGAGCTTCGGCCTGGACACCTGATCAAACGAGCCCGCTTGACTTGTCAGGATTTGGGTGACAATGTAGTCTAGGGCACGATACTGAGGCAGCATCGAGTTCTTGGGGAATGCCGCTCTGAAGGTTGTGGGCTCCCCAAAGAAGATCTCCAGATACTCATCGATCATGTCATCCTTGTACCCTACTACACTTATCCCGCTGTCAGGTAGCCTGAAGCTCCTTTGAAGAGCTTGTTTGATGGACATCTTCTTCATCTCTTCATCAGCTCTGGTGGGGTCAGCTACGTGATGGATAATAAATCTGCCAACGATGTAACCATCTACGGCTTCTGAGTTCAGGTATAACTCAGATATTTGACGGGGAAGGAAGAACGTCGTCTTCCTCGACAAGAACGCTTCGAGGGTTGATGCCCTGAGCGCATCGAACACCTCGACCATTATATCAAGATCACATGTGTCGAACTACATTATGGGTTCACACCATACTTTGTCCTTCTCTAAAAATTCGATCATGTTCACTGGAGAAGTAACTGAAATGTTTGTTTACGTCATATCTGAATCTGCATAACTCAGTATTAGTATAGAAATAATGTAATATGTAAGCATAAATACTAAATAAGCGTGAAAATCTACCGTAATAGACTCTGATTGAAGATGAATGTAATTTGCAAGTAGAAAATATTAATCTCAGAAACATTAGGGTTTTAGCGCAGAGGTGAAAATGGTGGTTTTCAGTGCTTAAACGTTGATATATATGAAAATGAAGATGAACAGTTCTTGATCAACGGTTCGGTTTAAATCCCGCTTTATGAGATGGACGGTCTGGATTTGATTTTATAAAAAGGAATGATCAATATAGCCGCCTAAGTCAAAATACAGTTGTATATAGCCAAAGAAGTAAGTTGACATGATACGCATTTAATGCAAAGCAGAGTTCAACAATCTTAGCATAGAATGTCGTGCATTTAATGAGATCGTTTATAATAAATGACATTCTCTAAGGCATTGAACATGGTGCTGAATCCAAATCATAACAGCATTAAATACTAGGTTGACTACTGAAAAGAGATACGCAAACCTGTTAGCTGAACATCGTAGTCAGCTGATACCTCGTGTAGTTGGTTGTTGAATCTCTATATACTGAATAAGTCTAGTGCTGAGAGTGAACATTCCCCCTTGCTAAATGCTCCTCTCCTGAATCCACTTACTGACTTGAGTCAGTAGGGTCCAACAAACCTAGCTCTACTGAAAGTTCTCTGATTCTGGCTTCAGCTAGAGGTTTGGTCAGAATATCGGCCCTTTGATGGTCAGTATGGATCTTCTCCATTCTGATATCCTTTTTTCGACATGATCACGAATGAAATGGTGTCTGATGTCCACTTGCTTGCATCTAGTATGAAGAACAGGATTATGAGTGATTGCAATAGCACTGGAGCTGTCGCAGAAGATCGGTACTTCATTTTGAATGACGTTATAGTCGCGTAGCTGCTATCTCAGCCAAAGGATTTGGGCGCAGCAACTTTCGGCAACCATGTATTCAGCTTCAGTAGTTGATGTCGCTACTGAATGTTGTTTCTTTGAGAAACATGAGATTAGCTTACTGCCGAGGAACTTACAAGTTCCCGAAGTTGATTTTCGGTCAATCCTTGCAACCTGCATAGTCAGCATCATAATAATCAGTTAGTTCAATATTATCATCTGCTGGATACCATAAACCCATGTCAGGTGTTCCTCTGAGATAGCGGAGAATCTTCTTTGCTGAGTCCATGTGACTCTACTTAAGATTCGCCTGAAATCGAGCGCAGACACTTACAGCATAAGTTATGTCAGGTCTAGTAACAGTTAGATATAATAAAGAACCAATAATTGCGCGAAATTCAGATGGTCTACTGATACTCCCTCTTTGTCAAGATCGATTTTCATATTCGTTTTCATTGGGATCTTGATTGGTTTGTCGGATGTACAACCAAATTTCTTGAGGAGGTCTCGAGCGTATTTGCCTTGATTGATGAACGTTCCCTTCTCTGATTGTTTGACTTGAATTTCGAGGAAATAATTCATCCTCCCATCATTGACATCTCGAATTTGTCCTTCATCATTTTCTCAAACTGTTGACACATGATGACATTCTTTGATCCAAATATGATGTCATCTACGTAGATCTGCACAAGTAAGATGTCGTCGTCTAGACGAATGCTGAATAGTGTGCAGTCTACTGTGCCTTTCTGAAAACCTTTCTGAAGAAGAAACTCAGACAGGGTATCGTACCAAGCCCTAGGTGCTTGTTTTAACCCGTACATAGCCTTTCTGAGTCTATACACTTGTTGTCCCTGCTGAAAGCCGGGAGGCTGTTCTACATAGACTTCTTCTTTCAGCACGCCGTTCAGGAATGCTAACTTCACATCCATCTAATAAACTCTAAAGTGTTGATGTGTTGCGTAGGCTAGGAATAGTCTGATTGCCTACAATCTTGCAACTGGAGCGAACGTTTCGTCGAAATCTATCTCTTTGACTTGACAGTAGCCTTTTGCCACGAGTCTAGCTTTGTTCCTTACTATGACGTTGTTTTCATCTCGCTTGTTCTTGAAGACCAATTTAGTTCCGATTACATGTTGATGTCGGGGTCTGTCAACAAAAAGCTCACATACATCGTTCCTTGTGAACTGATTCAGCTCATCTTGCATAGCAATGATCCAGTCAGCATCTTTAAGAGCGTCCTCAACTGACTGAGGTTCTTCATTAGACAAGAAGCAGGAATATAGAGCACTCTCTCCCTGACAGAATCTAGATCTTGTCTTTACACTTGCTGATGGATCTCTAATAATAAGATCTGAAGAGTGAGCGTCCAGCCACGATCGATGATGTTTTAACTCTTCATCTGAAATTTGTTCAACACAGATAGTAGTTGAGTTAGGCATTTCAGTTGTACTATTCTGAGATTGAAGTAATTCAGTTACTAGAGTTGGGTCTACTGAGCCGCCAGGTTCAGGGTCATTCAGCTCAGGAACTTCATTTGTTCCCCCTGAATTGTTATTCTCAGTAGAGGTCTCAGTTACCACTTGGGTTTCTTTATCGACCTGAGTTACCTTGGATTGATTTTGTTCATTAGAATCAATCTGTTCAGCTACGTTGCCTGCTGGTTGTGATTCAGTAGTCTTGTCTTCAGTTTCATCTTCTGAATCATAATCCCAACACAACTGGATATTTTCAACATTATCCTTTAAGCTCAGATCCTGTAGCTGTTTACTGATGTCCTCGATTTCTGAATTTAAGTTTATGCTCGTGTCTTCAGTAGCAAACTCATTAAAAACAACATGAGGGCTTTCCTCCATGCAAAGGTCCGGTAGTTAAAAACTCTGAAGGCTTTGTTGACCCGGGAGTATCCTAAGAAGACTCTCTGGTCTGACTTGCTATCAAAAGTCTTTAACTGATTCTTTCCATTATTGTGGATAAAGCACGAACACTCAAAAATATGGAAATAAGATAAGAAAGGCTTCTTGCCGTTCCATAATCCATATCGTGTCTTCTGATGTTGCTTTGTCAGTAGAGATCTATTCGGAGTATAACATACAATATCCGTTGCTTCTGCCCAGAATTTAGATGGGAGTCCTGAGTCTGCGAGCAGGTTCTTGCTGCTTCTTTGAGTGTTTTGTTCTTTCTCTCAACAATCCCATTTTGTTGAGGCGTGCGTGTAGTAGACGTCTCATGCTCTATGCCTTCAGTTTTGCAGAACTCTTCCACCATCGAATTCAGGAACCCAGTTCCTCTGTCTGAATGAATCTTTCTGATTTCGGTGTTCTTCTCGACACTGAACCTTTTCAGAAGCGCAGGCAACTCTGTTTTGACGTCAGACTTGTTGGCAATAAATATGACCCATGTATAGCACGAGTAGTTATCAATGACCACTAAAGCATACTTCTTGCCTCTAATCGTCACAGGAGAGACTAGACCGAACAAATCCATATGCATGAGCTGAAGGATTCCATCCGTGGAAGGTGATGGAACTGGTGGATTTTGCTTCTTTGTTTGCTTTCCCTTCAGACATTCCTCGCACTGAGTGTCTTTGCTGAACACTTCATTCGGCAGTCCTCTCACTAGAGCGTTTCTAGCTAGCTTGTTGAGCTTCTTGAAGTTGAGATGGTTGAGTCTTCTGTGCCAGAGCCACCCCGTTCTGTTGTCGTTCTTCGCCAGCAAGCATGCTTCAGGTTCTGCTGATTTCCAGTCAGCTACATATATATTATTTTTGCGCGAGCCTGATAACACTGTTTTCCCTGTAGATTTGTCAATGACATCACAGAAACCAGCGTCAAAAATCACTTTATTCGAGTTATCACAAAATTGACTAACAGAGAGAAAATTATGTTGAAGTCCTTCAACATATGATACTCTTGGAACTGTAGCGGTTCCAATGTTGAATGTTCCATAGCCTCTGGTATAGCCTTTTACATTATCTCCAAACTCGATTATGGGTCCTTCTTCAGTGATATAATTCTTCAGTAGGCTCCTCTGGTACGTCATGTGTCTTGAGCATCCGATGTCCACGTACTATGGGTCCTTGGGCACCTGCAAAATAGAATTATATTCAGGTACCCTTTATTTTTGTTTTTGGGTCCTTAGATGTTAGTTTTGGAAACCTAAATCTGTCTTACGACCTTGGTGATCTCAGACAGTTTCTTCCCACTCTGATCAACATACTTAACCACTGGACTGGTTGATGTTGACTTCTGAGGCTTTGCTGGTTCAGGAGTCCTGATCTTCTGAGGTGGTGGACTGCTGACCTTAGCCTTCTGAACGCTTTCTTCTTCTTCTTCTGACTATAGGATCATAGTAATATGACCCATACTGAGCTGGATGTGTCAGCTGCGGAGGTCCATACTGATCAGCCCATTTGACTTTGTTGGTTCCCCCTTGACTGAACTGGGGTGATTTTGAGCTAATCTTCTTGTCAGATTTCTGATAGTTCAGATGAGGTGCCTTCATCTTCTGTTTGTTCTTTGCTAGGGGGTTCAGTATTTCAGCATTGATTGTCTCCCCTTGAACAAACCTATCAGTCAGCCGATTCTGTGAGCGTGTAGGGGTTGATGAGGAGGCTCCATGGCTGAACCCGAGTCCCTCCTTGCAGTGTTTAGGCTTGTTGTTGGCTAGTATCGCCTCAAGCTTTTTCTCGGCTCCCAAATATCGCTCTATCATCAGGTTCCTCCAGACATCGTCACTCTTCTTGAGAGTTTCATGCTCGGTCTGAAGTCCTGAGAACTTCTGCTTCAATAGACTCAGTTCAGTATCCTTCTGAGTCAAGTTCTTGGTCAGTACTGAGATCAGATCTTCTTGTTGCTAAGACTTGGCCATTAGAGAGTTAATCTCCTCCCTGAGTCTCAACACAAGTCCTTCCAACTCAGTAGCAACTTGACTCTCCTCAAAAATTCTCTGATTCTCCACTTTTAGGGTATCCAACTCCTGAAGAGTCTTACTGAGTTGCAGACTCATCTGAATCTGCTCGTCGAGTAGTTCTTCATATGCAATCGCGACGTCTAGATTCTCATCTGCACCTGAAATAGTGTCTTGTGTGCAGTGTGAAGAAGAGTTAAATGGTGCGTGAGAGTTTACCTCATCCTCTTCTCCTGCCATTAGACACTTTTCAGCATCTTCTTCAAGCTCTAGGGCCATAAATGCCGCTTCATCGTCTGATGAATCCATGAAGGAATCGACTTCATCTGAGTCGTCTGAGAGTTCACCGGCAATGTAGGCTTGTCCTTTCTTGATGAACTTCTCCCTTCGAGCTTTTCGTGCTGCTCTTTCAGTTGTACTGAGCTCAGGACAGTCTTATTGGTAGTGTCCTGGCTTCTTGCAGTTGTAGCAGGAGGTGATTCTGCCTTCTTTGCTCTCACTATCTTTCGACTGTGCGGAATCCTCCTATTTCCTGCATTCATAAGTATGTGGTTCAGGAGTGCGATTAGGTGAGTATTCAGACTTACTCTTCGAGTCTCTGACGACTCTAGAAAGCTTTCTGCGCCGCTCCTTTTCCTTCTGATATTTGATGGAAAGCAGTGCATATCTCTTAGCTATGCTTCCTTCTTGTAGATCGCTGGTTGAAGGATCAGCTTTGCTAGATGCGGGAGCTGTTGTGCTGACTGATGCTTTAAAGGGCATGGTTAATCTGAATGTCAGCTTCAGCTCGCTGCTTCCTTTGGGGTAGACCGAGCTCGAACTCCTCAGCTTTTAATTTTGAAAATATATGATCAGGGGAAACAATATCAAGATCAAAATGTCTAAGCAAAGTAGCAAAGGGAGTCCAATGTTCGTCTGGCAGTGCTCTGAAGATTTTGAGATTCATCTCTCGGCTAGAGAACGTCTTTCCCAGCCCATTGATGGTGTTCATCAGATCTGTAAATCTGACGTTAAGATCTTCGATTGTGTTATCGGGCATGAGAGACAGTCTCTCCAGCTTCTGGAGTTCCAGCGCTAACTTGTTAGCTTTGATCTTCGAGTCCCCCGACTTAGTAGCGCCAGAGCATCCCAGAGTTCTTTAGCGGACTTGCAGTCCTAAACTCTTCCGAAATAAGAGTCGTTCAAGGTGGTTAGTATGGCATTCCTGGCAACCCGGTCTAGATTGTGAAGCTTCTTCTCTTATGGAGTGAAAAGGGTTCTGTCTTTAGGAACCTTCTTCCCGGTCACCATTCCTCCTCCTTGTGTTGGATCCTGGACTTCGACACTATCGATCTTGGGTACGATAGGTCCGTCTTCCAAGACCTCTGTTATGCTGTCATGGAGGGAAGTCAGATGAGCTTCCATTCTGACTCGCCATACCCCGTAGTTCTCTACTGAGAACATGGGTACCATCCTGATACCTGACATATCAGACATTTTAAATAATGATATGAATGAAGAATGATATGCAGTGAAAACGTTTTCAAGATCCGTTCAAGTAGACCAGTTTCAGATAACAAGAGTCTTAGAGAACTCCTGCTCTGATACCAATTGTTGGTCCCGAGATAAACGTTCAGGTGTAGAGGGGGGGAGGGTGAATACACCTGAACACTTTCTCAACTTAAAAACGCGAAGAGTCCTATTCAGGAGAGTGCCTTTGCTGAACAAGTTCAATAGACCAAGTAAGTTGTTCTGGATCGCGTGGATAGAGTGACTGACTATACTGAGGCCTGCTAGCTGACTGATGTCAGAATTTAGTACCGTTCAGTAAGAGTTCAGTAGAGTATGAAAATGTGTAGGCCCGATTCAGTTGAGTTTGAAAACATTTTTATTAAAACTGTTCTAGTAGGTTAGTGCATTCAGTTTAAACTTTGCTGAAACTTTGTTGTATGATTTTGTAAAACGATTTTCAGTTATGAACAGTAATCAATGCAACAGTAAAAATAGAACACAGCGATTTTAAAGTGGTTCGGATATCAAACAATCTTACGTCCACTGTCCCGAAAAGATCAGGAGGCTATTTTATTATACTGAGTTAGTCTCAATCGGTTTGTGCACTGGACAAACACTGGCCTTGAGGATTATACTGAGCAAGTCCTAGTTTACAAGGATCAAACTGAAGTGTTTGACAAACTCTCCAACAATGAAGGATTTCTTAACAATAAGAACAGTTCAAGAATAAACTCATTCGGGTCTAAGCTATGGATATATTCAGTGGAGCTTAGGTTAGAGGGAAGAGAACAAGAAGGTGGCTTTTAGAGTGATGAACAATGAGGAATAATCTCTCTGGGTTCGTGTTCGATCACTTGGATAATAGAGGCTTTTGATTCTAATCAGCTTGGTTCCCTAGAGCAAGGATGTCGCCTTTCGCTTTTAGTGTTTCTCTGAAGTTCTTGCGGAAAGCTTGACTTCTTGAAAGTTTTTGCTCGTAATCGCTCGTTCTTGTTCTGTATGTTCGTCGATTTGATTTTCCCTCTATTTATAGAGGTGAGCCATGGTTAGATCCGTTGGAGACGAACGATCCACGTGTCACTCTCTTTGGGTAGCTAACGGCTCTTTTAAGGAATCTTGCAGAGTCTTTTCCTCCATTTCTGGAAAGAGGTTGACTTGCAGATTTTATCAGAACTTTGACAGTTGACTTTTCGTCATTGGTCAAGGCGTAGAAAGCAGTTGAGACACGCAGACTTTTAGGCAGATACTGAAGCTGACTTCTCTGATTACCTCGGACGACTCTACTGATTTAACATAAAATCATCTGACAATCAAGGAGACTGTCAGGCCGTTGCTGAGTCTGAACTGGGTTCAATAATATCCTCCTGCTGAGTCCAACTTTACTGAAGGTCGACTCTGAGTTCAGTGAACTGCTCCTACTGAGTCCAGTTCTACTGACTCCTTTCAGTATGCTGCTCCTGAGTCCAAAGACTACCGAATCGAACACCTCTCGCATGTCTTGCTCCCGCCGAGTCCAAGCACTACTGAGTCTTCACTCCATGGTACTGAGGCGGATAGTCTACTGAAGAATCAACAGACATAACTCTGAGTCTGAACCATGCTGAAGGCAAGTCTACTAAGTTTGAAACTCTCAGAGACTAATGCGTTACTATTACAACACAATGGTTCACCAATCAAATTAGGGTATTGGGCCAATCAAATCTTCTAAGCAACTAATCAGTCTACTGCTGAATCAAATCCCAACAATGTATATATAGGATAAATTCAATATTTCACATACAATTTGATTATAATTAATTAATGATAAATTGACACAAATGGTCTCAAATGTTTGTTAGTTTGGATGAATTGATTTCTAATATCATATGGGGCAAAATTAAAAATAGGCAAAATCAGCACACTAATTATAAAAATAGGCAAGTTATGCTATAAATGCATAAATAGGCATTTGGTCTTTTATTCTCCTTTCTTCTCTCTCTTCTGAACACATTCAATCAACTAAAGGTGGGTCCCAACTAAAAAATGACAACTTTGGATTTTATAACCTCTCCTTTTTTTTACATTTTTTTTAGACAATAAAATTGTCATCTCAATAATAAAATTGTATTCCTTCCGTCCCATAGTAAGTGTCTTATTTTTCTTTTAAGGTTATTCCATAAAAAGTGTCATATTTCTAAAAAAGCAAAAAATGTATAAACCAAAATTAATAAGGTAAAAGTCAAATAATATATACCACACAATATAATTTTCTTAATTTTCGTGAACTATAAAAATGAGATATTTTCTATGGGATGGAGAGAATAATAAAACTGATGTTGGATTCCAAATCACATGCATTTCAATAATAAAACTGTATGAAACTATTATAAAAATAATCTAAACTAAAATATAATATAATATTAATGAACCTTTTAAAAACCAATTTTAAAACTAATCTTAATTAATTTTCTTAATTTAAGAAAGTAAACAATATAGCATAAAGTTATTTTATTTTAACCAAGATTATGAATGACTTTTGAATATATATAGAGGAAGGATAATTTGAGAACAAAGTCTTATTGAGAGAAATGAGAACAAATATCAACCCTTCCTTTACAAGATGTGTGGTCAAGATTAAGGAGCTCATTAATGGCATTTTCGTAATTTTCGTAATTTTTCCAAGCCTCATTAAGGGTATTTTGGTATTTTGTCTTTCTAATTTAGTAAACAAGGGATTTTGAAGAAGGGGATCGACTGATTTCGTCAATATTTTCTATGCACATTTTGTGTGTGTTCTATGCACATTTTTTTAATTTATATGCACATTTTATGTGTTCTATGCACATTTTTTTTAATTTATATGCATATTTTGTGTGTGTTCTATGCATATTCTCTATAATTTGTACGCACATTTTTTATATGCACATTTTTCTATAATTTATATGCACATTTTTTTATATCTTCTATGCACATTAACTGTAATTTGTATGCACATGCTTGTCGAATTCGCAAAACATTTGTTGAATTCCAAATTCGAACTCTAGATGCTACGCCCCAAACACCACCAATCTCGAATTCTAAATCTGAGACATGCCTACACAGATCTGGAACAGATCTACATAAATATGAACAAATCTACACAGATCTGGAACATATCTACATAAATGAGAAGAGATGAGAGAGATCGACGACTGTGCGGAGCAGATGGGAGACTCGGTGGAGGAGCTGAGCAAGACGATGGCGGTGCTGCAGCACCTCCACCGCGACGCCGACTTCAGCTGGCAGATGAGCAATGCGGAGACTTGGGTCAGCGCCGCGCTCAGCAATACACGTGTCTCGACGGCTTCAAGGAGATCGACGACAAAGTCCGGTCCGACGTCCGCCACTTTGAGGGAATTCGAGAGGTAAAATGGTGGAGAATGGGGTTTTGATTCACTTTTAAACTTTTGTCCAATTTATTCCGTAAATAACCTTATGCAACTATTTATCTATTAAAAAAAATGACTAAAGAAACAAAATCCCTTCTAATTCTAATCATCCATTATTGTTGATTTATGGATGTAAAGTGTTCTTATTTCTCTCAATAAGACTTTGTTCCCCACTGTCAAGGAATGTGGTATGATAAATTAATAATTAACTGAATTTTTTTCACTTTTTCTTTAAAAAAAAGGTATGTGTCTAATATGCTCTTTTAATTCGATTCCAGTCCCCCCTCGAACTTGAAAAAAGAAAAAGTGAAAATTTCAAAACCTAAATTTCATTCGGTATGTTCAGCTAATTCCGCTGTTTCTTCCCATCAGATTTTAATTCGTCTTGAAAGCAATACAACACGATCCATACGGTTTTAATGATATTAAATTATGAAATCAAATCTCCATCCCAAATCTCTCACTTTTCACATAACAAAACGAAGAGTTTTATGTTTAAATCTATCTTTTTTTTAAAAAAAAAAATTAATCAAATCTGAATCTTGTCTGGTTCATGTTTAAGAGATTTCGAAACAGAAATAGTGCAGTAGATCTACAGAAAAGAAAAAGAAGCTATAATTTCATCTTATAATGGCACGTTTGGTTGTAAACCATCCGCGTGTCGCGATTGATATCCAAATCGCAAGTGGTGTACGACACCACGTGAATCGCGAAAACCACCCGAACTTTACCTGACAATCGGATGAAGGTCTGGAAATGCAACGTGCCGGCGACTACCTCCTCGTAGAAATCGGAATTGGATAGCAGCCGATCCGCCATCAGCACCAGTGTCAGTACCATAGTCGTGGAGTCGCGCGCGCGAATCTCGCCGGCCGGAATCGGAACCTCTCCGACGTCCTGGGCTTTGAAGCGGAGAAGAGCGCTGCTGTTGGAGAACTTGAATCCGACGCGGTTAGGGTTGTCGACGGTGATGTTGGCGTCGAGGCTGATGTTGAAGTTGACGTGGAATTTGAGGACATCGATTTGGAAATCGAGGTCGGAGACGTTGATGGAGTTGACGGTGACGACGGGATGTTTGGCCTTGAAGACGGTGAGGGCGAGGATGAGGATGAGCAAGCCTAAGAGCAGTACGATGGCCATCGCCGACGACAGCCATACGACTAATCGCCTCTTCTTATCGGGAGAGGCCATCTCTGCTTCTTCACATCTACGTCTCAATACCGTACCGTGAAGCCGCCGCTTTCGATTAATTGTTGCTGCCTCCTATTAATAGCAAATTCCATGATTTCAGATTTCATAGTATCTCGTTGTTTTAATTTTTATATTTCCTTTTTGTATTAGATTATAAATCTATTTAAAATTTTATCTAATTCATATATTGTAGATTTTATTCTTTTTGTCATAATTAAAGCCATATCGATACATTTATAATTAGAATTCGCAGTTGTCATTTTCATAAACTTCAATATGTGATCTGTTACGATCTAGCAAGAATGTATGAAATTATATTAATAATTCCAAAATATATAAATATATATGTTACTAAAAAATTAATTCTAAGAAAACTGACAGTTGAGTTAACGAAGATTGAGTTCTTCAGCTTTCAAAAACTAATAATTATGACGAATATTGAAGAATAATTAATGAAGAATAATTAGGAGTATTTTTCAAATTGTTAGATCGTATAACCAGACATATGAATGCACATAAGTGTCCAGTAACCATTCATATAAATACCTTTCTCGCTTAGGGCTAATTTCCAAAATAATATTTCTAAAAATTATTTCGCAAGCTATTCCTTATTCAAATATATTCCAAAATACTCTTTCCTATGCCACATCACATGGCATCTGTGTAAATTATTTTATTTAATTAAAATAAAACACAAACAAAGATACTTAAATAACAAAACGAGATCTTTCTCAAAAATTAAATAATATTAACTGATAATACGACTTTAGCTTATGTAATTCGAAACGTTAGCTTATGTATTACTGGGAGGATTTTATCTATTTTACTTTAAATTAAATTAAATAACTGATATATCTATATATATATATATATATATATATATATATGTTAAGGTTCAAATGTGAACAGCCTATTTATGTGTGAACGTGTGAACAAATCTATACATTTGATATTTTGGAACGGATGGTCTGATTTAATTTTTTTCACTTAAATTGACAAACTGCACTTAAAGTTTATTCATAGTGCACTTAAAGGTTAATTAAGTAATTCGCTTTTAAATATCTATATTCATAATCTAAATTATTGTATTGATAACCGCTTAAATTAATTATATTCATAATCTAAATTATTTTGGAACGGATGGTTTGATTTAATTTTTTTCACTTAAATTGACGAACTGCACTTAAAGTTTATTCATATTGCACTTAAAGGTTAATTAAGTAATTTGCTTTTAAATATCTATATTCATAATCTAAATTATTGTATTGATAACCGCTCTTCATTTACGATAATATTATTTCAATAATTGTATCTTCATTCACTCTTATATTTCTCAACAATTTTAAAAACCGCTTCTATCTTTAAATTTATCTTCCTTAAAGTTCTCATCTTTATTTTCTAAGATATTTCGTTAATCTTCTATTAAATGATAGTTTGTTCATCAAGTAAACTTGCAATCCAATTTAAGATTACATATATCACATTTATAAAGTGCAGTTTAATTATGAATAAAGTGCAATTCGATTGTGAAAAAGTCTAGTTTAATTATGATTAAAGTGTATTTTGATTGTGAATAAAGTGCAGTTTAATTGTGAATAAAGTGCGATTTAATTATGAATAAAGTGCATTTCGATTGTGATGAAAGTGCAGTTCGAATGTGATTAAAGTGCAGTTCGACACTGAATAAAGTGCAGTTTAATTCTAAATAAAGTGCATTTTGGATGTGAATACAGTGCAATTCGATTGTTTACGAAGTGCAATTTAATTTCGATTTTTTTTGCATTTATTTGTGAATGGAATGTAGTTCGATAGTGAATAAACTGCAGTTTAATTCTGAATAAAGTGCATTTTGGATGTGAATACAGTGCAATTCGATTGTTTACAAAGTGCAGTTTAATTACGATTTTTTTGCATTTATTTGTGAATGGAATACAGTTCGATTGTGAATAAATTGCAGGATAATTATGAACAAAGTGCATTTCAATGAAAATTAAATTGTTGTACGCATAAACAAATAGTACATAAATATTATTAAGTGTTTTTGGATTCCAAATAAAGTGCATTATAAGCAAACCGTAAGTGCAGTTTAATAAACATTCAAAATGCTCAAAGTTTAACACAATCAACACAATCGTATTTCTCTTTGTTTA
The DNA here is from genome assembly GCA_028984105.1 of Lavandula angustifolia. Classification (NCBI taxonomy): domain Eukaryota; kingdom Viridiplantae; phylum Streptophyta; class Magnoliopsida; order Lamiales; family Lamiaceae; genus Lavandula; species Lavandula angustifolia. The sequence continues at coordinate 9,759,025 of CM054818.1, read as the reverse complement.
TGGTGGAGTAGGATTTCGTTTCGCCAATCAACACAATCGTATTTCTCTTTGTTCACGGTGGAGATGACAAGTCCAAGACAGAGAAGAATGCTGAGAAGCCGAGAATGCCGTCAACATACCTTTTGCCAAACCTTTTTGCTTCCCGTGCCTATACAAAACAAATTATATCAGCCATCCCAACCAAGATCCTTAGCAGCCAAAGCTTAGCAGCAACAAATTGATATCTTTTGCCGAAAGAAGAAGAAAGAATGAAAAAGAGAAGGAAGGTTCTAAAGGATTTCGTTCGCCGGTTGCGCGATATTGTGGTTTAAAATAGATTTCATTAGTGGAGATAAAGGGATAGATTTGATCGGTTGTGATTTTTTTGGGTAGATTAGTGGAAGTAGGCGGTTGCAAAAATCTTATCAATTATAAAAAAAAAACGTCAAATTTACCCTTAAGTGAGATTGATTATTCTTTAAAGTGCATTTCGCTATTCTACAACACTAATCAAATCTAAACTGTTTATTACTTAAAATTAAAGATTAAGATTTGTTCTTATGTTCACACTATAAGAGGGTGTTCTTACGTGAACCAACCCATATATATATATATATATGAGTTGGATCTTTTGCCTAAAGTAAAAAAGAATAATGAGAGTTTTTAATACCTAAATCAATTCGAAAAGTTTGGTTTATATATCACAGGGAGGATTTTGTTTGGGTTTAGTATTCTGTGGCATAGCATTAGAAAATATTCTATGCTTAAAATAACATTAAACATATACAATCTGGAATACGTAAATTACTATAAAATGGCCAAAATTTAGTCCTAAAAATAATTAATCATAATGAGGAATTTAATAATAAATAAATTTAGTTATTTAAATTTCTATACAGATGTAAATTTATTATTTAGGACGATTTTTGTTTGTGTTTTGTTTTAAGTAAATAAAAGAATTTCTTCTCATGTGTCATAGGAAGACTATTTTAAGATAATTTTTTTTAAAGAAAATTGATTTGAAAATACTTTTTTTAAGATTACTATTTTGGAAATTTGCTTCATATTCTAAGTCTATTTAATTGTATTATTTTGTCAAACTTCCCTATCATTTATTTTCTACTTCTCATAAATGCACAAATCTAACTCCATATAACGAGTTCACTAGTTTTCGCCTCATTTTAACAAGTCCAAGAGTAATGAACAAACCCGCTAGGTTGTTTCGTTTAAGATAGCTTCTTCCTCGAGATCAAAAATAAAAAGGTGGGTCACTCATATTTTACGGGTATTTAGAAGTTAGGTAGTGCTACAACTAGATAAGTACTCTAATCGATTATCAATATGGGCAAAAAAACACCATAAATTTCTTTCTACTTATTCTTTATCTACCAATCTAATCTTCGCGTTCCTTAATACTCCATTTGATTATGAATAAGGGCAAAATGAAATCATAAATTTCTTTCTACTTATTCTTTATCTACAAATATAATATTCGTGTTCTTTAATATTCATCTGTCTTTTATTGTTGACTTGTTATTTTTTTGTATAAAGATTACAAAAGTAAGTGGATGTGTATTAAAGTGGTGGAATCCACTTATTTAATTTTATTTTGGTGCACGAATGATTTTCATATTTAAAAACAAGATAACAATAATAAGACAGTCTGAAAAGAAAAAATTAGGACAGAGAGAGTACTAGATATAACGTATTGAACCTCTTATCCCCTTAAAATGTCTTTTAAAAGGTAAGAGTCACTCAGTTTGTTTAGTCCCTATGTTGAATGGGACCATATGGACAATTTGTTTTCATGTGTAGTAGTTTAATGTTCATATCAATCTGCATGTGAGGGGCGTGTTGAAGTCCATTATTGTCCAATATCGACTCTGTAATAATCATGTATTTTCTATACAAAATTGGATATTCTTTCCCGTACAAAGTTTTTTAAGAGTGTGAATAACCCAATTTATCAATAGGAAGTAGCAGTGGTCCTCCCACCTTCAAATTGCGACAGCTGTATAATTAGGAATCTAACTTCCAGAAATGTGTTACTTTAGATTTTTTAAGATAAGAATAATAAGATGACAACTGCTCCTCCCCGCATATCATATTTTCCGTAATCTTCTAATCATCTACGACTCAATCTATTTTTAGATACCGATAGAAAACAACTTTCATTAATTTGAAGTTTTGTACGACGGTTCCTTGTTGACAGTATCATACGGGAGTAGAGCTATAGATAGGGCAAAGCTGTTTAATTATGTAAATGTATGAATTGCATTTGAAATAAATATTAACCGAAAGAAATTCATTGGAATAGATGGAACTAAGATATTGTCGTTGAATAAATGAATCGATTGTGTCCTAGAGTGAAACTGTACTTCTGCCAACAAGTGCATCGCCAATATAAACCAGTGAAACAACGTAGGAGTTAGGTGAATTGGTTGGAAAAAATAAACTAAGTGAAGCAGCCCTGAAGGACATAAAGAGCAGCTAACGTTGTGTAGTTAAGTTAGCTATAGTAGTGGTGGTTGTAGAATGTACAACATCATGTTGACGAAGATGAGTGTTAATTAGTTGATCTTCTTCATCCATGTTAGGCATATATAGGGTTAGAGTTATGTTGTTCAAGTACAAAAGACTCATGATGTGGCCGGACTCTGGAGCATCAAAATTATCCAAATACACAAGGGGGATAATTGATTGCTATATATAAGAAACCTTTATTCCTTAAGATTTCATATTCTTAAGCAGAATGATATATAGATGTTGGTAAAGATATATTTCGCGAGAAGTAAATAAAACTTTGTTTCTCTAAATCATAGAATAAATAGGATTTTAGATGAGAAGCTATATATGCCAGACATGACTATGATATATTAATTAGTTGCGTATACTGAGCAAACATCAGTTAATATGTACGCTGGACAAATATCTACTTATAGTCGTAGTGACTGTACAATTCTTAATCGTTTAAAGTTATATTTTCTTCAACTAAGAATGAGTTCTTACAAATAAGAACAGTTCAAAATATATGAACTCCTTCGAGGTTCTAAACTATTGATTTTACAATAAGCACGCTTAGATCAGGTCGCAGTGTTTTGATTTCTTTACTCAACTTCTTCTCCACTTCTGCTTTGAATTCCTTAAAGAATTCGAAGCAATCCGACTTGTGGCGAAGAAGGTAAACATATTCATACCTCGAGTAATCGTTAGTAAATGTGACAAAACACTCATGCCCTCTACGAGCTTGTGTAGACATAGGTCCACACAAGTCAGAATGAATCAAATTTAGTACTTATGTGACTCTATAACCCTTTGTCTTAAAAGACCCAGTCACCATCTTTCCTTCCAAGCAGGATTCCCAAATTGGAAATGGTTACACTTGGAGAGACTCCAATGATCCATATTTCACCAACCTTTGAATCCTATTCAAATTTATGTGACCTAGTCGTAGATGTCATATATAAGTTTGATTAGTCTTAAAAGATTCTTTCCTCTTCTTGGAATTTGATGATGGGGAAGTAACATTAACAGAATTATGCGGGTTGCCAGTAATAGTATATAAAGATCCTTTTAATGGCGCACTATAGATAAAATCACTGTCTTTCATGATAGAAACTTCACTTTCAAAACTTTATTTATAACCATCCATGGTGTAGAGTTTTGAAACATAAATAATGTTTCGCCTAAACTCAGGCACATAAAAAATATCTTTAAGTACTAAAACAGAACTAACAAAAGATAGATGTAAATCTCCAATGGCAATTGCAGGAACTCTCGATCCATTACCCATGGAGACTACAACCTCACCATCACTCAATTCCCTTTTCTGCAAGAAACCTTGCAATGTGTAACAAATATGATCAGTTGCCCTCGAATCCACTACCCATTCGTGGGTAGAAGAGAAAACCAGAATAGTTTCAGTTACAAGAGCGACTCGCGTCACTTTTTGTTTTGCCTTGGCATCTGGATTATAATTCTTCCAGTATCCTTTCTTACCACTCTTGAAGAACATTCATTTCTCCTTTGGCATTCGCATGTCGCCAGTAAGGACCGTCTTTTTACTCTCACTGCTCTTCTTGAAGTGACCACCCTTCCTGCTCTTTTTCTGGTTTCCGCCTTTCATAGGATTCCTTGAGCTACTAGTGATGTTCAAGACTTGAGCACCCTTACCCTTTCCTATAACCTCTTTGACCGCTACCAAAGAATTGAGTAACTTACTTAGAGAATCTCAATCTTAGACATAACGGTCCTAAAACAGAAGTTCTTATAGGACCTTGTAAGAGCATTTATTGGGACGGTAAGATTTCTCTTCCACTCTTTAAAATTTGTTAAACCCATTAGGGTTTGGTTGGTGAGACTGTTCAGGAACTCGAAATTTTTTCGAACAGACATATCTGAAAAATATAATTAAAAGCATGTAAAAAACTAATATTTGCACATAATTCATAATTAATCATCATTGTAACCTTTTTGTAAAAATAATGATATTAAGAACCTCGAACAGCTCAAGGAATTCCACTCGTAAGCCACGCAGGTGGACGTTTACTAGCATAATCCTAGACCAAACTATTTACCTAGCTCTTTAATTCCAATCCACGCATAGGTTCTTAAGACGAATGGAATTAATAGTTCGATATGCTGGACCATGTCACTATTAAGATTAAAATGCGGGAAGGGACTTCGAGGGAAGTGAATTGTACCCGCGATGACATCTAAGCATTGACCATTAATTTTATCAAAATAGAATCAAATTCTCGAAATTGACATACTTACGAGAACCATGTCGCATTCAATTTGATTTAATTAGTCATCCTATTTAATTATTATCTTCTACAGTACTCGTGTTTACTAGGCACGCAAGCCACGCATGTGAACGTTTACGGCTTCGCTCCCACTACTCAATAATAATTAAATATTATTTTGAAAAATTCATCTCATAAAACTTGTAGCTCAAAGATGCAAGCAAGTCAAGCAGATGGACGCTTACTAACATAATTTTACTACTTTTGTGTATAGTCCAATTAAATGGAGATCCGATTAAGTGTTTAATATCGAATTCAATAGAATCTAAATAAACATTTAATTTTAAATCTTGCTTAGTCTTTTTATTCAAAAGGTTTGTTTAGATTCAAGCAAAACCACTTAAATCATAAAGCATGCTTTTCTAAATGCACTTAATAAAATGTGCTCGCGAAAAATTGAACATGTTTTTAACGACATAAATCCTATTTTCATGTTTTTCTAACACAATTAATCACATAATCGCATGCTAAATCATAATAATAAAGAAATGCGAAAATAGAAAATCAAAACGTCGTTTTCGGGCTTAAACACACAAATAAAATTAAAATTCTATCTATTACAAATTATGTCGGCCTCTTCAAACTAACGGTGCATTCATGTTCTGTCAGCTTTTGGAACTAAGTGAGATTCTAACAGTCTTCTTTTCTGGGATCTTCATGTCTCACTATGCATGGCATAATGTGACCGACAGTTCAAGAATCACGACCCGATATGTGAATTAAGTGTTGGATTACAAACTGCTATTACAAAGTAAATCGGTAAATCTCAAAAAAGAAATAAACAAAGCAACCGTCGAGTCGAGGAGCCCTCTCTCAGCAAGACGAATTACGCCCTGGTAGTGCTCTCGTTGTTGGCGTATCGTCCCCAAAGATGAAACGACGACGTCTCGAGGATTGTAGCACCGCAAGATCTTCGAGCTTCGGCGAACTGGACTTTTCCGGCGAGGACAAAAGCTGCTGGACAAAATGCTTAGGATGCAGAGAGAATGCAGATGTTGGTGTGTTTTGAAATGCATGCAAACCTGCCGATTTATAAGTTGCTTCCCCCAGGTGAAGAGTTGTTGTGGCAATTAAGGCAGGAGGACGTGGGGATGGTAAGTGGAGAGGTGGAGACTCCTGAACAGTCTCATTCCAGAGACTTCCAAAAAGAGTTACTCTGGTGCAGCAGGAGCACTGCACCAAGCGCTGGATCAGGCCACCAATGTTGAACTGGGCCAGTCCACACAAATCCAATGACAAGTCAACGGCCAAGCCTACGGACCACCCAAAGGACCAAGATCCAAGATCCAAGATCCACACACGGACACGGGCGGTCGGCAAAAAGGCTCGCGCGCATGATCATGTATGGCCCAAGCCCACCACATGTCACTTTGTTATCTCCTACTAAATGGTAGAGACTTAAATACCACACAAAACATTATACATTAATCAAATTAATGTAATAATTCTCCAAAACCCGAATTAGATAAGTTTCCCCACTTTAGGTAACATCTCAACTTTGTCCCCCAAACTTCGAGCCACTATTTCTCACTCACTGAAAAACGGAATCGAAAAATTAAACACACTATATTATCTATTCGAAATGTAGATCGACGTCATATATCTCAATTCATAAATCGGATAAATATCGAAGCTCGAAAATACGATTAAACGGACTGACTTTTTCCCAAGTCAAATTAGCATTAAATGCTAATTAAATTTCCATAATAACAAAATTATATATATATATATATATATATATATATATATATATATATATATATATATATATATATATATAACGTTTTTCCAACATTAAGTCTGGCTTAAATTCATAGAAAGGTCTTGTAAGGGTGTTTTTGTATCATTGCTAACTTTAATTTATAGAACACTATACTCTCACTGCACTTCTTTGTTGTACGTGGTTCAATGAATTCTATGATCTTAGACTTCCTTTTTTATTTGCAGGAATGTATTTGCAATGATGTCCTTTATTGCAGAAATGAATGCTTTGGATATCGAGAAATGGAAAATGAGCAAATTAAGGTAAAAAAATCTTCTTTAGAGAGAAGTAACCTTTTCCTTCTAAAGACATCTCATGGTTATAAGTTTTGTACTTACCACTGTGGCTTCAAAATTAATACTGTTTTGCAGGTCTTCGGCTTCTTAACAAAACCGCTGATACGCTATTTGCTCCCTCAAAATGGCCCTGGTCCTGGCAACCTGGACCGTGAACCTACCATCTCAAAGGAGGATATGAGGCTTCCTCTCCTCTCTTTCGAGGAATCAGCTTCGACGAATCTCCTCCGAGCAAAAGATGGTTTGTCAAGGCTAATAGAAAGACCTGTGTACACTATCCGTTCCTTCTGGCGAAGATTTGATGATTCATACATGAGACCCACGTTTGGGGGGCCTCGAAGCGATCAGAGCTCGTCGTGAGCTGACCAAAGCCACAAGGGATGGATCTGCTCAGTGGGAACTAGACTATTTTTTATTCCTACAGCTTGCTTCTCTCCTGCCCCTTTGTGCACAATTGTTGGAAGAAACCGAAAAACATACTGACTGACCTAACAAAGGTTGATAATAATTTTACAAAACCAGCACAGTAGATTACAATCTCAAGGACTACGTCTAGTTTCCTACTGTCACCATATTTACATTGATATCAGGCTCAACGTTAAAGAATCGAAGCTCTGAAACTAAATTAACCAACCTCATGACTTTCGAAACAAAAGGATTTATGCATAAATCTAAGTAGTCCACACAATTGAACCTTCGAAACTTTGAGATGGTGTCAGATATGAGTTAGCATTAACATCATGTATCTGCAAAAAAGACAGTGGAAACATGTGGCGGAGAAATATTGAATACCAATGCTGAACAACAAAAGCAACTCATACTTTTTACTTACCAGTCAGTTTGGTGGTCATGATTTCTTACTTAAACAACGCTGTGCCAAAATCTCAGGGATCCCCAATGCTGAAATACTTTCACAACCAAGAAGCTCTTGCAGTTTTCCATCACATATGATGTCCGTTGGATTCAAAGGATCCTAAGGACATGATGATAGGTAAAATATTCTAACGATACAATGAACAATCGTACTTCTCTAACTGCAAAGACAACAGCTATTAAAACGAAATAGCAACTATCAGAAGAGGCAAATCTCATGTATGCAAGAGCATAAACTGACTACAAAAACAGATACTCCAAGAAATGAAGTTAAATAGGAATATACCAAATTTTCATATGATACTGCTCTTATCTACTAACAAAAAAGATATCTTGGCACTCTTGTAAATGCTATTGGTTGTCCTTGTCAATATTGAATCCCATAATTCTCAATGTTCGTAAGAACTGGATAGCTTCATGGCAGCTAAAGGATGATCAATTGTGTGATATTCTATGTGAAGAAAAGGATACATTTTTTGATGAAAGAGAGAACACCGAGAAAAATAGGAAAGCATAAATTTCTCTCAGAAAATAGAAAATGCTTTCAAGAAAAGTTGTTATGAAAAGAACGAGGACAAATAAAAGCTTAGTCAAATAGCAATATAAGAAGAGAAAGAAAATAGCAAACACCACACAAACATCTGTGTAGATAAGTTTTAACCTACAACAAAGGCACTGTTATAAAATACATGTCACACCCCTTTTGTCTTCTATTCTCTTGGGACTTAGGTAAACTTAACTAAGCAAGGGGCATTTAGAAAAGTAGTAGTAATCAAACTTAAGGTTTAGAAGTTAACACGCACCTAATAGATTAAACAGGGGTTTATTCTCAAGGGGCAATTTAAAAAATCACATGATAAAGCGTGAAAAGATGCATTTTATCTTTTAACTTGCATACCTCAAGCTGGTTAACCTTTATGTACTCCCACATCTGCCTTAAAACTTCTGCTTGGGACATTTCTCTCTCTTCGGTTCCGAAGAAACTGGCGAGTGTTTCAGATATTATCACAATTGGAACAGGTTCATCGCTTTTGCTCCCAAACTCCACATCATCAACTTTTGCTTTCTTAGAGTTGTGGCTTGTCTGTTCTGCAAAATACAACACCACATTGAAACATAATCATAAGCATCATTCAGTGGAAGGTAAACACAACAAATTAAAAACTCATGTCCATACTTGTTGGCTCAAGCGCAATAATATGCTTAGCTAGCAATTTGTTCATCTTGAACATATCAGTACAATCTGTCTCAAATACCAAACGGAGCTCATCATTGCATATTATCTTCCTTTTGTTGTTTGGATCTTGAAGGTTGTTTTTTCTTATGTAAGCCCATAACTGCTTCACAATCTGCAAGCCAAACTGATTTTAAAGAGAATTGAACAAGTATAGTTACTGGAGAAACAAGAGAAAATACAAAGTGAGCTCCCATAACCTCAGTCCTTGGCAAGGCTGGATGACCCACTATAGTTTGAAGCTCAGGAGTAACACCGCACAGTTTGTTTAGGCCTCCAGGGCCACCTCTTCTTTTCTTTGGAGCACTGCAGAAATATTGAACACAGACCATATCAAGCCAAAGAGCTAAAGATAATTACAAGAGTTGAGCATTACTGCTCCCAAAGGATATTCCCAATCCTCGCAACAGATGTTGTTTAACATATGAAGATTTCCATAATTAAGAGAAAAACCAAAGCTGTTCCCTCTACAATGGATGTAAGCTGTCGGCAAGTTAACTACTTTATCAAGTATTAGAAGTATGAAATATGAAATATGAAATATGAGCGAATAATTCCTCATATTTCCTCTTCCTAACCCAAAGCCAAAATAACAAACCAATTCCACTATTGTCCCATTGGGATGGCATAGCGGTGAAGGTGGGTGGCCTGGCACCGATAGGTCATGGGTTCAATTCCCACTGGACACGCTATGTGTGAGCCTGTCACCCTGTCACGTGGTTTAACTCTTCTGTGTGGTTTGCAGGCTATTACACAGGAACGAGGTTTACCTGTGCGCACCAAAAGTAGCGGCTGCGGGTTCCTCGTCAACCAAAAAAAACAAACCAATTCCACTACCTCTTGCATTTCGATTCATTAAAAAACTGAAGAAGAACCCCCTTTACGTTAAATTACAAATTTAACTGGATTGTGTGCGAAACTTGTAAAAGACAGTAACTTAGCACATGCGATTTACACAAGTGTGAGAGTATTTTTGGAGTTCGTAAAATACGAAGAAAAAGGGGGAAAAAAAAGCTACAAATTCTTCAATTTAATGCATTCAATACGACTGAATCTCCTTGGATGGTATTAACATAACCTATAAACAAGAAGAAAAAAAAAAAAAGAAAAAGATGAATCAACAAAAACAGGGACACCTTTTGGTGGTGAGAAATGACGCAAATCTCCCCCACCAAGCAAACAGCACCTTGACACAGAAGGAGAAACCCACCTCTCTTTGGCAGGAATGCTGGTAGGTGGCACACTAGGGTTCTTCCCCACCAATTGCAGGGGAGGAAGAGGCGAAGGCTGAGGTTGAGTCTGAGATGAGTGTGGCTGAGGTGGCGGTGGGCGAAAACCGTAACCCTCCGGCGCATGATGTGCGACAAAATTGGGGTTCGGCTGAGGCGTTGGAGCTGGTCGGAAGTTAGGGGTTTGCGGGAGGGGGAAACGGTAGTGGTGCTGATGGGTGACAAAATTCTGAGGATGGACCGGCAGGCGGAGGATGTGTCCGATCTGGGTGCGAATGAAGTCGATTATGTGGCTTAAATCAACGCCCAATTTGGACTCGAGCTGCTGAACGACGTCGTTGAAAGAGGAGAAGGCGTTAGTTTCGCGGAGGAGAGACTCGAAGCGCCTCCGCTATTTGCTGCTCCGTCACCACCATTGCCGGGGGTGGTGGTTCTGCGCCCCTCTCACTCATCGATTTTACCAATTTACCACTCACATAATGCTACTACTTTGCTACTAATAATGGAAATTCACACTTTCCCCCCTCCCTCTATCGCCCTCACACAAAGGTTTATATTTACCACTTTATATGTAACGCCCCAATTTTCATAACATTTAAGGGGACGTTACCCGTGCATAACATGTAATTTATCTTAATTTAAATTTTTTTTTTCAAAAATACTAGAATTATATAAAAAAAAAATGAGGTTTTAAAATGCATATAATAAAATAGCGGAAGTCATAAACATGTTCACCTATTAGTTTGCGGAATTAAATAAATATAAATGCATAGTTCAAGATAAAACTAAATTAATAACGTAAAAATTTCATGAATCCTTTTCTGTGTGTGTGTGACCATCACCATCCGCCACTTCAAGCCTTAGGACCATGATCTCGAAAAAGTGAAAATATTAAGGGGTGAGTACGACTACTCGAGTGGGATCAACAATTATCCAAACTATAAACTATAAAGAATTTAACATGAGAAATTAGACATGCAAGCCCGGAGGCTTAACCCGAAGGTTTTATCGCTTCCGAATTGCCAGAAGGCTAACCCGAAGGTTTTATCGCTCCGAATTGCCCGAAGGCTAACTCGAAGGTTTTATTGCTCCTGAATTGCCCGAAGGCTAACCCGAAGGTTTTTCTGCTATGATTTGCCCGAAGGCTAACGCGAAGGTTTTACTGCTCTGAATAACGCATGAGAAAAACGATATAGTATATAATAAGGATAAAAGTAAACCCCACCTTAACCTTTTTGAGTGAATGAAAGATGTATATCAGTGATTAAGCGTTCTTGCGCGCCCGTCCTATAACAAAGCTTGACTTAATTATTTATGAAATTCTTAATCACGTACATATGATTTTCATGCTTTGAAACAATTAATCTTTTTGTACATGGAATGCAAATAAGTATATCGACACCTATAGTTATTAGGTTACAACATATCATATCTGAAAACTAGGTTTCTATGTTCTATCTTAACTCGTGCAGAATACATATTTTAGAAAAATTCCACAGAACATGAATAAATTCTATAAATTCAAATTTTCTGCATACATATTCCTTAATGAGTTTAAAGCATATCAAAATTTGTTTCATACTAAAATAATATGTCCTCTAAAAGTTATAACCAAAACAATATCTATTGTGCTAACATAATCGGTTTCTGACCTATTGTCATTCATCTATACGTTTCAGGGGCTAAACATACTCTAAAAATTCTAAGATTTAACACACATCTAGGAGACATACATAGACATATCATATCAAAATTTCAAACCATATAGATAAGTGATGTATTCATAATATACAAATCAATTTTCACTCAAAACTGCTTCACCGCATGAAATTCTTTGCTTAACCATGGAAGGTTTGTAATAAACTGCTTTTGTAAAAGCATGTTAAAAATAAAAAATAAATATTTTGAGAAACTCCTATGTGTATAGAGTATTTAGGAAAAAGAATCAAATCAATACCATATTTGTGCAAAGAGATATAAATGTTTTACTAATCTCTATCCAGAAAACATTAGTTTTCGGCAGTATAAATGTGGAAATTCATTAAAAATATAACAACTTGTCCAAAAACCACGAAAATTTACAGAGATATAAAAGACATACCTAGGAACCTCCTTCTAAAATTTCACCACAATATGTTACCGGGAAGGTACGTAAAGAATTCTTGAAACAATTCGCAGGTATGCTGACAGATTTTCAAAAAGTTTATATTATGAGCGACTAAGGGGTATTTATAAGCCTAAAAATCATTATCCAACCATCCCTAATAAAATATGATATCAAATATATTTTATCCATATTTATTTTCGTCCATATCTATTTTATATAGAATATATTCTATCACTTACCATATAAGAGATTCAATCCTAGATAAATTAGGATAAGGATAACTAAAACTAGATTTCTTTCCTAAAACATGTATATCACAAATAAAAGGTCTATTTTATTCATAAAATATAATTTTAAATTATCTCCTAATAACTTAATACCCTAATAAATTATCCTTTTATGAATCCTACTAGGTTTAGGAAATCCAAAATAAATATTATTCTTGCCTATTAATTCTAACATTATTTCTAAATAAATAAATATACAATATAATCATAATATGATATAAATAAACACATTCAAAGTTCAAAATACATTTACATCGCAAAAATGATTTAAAGACAAATAAGATAAATGCTTTAATTTTTTTCATTTAAATTTCTAAGGCGCGACTTATAGGACTTACCACAAGATATCATGCATGAGATACAAATGAAAATTTTTATTTTATAGTTGTTATTATTATTATTATTATTTAGAAAATTTCGGGGTGTTACAATCTCCCCTACTTATAAAATTTTCGTCCTCGAAAATTTGCCTATAAAGTTCGGATATCTTAGTTTCATGTCCTTTTCTATTTCCCATGTCGCCTCACTTGCATCATGTCTACTCCAAAGAACTTTAATTAATGGCACTTCTTTGTTCCTAAGTCGGATAACCTTTCGGTCTAAGATGGCATTTGGCGTCTCTTCATATGACAAATCTTTGTTCAACTCCAATTCTTCACATTTGACTATGTTGCTTGGGTCATGCACATACTTCCTCAAGTTCGCCACATGGAAAACATTATAAATGAACGTCAAACTGGGCGGTAATGCCAACTCGTATGACTCTTCTCCAATTCTTTTAAGTATCTCAAACGGTCCAATGTATCGAGGCCTAAGCTTCCCTCTCTTTCCAATTCGCACTACTCCTTTCATTGGTGACAATTTGAGGAACACTTTGTCACCCTTCTCAAATTTTATGTCCTTCCTCTTCAAATCAGCATAGGACTTTTGTCTGTCTTGAGCAATCTTGATTCTCTCTCGAATCTTTGCAATGACTCATACGGTTCTTTCTACGATCTCGGGTCCCAATATTCTTTTCTCACCAACCTCATCCCAGTGCAGAGGTGATCTACACTTCCTTCCATATAATGCTTCAAAAGGTGCCATCCCTATACTTGCTTGATAACTGTTATTATATGCAAATTCAACTAAAGGCAAATGTCTCTCCCAATTGGTTCCAAAATCCATGACACATGCTCGCAACATATCTTCCAAAGTTTGAATAGTTCTTTCAGACGTTCCATCAGTTTGTGGATGGTAGGCGGTACTAAACTTCAACTTAGTACCCATAGCGACTTGCAAACTCCTCCAAAATTTTGATGTGAACATCGGGTTGCGATCACATACAATACCGGTAGGCACTCCATGTAGCCTAACAATCTCATCTATATAGATTTGTGCTAATCGATCCATATTATCGAGTCATCTTCATCGGCGAGAAAATGAGCCGATTTCGTGAGTCTATCCACAATTACCCAAATTGAATGATTTCCTTTTTGAGTTTTGGGTAATGCTACCACGAAGTCCATGGATATCTCCTCCCACTTCCATTGAGGTATATCAAGCGGCTTTAATAAGCCGGATGGTCGTTGGTGTTCAGCCTTCACTTGTTGGCAAGTCATACAATTTTGTATGAATTCTGCAATAGTTCTCTTCATATTCCTCCACCAAAAGTGTCCCTTCAAATCATGATACATCTTTGTCCCTCCAGGATGGACAGTGTATGGCGTGTTATGTGCCTCCTCTAAAATCTCCCTCATTATTTAACTTCCCTTTGGTACACAGATCCTTCTCTCGAACATCAGCGTTCCGTCTGCTGCAATCTCAAACGCCTTATTCTGCCCTTCAAGAACTTGATCTCTTATCTTGCACAAAAATCTATCTCTCTTTTGTGCTTCCCGAATTTGCTCCCTTAGCATAGGTTGGATCTTCATAGCTGCTAACTTAGTAGTAGTGTCTTCTGTCGACGGTACAACTTCAATTTTCATTTTTGCAAACTCTTCAATCATTCGCGAAGTATATAGGGCGGTCAAACTCTCTTTCCTGCTCAAAGCATCAGCTACGACGTTTGCTTTTCCTGGATGATAATGAATTGTGCAGTCGTAATCTTTCACTAGTTCAAGCCACCTTCTTTGTCTCATGTTCAATTCCTTCTGTGTGAACAGATACTTGAGACTTTTGTGATCAGAATATATCTCGCACTTGCCTCCATATAGGTAATGTCTCCAAATCTTCAAGGCATGAACCACAGTTGCCAATTCCAGATCGTGAGTAGGGTAATTTAGTTCATGAGTCTTCAGTTGTCTTGAAGCATAAGCTATGACTTTCCCATGTTGCATCAAAACACATCCAAGTCCTTGTTTTGAGGCATCGCAATAGATTACATACCCTTCGGTCCCGTCGAGGAATAGTGAGTACGGTGTCCGTAGTTAACTTCCCTTTCAATTCTTGGAAACTCCTCTCACACTCTTCATTCCACTCAAACTTGATCCCTTTTCTGGTTAATTGAGTGAGTGGCCTTGCTATCTTTGAGAATCCTTCAATAAACCGTCGGTAATATCCCGCTAATCCTAAGAAACTTCGAATTTCGCTTGCATTCTTCGGTGCCTTCCAGTTACTAACCGCTTCGATTTTTGCTGGATCCACTTCTATCCCTTGTGCGGTCACTACGTGACCAAGGAATACTACTTGACTAAGCCAAAACTCACATTTCTTGAACTTGGCGTATAGCTTCTCATTTCTTAAAGTCTCCAACACTATCTTGAGATGCTCTTCATGTTGGCTCCGATCTTTTGAGTACACCAAGATATCGTCGATGAAGATAATTACGAATTGATCCAAATATTGATGAAATACTCTGTTCATCAAATCCATGAAAACTGCAGGTGCATTAGACAGTCCAAAAGGAATCACAGTAAACTCATAGTGACCGTATCTTGTTCGAAAAACTGTCTTCGGCACATCACTCTCCTTAATCTTCAGCTGATGATATACGGACCTTAAGTCAATCTTTGAGAAGATTCCCGCGCCTTTTAGTTGATCAAAGAGGTCTTCAATTCTTGGCAACGGGTATTTGTTCTTGATTGTCAACTTGTTGAGCTCACGGTAATCTATGCACATACGCATAGTTCCATCTTTCTTCTTGACGAAAAGCACAGGGCGCTCCCCACGGTGATACACTTGGACGAATATGTCCCTTGTCTAGCAACTCTTGTAGTTGTATCTTAAGTTCTTGTAACTCCATTGGTGCCATTTACGTATGGCGCTCTCGAGATAGGGGTTGCTCCAGGCATTACGTCGATGTTGAATTCCACTTGCCTATCTGGGGGAAGACCACTTAGTTCCTCAGGGAACACATCAGGAAATTCCCTCACCACCGGGATATCATTTATGGTTATTTCCTCCGTCTTTGTGCTTGTAATATTCACCAAATATGCTTGACAATCCTTCTTTCTCATCATCTTAGTGGCCTTCATCGCAGTTATGATATGAGATCCTCTCTTTCTTCTACTTCCGTAAAAAGAAAATTGATTTCCGTCTAGTGTTGGGAAAACGACTTCACGATCCTTGCATCTGATAACTGCATCGTGCTTACTGAGCCAATCCAATCCCAATATGACGTCGAAGCCCTTCATCTCCAGGATGTACAAATTTGCTTTCAAGATCTCGCCATCGATCTTCAGTGTTGCTCCATTTACTCGACGATTTATTTCCTTTGCCTTGCCAACAGGAAACCCAACCTTGCATACTGCACTCTCCTCTTCGCACTTTTCGGCTACTTTATCGTAAAATCTTTTCGATATGAAGGAATCCGACGCTCCGGAATCAAAAAGAACTACAACTAATTGATTAAGTACTAAAATATTTCCTGAGGTAATAAGGTTTGCTAACTATAGTTGAATCTCCTCCTTGGCATTCCAGGAACATTTACCTCATAGCCTCCAGCAGCTGTAGATTGTTAAGGTTCTCTAGAGGGTTATCTCTTATCCCTCTACTACTTTATGGGTTTCTATTCGGAGGCATCTTCCTATTGCTCATATAAAATTCAACTATATAAGCCCTATAGGTTCATATTCTTAAGGCAACATCTTCGAGGACTTTAAATATTTTACATAGTTTACATGCATAAAAATCATGCTCATGTCATTCTAGAAAAACATGCTTTCAATATTATGCTTCACAATTAACTTAGAAAAATCTTTCTTACCTCGCCGGCACGATGCTGTGGCAGTGATGATGGTCAATTTCCTGCATAACATGTAACAAGTCTACAGGAAAGTAGACCTGCTCTGATACCAATCTGTAACGCCCCAATTTTCATAACTTTTAAGGGGATGTTACCCCGTGCATAACATGTAATTTATCTTAATTTAATTTTTTTTTCAAAAATACTAGAATTATATAAAAAAAATAAGGTTTTAAAATGCATATAATAAAATAGCGGAAGTCATAAACATGTTCACCTATTAGTTTGCGGAATTAAATAAATATAAATGCATAGTTCAAGATAAAACTAAATTAATAACGTAAAAATTTCATGAATCCTTTTCTGTGTGTGTGTGACCATCACCATCCGCCACTTCAAGCACCTGCCGGACCATGATCTGAAAAAGTGAAAATATTAAGGGGTGAGTACGACTACTCAGTGGGATCAACAATTATCCAAACTATAAACTATAAAGAATTTAACATGAGAAATTAGACATGCAAGCCCGGAGGCTTAGCCCGAAGGTTTTATCGCTTCCGAATTGCCCGAAGGCTAACCCGAAGGTTTTATCGCTCTCCGAATTGCCCGAAGGCTAACCCGAAGGTTTTACTGCTCTGAATTGCCCGAAGGCTAACCCGAAGGTTTTTCTGCTATGATTTGCCCGAAGGCTAACCCGAAGGTTTTACTGCTCTGAATAACGCATGAGAAAAACGATATAGTATATAATAAGGATAAAAGTAAACCCCACCTTAACCTTTTTGAATGAATGAAAGATGTATATCAAGTGATTAAGCCTTGCGCGCCTGTCCTATAACAAAGCTTGACTTAATTATTTATGAAATTCTTAATCACGTACATATGATTTTCATGCTTTGAAACAATTAATCTTTTTGTACATGGAATGCAAATAAGTATATCGACACCTATAGTTATTAGGTTACAACATATCATATCTGAAAACTAGGTTTCTATGTTCTATCTTAACTCGTGCAGAATACATATTTTAGAAAAATTCCACAGAACATGAATAAATTCTATAAATTCAAATTTTCTGCATACATATTCCTTAATGAGTCTAAAACATATCAAAATTTGTTTCATAATAAAATAATATGTCCTCTAAAAGTTATAACCAAAACAATATCTACTGTGCTAACATAATCGGTTTCTGACCTATTGTCATTCATCTATACGTTTCAGGGGCTAAACATACTCTAAAAATTCTAAGATTTAACACACATCTAGGAGACATACATAGACATATCATATCAAAATTTCAAACCATATAGATAAGTGATGTATTCATAATATACAAATCAATTTTCACTCAAAACTGCTTCACCGCATGAAATTCTTTGCTTAACCATGGAAGGTTTGTAATAAACTGCTTTTGTAAAAGCATGTTAAAAATACAAAATAAATATTTTGAGAAACTCCTATGTGTATAGAGTATTTAGGAAAAAGAATCAAATCAATACCATATTTGTGCAAAGAGATATAAATGTTTTACTAATCTCTATCCAGAAAACATTAGTTTTCGGCAGTATAAATGTGGAAATTCATTAAAAATATAACAACTTGTCCAAAAACTACGAAAATTTACAGAGATATAAAAGACATACCTAGGAACCTCCTTCTAAAATTTCACCACGATATGTTACCGGGAAGGTACGTAAATAATTCTTGAAACAATTCGCAGGTATGCTGACAGATTTTCAAAAAGTTTATATTATGAGCGACTAAGGGGTATTTATAAGCCTAAAAATCATTATCCAACCATCCCTAATAAAATATGATATCAAATATATTTTATCCATATTTATTTTCGTCCATATCTATTTTATATAGAATATATTCTATCACTTACCATATAAGAGATTCAATCCTAGATAAATTAGGATAAGGATAACTAAAACTAGATTTCTTTCCTAAAACATGTATATCACAAATAAAAGGTCTATTTTATTCATAAAATATAATTTTAAATTATCTCCTAATAACTTAATACCCTAATAAATATTCTATCCTTTTATGAATCCTACTAGGTTTAGGAAATCCAAAATAAATATTATTCTTGCCTATTAATTCTAACATTATTTCTAAATAAATAAATATACAATATAATCATAATATGATATAAATAAACACATTCAAAGTTCAAAATACATTTACATCACAAAAATGATTTAAAGACAAATAAGATAAATGCTTTAATTTTTTTCATTTAAATTTTTAAGGCGCGACTTATAGGACTTACCACAAGATATCATGCATGAGATGCAAATGAAAATTTTTATTTTATAGTTGTTATTATTATTATTATTATTTAGAAAATTTTGGGGTGTTACATTATAAACTCTAGTGGGTCACTTTATAAACTTTTGTATATACCAAACTGAAAGAATATTGACATATAATAATTATAATTTACTTTTTTAATAAAATATATAATATGATGTGTGACATACATAAAATTAAATAAAAATAAAATAATATATATATATAAACTCATAAAAATATATGAAAATAGTACATACAAATCGCTCCGTTCTCGCCCTACATACACTGTCTCTCAGATCGTGACTTCTTTACATAAATAATTGAATTTACAAGCTTGCCCTGTCCGATTTGGATTGTGATAGCCAATGAGAAGCACGCACGCAGCCAGAACTATTTGGACTCTAAACGCTACACTTGGTGTGAATATATAGAATATATATATATTTTAGGTAAATTTTCGAACTTCTACTCGAGTCTAGTCATGGAATCTCATCTGAGCAATTTTTTTTTACGGCGTCTAATTAAGTCAAATCAAATTCTTTTTTTTTTTTGGTATTTTGAGCCGCCTATTAAATTGAGTTCATTTTGCCGGTTCTCTATGACAATAAATATAGGAGCTGCTACAATTTAAGTTTTATTACAATATTTTTCGGGTATTTATGGACTCCAGATATGCATTTGTAATTTAAGATATTAACTGAACAAATTTTATTAATATAGAAGAATTGTAATTTATAAAAATCATAAAAATCTTCGAATTATATGCATAAGTGACGTCGGGAGAGTCGTAAAGTCTAATTTTTCTTTTTGCGTGGGTATGATGTCTTTTTTTTTTTTGGATTTTATGGGTATGATGTCTTTATTATATATCGATGTTGCATGAGGCAAATTTTCATTTAAAACTTGTATATAATTGTTCGTTTTTTTCTTTAAAAAAAAGTATGATTTTATAATAAAAAAATAAAATAACAATTTGATCGGTTGAGCCTGCATGACAGCTCACTGGGGTCTGGGTTGGGCTTCAAAATTTGCAGCCCGGAGAAGTTAGGCCCAGAAGCGTGGAGCTGGGCCGGCCTCGCCCATCCTTTTGCATCTCTGGATATTGATTGTATTGTGTTTTAATCTTCAGTGACTTAATCGTGTAGTATCAAGTTCCTCAATCAACATTTTAAGAAATCAAGTATACTAGCGCATTGTGTAATCGTGTTGCACACGGTGTTGTGATCATGCCCTGTCTTAGTCGAGAATAGTGTAAGATCTATAGATTTGACTTAGAAAGTTCTTTTCATTTGTAGTGTCACTCGTAAGTAATTTTGTATCCGAGTTGATCGAATATTGCTACGGCTAACTCGGTGTCTGTGTGTGGGACAAAGACAAGCATGTCATTGTTTTGTAGGTTGTGGTCTTCGACGAAATTTTTTCCAGTTGAAGCGTAAGGCTTTCTTTCATATTCTGATCCAATATTCTTTTATTCCGCTTTTAATGATGATTTCATTAATATTGCCTTCCAACATAAGTATATTAGTGAATCTGGGGATTGACTGGGGAAGGAATGACAAGATGAGTATGTAGATATAAATATGAAGCGTATTTTGAGGTAACGGACGATAAAATGTTGTCTGCTGGTGGATTTGTTAATGTTAAAAGAGTAGTTAAAAATCACATCTGATTGGGATTTAATTATCTAGTGTGTAGAACGTCACTAAGATGTTCTGGGTTCGTTTTGTTTCCATAATAATTTTTTTAGTGTAGAAAAATATAATATAAATAAAATACAAAGTCTATGTATAAGTTTAAATTTTATATGTGTAAAATGGGAATTATTGCAAAGTTTTTGTATTTATAAGAAACTAAAATTTCATAGTTTGTGACTCAGCAGCTGCCACGCATGCAAACACATCAAATCAGAATTCGCCACGTCAAAATCAATTTTGCTGGAAAATCAATCAGTGTGCAATCTGAAACAAATCAAAAGTTCATGTATTTACAAACCAGTTTTAAAGTTCGTGTGCAAAACGAGAATTTGAACAAAGTTTGTGTATCAGAGGATAATAATCCTATTAAAAATATTTTTTCTCTCAATAATGGAGTTGGGTACTAATTAATCTATGGATATATAACACAAAAAAAATCTCAAGCAAGAGTTGAAGGCCGCATTTCCTGGCCATCTTTCGGTCTGTTATATACCATCCCTCAATCTCAAGAAATTAATTAATTCCATACATATAAATATTCATCAGTAATTTAGCCTAAATTTTTCCCTTTTTAACATGTATAATACCGGATCACCACAAATAAAGTCCCATTATCCTTTTGAATCATCATCATCATCATCTCCCCTTTTATGGATGAAGCAATCATCATTTCTCACCACCTAAACAAGTTTTCTCCCTCTTCACAGTCCCGCCTTCTTTTCCCCATTTTTCTGGTGCACTCTGTTTTTCCAGAAGGCGTTCATCATTAAAAACTCCAGATCAGTTAGTTAACAAAGTCTGATAAATTGGCTCTTTTTCTGGTATGTCTAATCATTTCATCTCTCTCTCTCTGTTTGACCTTTAACCAAGCCATGTATATTGTTTGCATTTTCTCTCATTTAATTATTTTGTTTTCTCTCTCATCATGAATCTCTTTGACATCGACGCGTGTTATGTTTCTTTCTCTTTATTTTACTTGCAAACTCAAATGCAGAAGAGCATTATGAATGATTTCTTGTGTGTGTTTATATATATCAAATAAATCTGGTCGATATACATACATCTAATAACTATGGGATCGGATAGACAGAAAGAAATGGCTATGGAAGAGAGTAGTTCTTCGTTGAAAGAGGAGTTGTCCGATTCTGAGGAAAAACCGATTAGCCGGCAGCCGAACGAAGCTTCTATTCACGGCGGCGAGGACGACGAAGAACTCGGCCACATCCAGCTCGGCCCTAAATGTACAATCAAGGAACATCTCGAGAAAGACAAGGTTTGTTATTAATTAATCTTTTTTTCTCATTCAGAATAATTATTTTTTGGATGATATTTTACGGCAATTATGTAGAGTTAATCGGTCTTACGGCATATATGGCATGCTTAATTACTTTAGATTGATACCAACTTAAAGCCATGTATGAAAATCGTTAGAGACGAGACTGATTTTCTAAAAGTATTATTATTGTCAAATGTACTCTTAGATTATACTTACTCCGTTCCACAATTCTTATTCCATTTTCCTTTTTCCTAAAATAGAAAATTATGTTTCACACTTTATTTGAGGGTCCCACATCTCTACTCACAACCAATAACTCTCCTAAAATACCGCACCTAAAAGAGATGGAACAAGAATTGTGGGACGGGGGAGTATGAGAATAGAAATACGTACAGTTTCATGGGACCCAATTAATCTTTGATGCTATATATAATTTGAATATGCATATGCATAAGTGCCGGCCCACAATAATACAGAAAATTAAATTACATTAGGATGATGAGAGCTTGAGGAAGTGGAAGGAACAACTCCTAGGAGGAGTCGATGTGAATGCCATAGACGGTACATACTACGTTATAGTATCATCATTAAATATCTAATACGGATTTTTGCAATCAATAATAATTTACGGTATAATTAATTAATATTTTTCAGAGGGTGAAGAACCAGATGTGAAGATCTTAAGCCTAACGATCCTGTCTGAGGGGAGAGCAGACATCGTACTTCCCATTCCGGACTCGGGTAACCCTAAAGGGCTGTGGTTCACTCTCAAGGAAGGAAGCCATTACCGTCTCCGGTTCGCGATCAAGGTCAGCAATGACATTGTCTTGGGCCTCAAGTATACTAATACCGTCTGGAAATCCGGCATCAAAGGTACCTTCATTTTCATCTTACCATCTCGTCTTACATATGGGGATCACCTGTCCCAATTCTGGTGGATCACTTGGTGGCCACCAATCACGTGGCGCCAAGTGTGCATTGGTGGACCACTTTTTTACAACTCAAATATTTATTTATTGGTAACATGTCTCACCAATGCACGCGTGGCGCCGCGTGATTGATGGACCACCAAGTGGTCCACCGTAAATGAGACAGAAAATCCGCTTTGCTTACATCGACTAACGTCATATTATATTGTTTTATTTATGTGAAATCAGTTGATAGCTCGAAACAGATGCTAGGAACCTTTAGCCCTCAGGCTGAGCCGTACACCCATGAAATGGATGAAGAGACCACTCCGTCGGGGGTTTTTGCTAGAGGCAATTATTCCGCAAGAACCAAGGTATTCTTTTTTTTTAATTAACTATTTAACTTCATAATTATTTCAAGATTTAATTTTATTTATTATTCAGTTCGTTGACGACGACAAGAAGTGCTACCTGGAGATCAACTACACATTCGACATCCAGAAAGACTGGGCCCGCTAGTCTCAAAGTTATTTGCTACTCCCTCCGTCCCACATGAAATGTTCAGTATTTTATTTTGAATTGTCCCACACAAATATCTTATTTCCTAAAAAGGAAATAAATCTATCTCACAAAAATTACTTTTTTATGGGCCCTATTTACACCATTCTCTCTCCTAACACATAAAAGTCCACCGCATAAATTACCGTGCCTAAAAGAAACAAGATGTTTCATATGGGACGGAGGGAGTACTTTACTAATAATTCCGGACCCACTGCCACCTCATTAAACTACAGGTTGACGTCGTTAACATCTTTTATGCTTCTCTGCAATTTTATTTTTATTTTTTTCCTAATTTTTTTTCTTTTGATATTCGTACAATGCATGCTCTTAGTTAATTGATTGTTGTTTTAGATTATTAGTTATGTGTTGGTGTCTGTGCCCTGATGAAATTATTTATTGTTAAACAATTAAATTCAGTTACTTGTCTTTTGTATTAAGATTTGTTTGCGGTTTTTGTAACTTCATGACTAAAATAACTCAGTCTTACATTATTTATTTATTTATTTTCGCTTAAATTTCTTTTCAATATTATAATTGTAACATATGTTTGTTGACCATTTGAGGCTCCGTTTGGAATAGCTTATAAATAACTTATTTTAACTTATTTTAAATAATAAGTTATTTTACATGCGTTTGGGAGAATTTATCGAAATAACTTATTCTAAATAATAAGTTATTTTTACTTTATTTTCATAAGTTAATATTATTAACTTATGACAACTTATAAGTAACTTTTTAAGAGGTTCACAGATCAAATCCTACAACTATATTTTTATTAATTTTATTTTTTTGCTTATAAGTTATTATTCTTATGTGTATCCAAACATAATTATGTTATTAAATTTAAGTACTTATACCATAAGTCCTTATAGAATAAGTTCTTTTATCATAAGTTCTTAATTAAATTATTTTCCCAAACGGGGCCTGAATTGTCATCTAATTTTAGAGTTAACTACATTCCATGGTTAAGTCTTATAAAGACGTGACTGGTAGTCATAAAATAACTTATTTCAACTACAATTTCTTATCCTATTAAGAAATTAGCACATTTGAGGAGAATCTTTATTAAGTGAATTGCTTAATTTAAGTGTTTAAATAAGAATTTACATATGCATTTGTGATATCCCAAGTTTCGATAATCCAGTTCCTTAGCACAATTTAATTAGTTGCTGAAATAATTATAAGGAAAGGATTATTTTATCCAGTGTGTAATTTCACACGAGAATTGGAAAAGAAATAGGGGCTGATATTTATTCCACCTCATGCTAAAGGAAGAAAAAATGAAATTGAACTCCTCTTCTGCGTGGGTTTCACATATGCAGCATAGCATGACCATGCAAAGCTATACCTATACCTAGTTTTGTGACTTAGCAGCTTACCTAGCTTTGTGACTCAACAGCTTAATGGTCCTATAAATAGTAGATACTCTTGCTGATTTCCTTCAGCATTTCATACGAAAATTCAGCAGACTCTGAAATAAGGTAAACTTTGGAAGAATTAAGAAGAAGGTTCAGCTGAAAAACTGAAAAGAGGATCGAAGAAATTCGGCAGAGTAAAACAAGGTGGGTTACATTTTACTTACGAAATCTATGCTTGAGTTATTAAGCTCTGATATTTATGCAAGTTAAAGTTTATGAATGTTCATGAAAATTGCTTCGCTCACTATTGGAATTGTGCATCTACTTGAATGAAAATGGGCTCTGCCCATAAGTATTGAATACGATCGGATCCTGAGCTAGACGTAGCCAGTGTTAGTGTACACCAAATATCACGAAGTTAGCCTTGGGAGAATTTGTTTTTCCCAAACCTAATGAAGGGAACGAGGTTACTCTCAGGTGAATTTGTTTCCCTAAGTTTAACGAAAAGTATAGAATGCACCAATAGCTGAGGAAGAAAAGTTTGGCCAAGTGAAAGTTTTGGTATACATAGACTGCTTTCGATTTTAAAACTGTCTATGTGATACCAGTAATGCATGAACATTTCATGGTTTTGAAAAGGATTTTCGGAGGTTTATTATCAGTTGTATTACCCACTGAGTACATTAGTGCTCAGCCCAAATATTTTAAAAAATATTTTTGCAGGCTGAAGATGGCAGTGTGAAGGTGACGGTGCTGAGTTGGTCTGAAATGTTATTGTACAAATACTCGTCTATTTTAAGACGCTTCCGCTATGTACCTTAAACTCTACCTCTCTTGTTTCTACTGAGGTAGTTAGATTATATAAATACAAGTGTTATTACCATTTCAGATGTCTCAATTTCTTCCCCTTTCTTTCCCGCTTCTTTCACCTCTCCCCAGTCGCGCTCCGGCCCATTTGCCTTCTGTTGGTCCCGAGAGTGAGTTCAGGTGTAGAGGGGGGGGGGGGGTGAATACACCTGAATCCAAATTTCTCAACTTCGAACACGAACAGTCCTATTCAGAAAGATGCCGCATCGAAATGATTCAAGGCAGACTGCATAACCGTTACGAATCATGTTAAAGGCTAAAAGTCTGACTCGGCTGAGATCTGCTAACTGACTAGGTCAGAATTCAGTATCGATCAGCAAGAGTTCAGTGTGCGGAATAGTGTAGGCCCAAATCAGTTTTTATGAGAAAACGTTTTAAGTCTCAGTTCAGTAGATAAGAAGTTCAGTATACTGAGACAGTTAATTGATTTTAAATACGATGTTCAGTATGCACAGTAAAATCAATGTAACAGTAAAAGAACGTAAGTAAACGACACAGTTAATTGAGGTTTAGCTATAAGTTCGTGTCACGTCGCTTGGATACTAGATGCTTTGTTGACGGTTCAGCTTGGTTCCCTTATGAGCTTAAAGGTAGTCTTTCGTCGGATATAACTCTTTCGATTCTTGCGGAAGACTTAGGCTTTTGGAATTCACTCGTTTGAAAGTTCGTGTGTGTGTTCGTTTCTTTGTTAGCTCGTGAACTCCCTTTTTTTTTTAATCTTGAATGATCCCTCTATTTATAGAGAAGAGATTGAGAAAGATCCGTTGGAGACGATCTTCTTCTCTCTCTCTCTTTTTGGTAGCAAACGACTCTTTTGGCGTAGGTAACGGTGCATTTTCCTCCTTTTTCGGAAAGTGTTGACTTGCAGCTTTAGTAGGTAGGATGACACGTGTATGTTTGTCATTTGTCGAGGCGGATAGAGTGGTTGAGACAAAGACGAGACTTCGAGACAAGCGAAGCCGACTTCTCTCATCCTCGTATATGACAATGCCGATTGTCTTTCAAAAGATTCTCGACAGCCCTGAAGACTATCCGCCGATGCTCGAGTCGACCTTGTATTCGGTAGATAGACAGTGAGATAAGTCTACGAAGATCGGCTCCGAGTCCGGTGAACTACTCCGCCGAGTTCGGTTCGATCGACTCTCTCGCATATCTTGCTCCCGCCGAGTCCAAGTATCACCGAGTCTTCTACACTGGTGCTGAGGCAAATAAGCTACTGAGCTCCTTGACCAGAGCAGAGTGTCTACTGAGTCTGAAACCTCAGAGACAAACAACATATACAACGGAATGGTTCACCAATCAGATAGGGTTTTGGGATCTTCAAATCTTCTCAACAGTTCGGAGTACATAAAGCTACGAGCTTGGTTCAAGTATAGAAGATAGAATCATTTCCCACTCGAGTGAAACGAGTCTTGAGGATAGAATCATCACCCAACAATTTCCCCCTATTTGATGATGCCAAAACCTATCATCTATGCTAACACTAAACAGACAGAAACAAATCTCCTTACAATTTTACAAGTAAGATCAGAGGAGATGTTCCATCAGTTCTAGACTACCGAAAAATAGGGCAAAAATAATTTCCCCCATTACTAGGGGTGAAAACGGATCGGATATTATCTGCCCGATCCGGAGCCGAATCCGATCGGGATCTAATTCGGGGAGCAAATTTATTATCCGATCGGATACGGATTCGAATCCGGGTAGCCTAAATCGGATACGGATTCGAATTCGGATTTCACATTATTCGCCCGTATCCGATATTTCCCGTATTTAGTCAGATATTTCCCGAATTATGAATTCGGATATTTCCCGGATTATGAATTCGGATATTTTCCGGATTATTTAATAATTAATTTTTAATATAATAATAAATTAAGATTAAAAAAAAATATTAAAAAAAAACATTAAGTGCATCTATGGTTATTGTTAAGTATTTTATGTTGAATTTTTGAATTTTTTTCGTACTTTCTTGATCCTAAAAATTATGTTATTCATAATGGGTAATATTTTAACTATAGTTTGCGTTAAAACTTCTATTAAATATTGTATACATGATTTTTTTTCATGTGTTACAATCACAAATAGATGATTATTTATGAATCATATTATCCGATTATAGTTATTCGAATTCGATCCGAATTCGTCATATATCCGCTCTGTATTCGTATCCCAAACATTCCGAATCCGTATTCGTATCCGGCCTTCCCGTATTCGACTCCGAATTCGAGAAAAAAATATGGGACAAAATATGGGAAGATCATTATCCGTCCGTATTCGACCCGTTTTCACCCCTACCCATTACATAGAAGCAATACTAGCAGAATCTAACAAAGCAATAAACTGACAAGTAATAAAGAAAGTGAGTGTGTGTCAGTAATCACTTTAGTGATTCTGAGTGTTAAAGCATAAGACAAACACGGCTATTTAGACAACAAGTTGTTGTCAGAGCCAAAAGAAGATTTGTATATATAAGAGTGATTCAGTTTAGTACATTACAAATCTTGCTAGACTATGAAGGGAGAATACTAAGACTATGGGCGCTTAAAGTGCTGAATCCGGTCCATGAATCCTTGCGATTGTGTCTCAGGCAGTGGCACACCATACATTCGGTACGTGGTCTTTCTCAGCTTCAAGTATTCCGCGAACTCACTGGGTTATCATCTTGTAAGAATCTTTGATCGCCGGCGTCCTTCACTTCGACTTCAATAGTCGCAACATGAATTGAGTCATCCATTCTTCTTGGAGGTGGAATGATTCTCGGGTCCGGGAATCGAATCTCTTTCCCTTACGAAATGGCATTATACAAGTGGATGTAGAGATCCGCTTCGGTAAGCATCATCCATTCGGCATAAGCTTCGACTCTAGACTTGTTCGGCCGAATCTCCGGAAATAATAGCGTTTGATGAACTCAATCTTCGAATTTTCCCATCTCTGAGTGAATTGAGCCGGCATCCACTCGTCTGTTCTCGGCCATCTGTGAGATTTCAGATCAGTGGCCTTCTTTCGAACTTCCCGTAACGATAGGGAATGTCGGCTTTAGCGGGAGTTCACGTGCCCGGCTTCTTCCTCGGCACGCTTTCTCGAGCTTCCGGATCGGCTAAATGGATTCTATTTCTCGTAGCCTCGATCCGTCTCGCCTCTTTGCCTCTATATAAATATCTCGTCCATACGGGCGAATATGGCTTCGTCTCATCATCTAGCTCTTTAGGTTTCGGGAGGCATCTTCGAGTCGGCCAGGGTACTTGATTTTTCTTTCGATGTACCACCGCTTCTCGGTACTCGCCTTCTCGCTCCTTCTCCTTTTCCCCTGTCATCATCGTCTTCGATCCCGAGCTTCCTTGGAGGTAGCCTCGGCGAGGCTTTCTTCCTCCTCTCGCTTGGAGCTTTAGATTTTCTTTTCACAGAGGCTTAAGGCTAGCTTATTTGCAGCTTACGCTTCAAAGCAATCTCCCTTGCCGGCTTTTCATCGGCGGCAATCCGAGCCTCCTCCTCGCTGAGATGTATCGTTTCGTTTTCTTTCTTTGGAGGGGTCGGGAGTTTCAGTACCTTTTTGCCTTTGCCCTGAACAGGTGGAGGGAGAGGTGTTTCCTCTTCATCTGAATCTTCAGCAGCCTCCTTAGCATACTCTGCGACTTCCTTAATGATATCAGTGGGAGTCTCGAGTCGCATGAGCAGCTTGGGTTCCCGAGCCACTTGGGCCGGTCTCGACGTGTGCTCGCACTGGGACACCCCGGGCCTCACCCATTTCGATCCCGAGTCTTCTTCTGAGTTGTTGTACCCTTAGATTTTTCAGTTTTGGTGGGGGTCAGCTTCTTAGTACTCTTCTTTCCGGTACTCTCCTCTTTTCTTTCCTTCTCTTTTCCTTCCCCCTTTTTGGCATCATCAATTGCAGCCGGGGTTGGGATGAGTACTGACCTTTCCGGACTTTTGTAAGAGGTTGACGAGATCATCAAGACGATCATTGATCTTAGTCGAGCCTCATGCGGCTCGTTCCTCTCGGTGGCAAGATCTTCCTTATGCTCGCTGGTGTGAGAGGTCACCGCTTCCTTGAACTCTTTCGGCTTGTCGGAGATTTTATCTTCCATGACCAACTGAATGTTGTCTAATCTGATCTCAGTGGCCTGGGCTTGTTCAACGAAGGACTCAGAATGAGTAGACAAAGATGCATTGAACTCTGCAAGAAGCTTAGCTTGTCCTTCCTGGAAGATCCTGAGCCGATCATCAAATTTCGTCTGGCCGAGCCGGGGCTTGAGTGACAATGGCGAGAGACATCGGGGGCGGCCGATTGGGACATAGAGGATTTCAGCCCACGAAGCTCGGCAGCGGTGGCTTCAAGCAATCTTCTTCCACACGTTGTGGATCGCCTTGGCGAGGGCACGGTTACGAGTGCCTTGGCTTTTAATAGCCCTCGCCACATACTTGGAACGTCGACGATGCGGGCCGGGCGCTACCTCGAATGCAGACCCCAACAAGAGCCGAGCGGGCTCGTGGATGCCGAGGTACCGGCCGTCGACTTCGCAGTCCAAGGATACCGAGCGGACGCCGAGCTTCTTCAGTGTGTTTATCCTTGTCCTGGGGATTTCCCTCATCAGGCTTTCCAGGGCCTGAATCACTGGGTGGGTCGTTATGGTCTGACCCATCTGAGGGTGCTGGGCCTAAGGCAAGTTGTCGATCATGTACCATTGCCAGCATTGCAGCCCTCAAATTTTCCATTGAGCTGAGGTCTTCGTGCTCGAATAGCCTATTTGTTCCCTCAATCTCGGTTCTTCTTCATGAAGTTGCTGACAGGAAAAGTGGAGAACTAGGCGTTGTAGATGAGGCCACTCCTGATGTCGCAGCAACATGTGGAGTCTTGCTGATTTGGCAATAAGCATCAGATCGGAGTAGTCAGCAAGCTCCGGAATCAGTTAAAGAATTTCTCGGGATGCTCTGGATAGAATCACTGACGCTTCCATCCCGATTGTTTCTTCTTCGGACGCCGTCTCGGATTCCAAGTCGATTGGAGACGTCGATGTTCGGCGAGTGGCATACTGCCGAGTGGAGGAACTGTGAGGGGCCGTCTAGACGTTGAATTTCTTCACTCGTGAGCTTCGGTAGCCTCCCCTTGTTCCATCTCTATTGGTTCTTCGATGGAGACTCCCTTCTCCACCGATTGAGTCTTCTCGGAAGACTACGGCTCATCTATTAGCCGTAAAAAGTTGAATAGGTTGCTCGAGTAGCCCGTTCGGCAAGAGTTTCGAGGAGATACCTCGGATTCAACGAGGCACGTCCGGGATGACTTTCTTCGGTTTCTTAGCCGGTGCCTTGGATATTTTCTTTGGAGGTGTTCTCTTCTTTGAAGATGCGACTGCTCGAGGCTTAGTCGGTTGAGCTTGGGGACTGACCCTATCTCGCGAAGAAGCGACAGATCGGGTTATGGAAGCGCACCTTTTTCACATTGAAGTGCTCTTTATCATCAAAGGTGACTTGATCTCGAACCACGGTGGTCTTCAATCATTTGCGAGAGCTTCGACCCATACAGTAATTTCCCCTTCGCGCTCAGGATGCGTGTTGACTTGTCAAACTTGGCCGCTTGGATCATGAATTCTCGGATGAAGAAATCTGTCCAGTTGATCTTAGCGCCATCGTATATCGCCATCATTAATTGAATCTTAGGTCAGGAGACCTGATCGAATGAGCCAGCTTGGCTTGTCAACAGCTGAGTGACAATGTAAGCCAAGGCTCTGTATTGTGGTAGCATGGCGTTCTTGGGAAAAGCAGCTCTGAAGGTGGTTGGCTTTCCGCAGAATATAGATAGGTACTCGTCTACTGAGTCGTCATTGTAGCCCACGGTGCTGACTCCTTCAGACGGCAAGTCAAAGCTGTTCTTCAGTGCTTCCTTGATAGATATACGCTTCAGCAGTTGGGAAGCATTGTTGATGGAGTAAGTTCTGAACCTCCCAATGATGTCTCCAGAGATGGAGTCTGAGTTGAGGTACATCTCAGCCACCTGTCGAGGAAGGAAGAATGTTGGCTTCCTCGAAAGAAACTTCTCCAGACCGAACTCCCGTAGAGATGCGAAGATCTCATCCATGTAGTCTAGGTCGCACGCATCGAATTCCATGACTGGTTCGCACCAGACACGGCCTTTTGTAAGAATGTCCTCCATGTTATGAGGGGCATCTACAGTTATGTTCGCCATAGTACCTGTTACATAAGAATCTTATTAGTATAAGTTTTAGATACAACAGTTTATATATATTGATACTGAAGAAACAGAGAATACGAAGAATGAGTTCTAATAAGCATACCAATAAAATCGAGATAAGATATGAAGATGAAGTTGTAAGTAAGGATTGCTTTTGCAAATCTCGGATTTTTCGGACTTGAAAGATTTGAAGTATGCTAATGGCGGTTTGAGAAGATATGATCAAATATATATATCAAACGGGAAGATGAACAGTTATTTGATCAAAGGTTGAGTTTAAACTGCTTTATAGAATGGACGGTCAAGATTAGAAGATATATTATAGGTAATGATCGCATATGCCGCCTAAGTCAAAGCCAGTTGTAAAATAGCCTAAGTAGTAACTGTGAAAAGACATGCATTAAATGCGCGCAGAGTTCAGCAAGCTTATGTATGGAATGTCGTGCATTAAATGAAATCCGTTAATAATAAAGACAAACCAAGAGATATTAATATCATGCTGAATCTTTGCCATAAATGCAAGATTATGTAATATAAATTACTACCGAGTAGAGATACGCAAACCCGTCGCCGAACATAGTAGTCGGTGATACCTCGTGTAGATGGTTTCGAATCCCTATGTCATCGAATACATTCAAGATCGAAAGTGAACATTCCCCCTTACTGAAATGGTCCTCTCCTAAAACCTTTTACTGACTGGGGTCAGTAGGGTCCAAGCAGAGACCTAGCTCTACCGAAAGTTCTCTCGAATCGGATTCGGCCTAGAGGCTTGGTCGGTATGTCGGCCCGTTGCTTGTCGGTATGGATCTTTTCCATCCCGATATCCTTCTTTTCGACATGGTCACGAATGAAGTGATGTTCGATGTCCACGTGCTTGCATCTCGTGTGTAGTACGGGATTACGAGTGATTGCAATGGCACCGGTACTATCGCGAGAAGATCGGCACTTCATTACGAATGACGTCATAGTCTCTCATTCTTTGTCTCGGCCCAAAGAATTTGGGCGCAACAACTTCCGGGCAGCCATGTATTCGGCTTCGGTAGTCGACGTAGCTACCGAGTGCTTTGTTTCTTTGAAAACCATGAGATCGACTTGCCGCCAAGGAACCGACATGTTCCGAAGTTGATTTTCGGTCAATTCTACATCCCGCATAGTCGGCATCGGAATAGCCGTTAGTTCAATATTATCATCATTGGATACCATAAACCCATGTCGGGTGTTCCTCGGAGATAGCGGAGAATCTTCTTTCTTTGAGTCCATATGGCTCGCTTTGGATTCGCCTCGAAATCGAGCACGCACACCTACAAGCATAAGTTATGTCGGGACGAGTAGTCGTTAAATATAATAATGAACCAATTATAGCACGATATTCGGTTTGGTCTATCGATACTCCCTCTTTATCAAGATCTATCTTCATATTCGTATTTATCGGGATCTTGATAGATTTGTCGGATGTGCAGCCGAATCTTTTGATGAGGTCTCGAGTGTATTTGCCTTGGTTGATGAACGTTCTCTTTTCAGATTGCTTGACTTGAAAACCAAGGAAGTAGTTCATTTCTCCCATCATTGACATCTCGAACGTATCCTTCATCATCTTTTCAAATTGTTGACACATGATGACATTCTTTGATCCGAATATGATGTCATCCACGTAGATCTGCACAAGTAATAAGTCTTCTTCCGGTCGAATGCTTCGAATAGAGTGCGGTCTCATCGTGCCTTTACGAAAACCTTTCGAAGAAGAAACTCCAGACAGGGTATCGTACCAAGCCCTGGGTGCTTGTTTTAACCCATACAGAGCCTTTTTGAGTCTATATACTTGATGTCCCTGCTGAAAGCCGGGCGGTTGTTCCACATAGACTTCTTCTTTCAAAGACGCTATTCGAGAACGCAGACTTCACATCCATTTGATAAACTACGAATCTTTGATGTGTTGCGTAGGCTAGAAATAGTCTAATTGCCTCCAATCTTGCAACCTGGAGCGAAAGTTTCATCGAAATCTATTCCTTCGACTTGACAAGTAGCCTTTAGCCACGAGCCTTGCTTTGTTCCTTACTATAACGTTGTTTTCATCTCGCTTGTTTTTGAAGACCCATTTGGTTCCAATGACATGTTGATGACGGGTCTCGTTTACAAGCTCCCACACTTCGTTTCTCGTGAACCGATTCGGCTCCTCCCGCATAGCTATGATCCGGTCAGCATCCTTTAATGCATCCTCAATGGTTTGAGGCTCTTCGAGAGACAAGAAGCGGGAAAATAATGCGCTTTCTCCTTGTGAGAATACTGGATCTTGTCTTGACATTAGGCCGAGGGATCTCCAATGATTAGATCGGCAGGTGTGAGCATCGAGCCACGATCTACGAAGTTTCGGCTCTTCATCCGAAATTTGTTCAACACGGATAGTAGGTGAGTTAGGCATTTCGGTTGTACTATTCTCGAGATTGAAGAATTTCGGTGATAAGAGTATGGTCTACCGAGTCACCGGGTTCGGGGGCATTCGGCTCGGGGAACATTACTAGATGTTCTCCCCGAGTTGTTATTCTCAGTAGTGGTCTCGAGTTACCTCTTGGGTTTCTTCATCGACCTGAGTTACACGGGATTGATTCTGTTTGGGAGAATCAATCCGCTCGCCTACTTGCTCTGTCTGGTTGAGATTCGATAGATTTGTCTTCGGTTTCTTCGTCTGAATCATCATCCCAACATAGCTGGATCTTTTCAGGTTTGTCCTTTAAGTTTAGATCCTGTAGCTGTCTACTGATGTCCTCAGATTCAGAATTTGAGTTATTGCTCCTGTCTTCGCAGCAAACTCGTTAAAAACAACATGAGGGCTTTCCTCCACGCAAAGAGTCCGATAGTTGAAAACTCCGAAAGCTTTCTTTGACCCGAGAGTATCCTAAGAATACTCCCTGATCTGACTTGCTATCAAAAGTCTTCAGCTGATCTTTCCCATTATTGTGGATAAAGCATGAACAACCAAAGATATGGAAATAAGATAGAGAAGGCTTCCTGCCGTTCCATAGTTCATATGGTGTCCTCTTATGTTGCTTTGTCAGTAGAGATCTATTCTGAGTGTAACACGCAGTATCCGTTGCTTCTGCCCAGAATTTGGATGGGAGTCCTGAATCTGCGAGTAGAGTTCTAGCTGCTTCTTTGAGAGTTCTGTTCTTTCGTTCAGCAACTCCATTTTGCTGAGGTGTGCGGGCAGCCGATGTCTCATGCTCTATTCCTTCTGCTTCGCAGAACTCCTCTACCATGGAATTAAGGAACTCAGTTCCTCTGTCTGAACGTATTTTTCTGATCTTGGTGTTCTTCTCGACACTGAGCCTTTTCAGAAGCGTTGGTAACTCTGTTTTGACGTCAGACTTGTTGGCAATGAATATGACCCATGTGTAGCGCGAGTAGTCATCTATGACCACTAATGCATATTTCCTGCCTCTGATCGTCACTGGAGAGACTGGACCGAACAAATCCATATGTAGCGGTGAAGGATTCCATCGGTGGAAGGAGATGGAAGCTGTTGGATTTTGATTCTTTGTTTGCTTTCCCTTCGGACATGCTTCACACCGAGTGTCTTTTGCCGAATATTTCATTCGGCGGTCCCCTTGCTAGAGTGTCTCTTGCTAGTTTGTTGAGCGTCTTGAAGTTGAGATGGCCGAGTCTTCTATGCCATAGCCACCCTGTTCGATTATCATTCTTTGCCAACGGACAAGCTTCGTGTTCAAGTTGAGTTCCCACCAAGAACATATATGTTCTTTCTGCGCGAACCCGATAACACCTTGTTTTCCCCGTAGATTTATCAATAACATCACGTAAACCGGCGTCAAATACCACTCTATTTGAGTTATCACAAAATTGACTAACGAGAGAGAAGGTTATTGGAAGTCCTTCAACATATGATACTCTTGGAACTTTGGCGAGTCCAATGCTCGAGTGTTCCATATCCTCTAGTATAGCCTTTTGCATTGTCTCCGAACTCACTCGGGGTCCTTCTTCGTTGATATAATTCTTCGAGAGACTCCTTTGGTATGTCATATGTCTTGAGCATCCCCGTCCACATACCATGGGTCTCTCGCGCACCCGCAAAACAGAATTATATTCAGGTACCCTTTATTTTTGATTTTGGGTCCTTAGGTGTTAGTTTTAATAACCCAAATCTGTCTAACAACCATGGTGGTTTCAGACATCTTCTTTCCACTAGAGTCAACATATCTCGACCACTCGGATCGGTCACGTGTGACTTCGAGGCTTCCGAGGTTCGGGAGTCCTAATCTTCGAGCGGTGGATCGCCGACCTTTGCCTTCTGTGCGGCTTTCTGTTTCTTCTGACTTTTGGATCCTCTTCTGACTATAGGTTCATAATAATATGACCCATAGTGAGCTGGATGTGTCAGTTTTGGAGGTCCATACTGATCGGCCAATTTTGATTTGCTGGTTCCCCCTTGACTGAACTGGGGTACTTTGGCTTTGATATTGTTGTCGAATGCTTGCTTGAGTAGGATGAGGTGCTTTCATCTTTTGTTTGTTCTTTGCGAGGGGGTTCAGTATATCAGCATTGATGGTCTTTCCTCGAACAAACCTATCAGCAAGCCGTCCTTCTGAGTGTACTGGGGCAGACGAGGAAGCTCCCTGGCTGAATCCAAGTCCTTCCTTACAGTGCTTTGGCTTGTTGCTTGCTAGCATAGCCTCCAATTTCTTTTCAGCGCCCATGTACCTCTCAATCATCAGGTTCCTCCAGACATCATCACTTTTCTTCAGTGCATCATGTTCGGTCTGAAGTCCTGACAGTTTTTGCTTCAGCAGACTCAGTTCAGTATCTTTCAAAGTCAAGTCATTGGTCAAAACTGAAATCCGATCTTCTTGATGCTGAGACTTGGCCATCAGAGAGTTTATCTCCTCCCTGAGTCTCACCACAAGTCCTTCGGCCTCAGTAGTAACCTGACTCTCCTGAGAAAGTCTCTGATTCTCCACTTTCAGGGTATCCAACTCCTGAAGAGTCTTGCTTGAGCTCCACTCCATTTAATTTGTTCATCTAGTAGATCTTCATATGCGGTTGTGATGTCCAAATTCCCATCCGCACCTGAAACAGTGTCGTGTGTGCAGTGTGAAGAGGAGTTGACTGGTTCATGAGAATTTACCTCATCCTCTTCGCCTGCCATCATGCACATTTCAGTCGATTCATCTGCTTCATGCTCTAAGGCCATGAAGGCTGCTTCATCGTCAGATGAATCCATAAAGGAGTCGACCTCTTCGAGTCGTCCGAGATTTCGCCCGACTATGTAGGATTGTCTTTTACGGGCGAATTTCTCTCTCCTTGCCTTACGTGCTGCGCGTTCAGCACTACTGAGCTCAGGACAATCATATTGATAATGTCCCGGCTTTTTGCAGTTGTAGCAAGTGATGACTTTTTCTTCTTTGGTTGCACTATCCCTTGAGGGTGCTGAGTCATCTTTCTTTCTGCATTCAGAAGATTGTGAGTCAGGAGAGCGTTTTGGTGTATATTCTGACTTACCTTTTGTGTCTCGGTATGCTTTAGTCAGCTTTCTACGCTTCTCCTTCTCCTTCTGATACTTTACAGCGAGCAGCGCATACTTCTGAGCGAGACTTCCTTCTTGTAGATCATTGAGTGAAGGCTCAGTCTTACTCGTCGTCTTGCTCGTCACGGGAGATGCTGTGCTCACTGTTGCTTTGAAAGCATGGTCGATCTTTGTGTCAGCTTCAGCTCTCAGCTTTCGTTGAGGTCTGTCGAACTCAAACTCCTCTGCCTGTAATTCTGAAAAGATATGGTCAGGAGAGACAACATCTAAATCAGAATGTCGCAATAGAGTGGCAAAAGGTGTCCGAAGTGTCCGTCCAGGCGGTGCCCTCGGTATCTTTAGATTCATTTCTCGGTTCTTGAATGTCTTTCCCGGCCCGTTGATTGAGTTCATCGATTGGTAAATCGACGTTCGATCTTTGATTTTGTCACCGAGGCATGAGAGACAAGCTTTCCGGCTTTTGGAGTTCCGGCGCTAGTTTATTCGCTTTAATCTTTTGAGTCCCTCGACTCAGTAGCGCTAGAGCATCCCAGAGTTCTTTAGCGGTTTTGCATTCCTGAACCCTGCCAAGATAAGAATCGCTAAGAGTGGTTAGTATGGCATTCCTGGCGACTCGGTCTAGATTGTGAAGCTTCTTCTCTTCAGGAGTGAAGAGACTTCTGTCTTTAGGGATCTTCTTCCCAGTCACCATTCCTCCTCCTTCAGCTTGAGTTACGAAGCTATCGATCATGGGAACGATAGGTCCATCTTCAAGCACTTCAGTCATACTGTCATGGAGGGATGTCAGATGTGCTTCCATTCTGACTCGCCACACTCCATAATTCTCCACCGAGAACATGGGTACCATTCTTATACCTGACATATCAGCCATGAAGAATAATGATATGAATGTAGAGTGATATGCAGTGAAAAACGTTTTCCTCCGGATCCGTTCGAATAGACCAGTCTCAAAGTGACAAGAGTCTTAAGGAACTCCTGCTCTGATACCAATTATTGATCCCGAGAGTGAGTTCAGGTGTAGAGGGGGGGGTGAATACACCTGAATCCAAATTTCTCAACTTCGAACACGAACAGTCCTATTCAGGAAGATGCCGTATTGAAATGATTCAGCAGACCAGACAACTATTCTGAATCGTGTTAAAGGCTAAAAGTCTGACTCGGTTGAGATCTGCTAACTGACTAGGTCAGAATTCAGTATCGATCAGCAAGAGTTCAGTGCGCGGAATAGTGTAGGCCCAAATCAGTTTTTATGAGAAAACGTTTTAAGTCTCAGTTCAGTAGATTTGAAGTTCAGTATACTGAGACAGTTAATTGATTTTAAATAAGATGTTCAGTATGCACAGTAAAATCAATGTAACAGTAAAAGAACGTAAGTAAACGACACAGAGATTTTTAAAGTGGTTCGGATATCAACAATCCTACGTCCACTGTCCCGATAGATCAGGAGGCTATTTATTATACTGAGTTAGTCTCAGTCAGCTTGTGCACAGGACAAAGCCGTGGCTTGGGGATTATACTGAGCAAGTCCCAGTTTACACTTCTATCAAACTTAAAGTGTTTGACAAACTTCTCCAACAGTGAAGGAGTCCTTATACAATAAGGATTGGGTTCAAAAGTGAACTCCTTCGTCTA
Source organism: Lavandula angustifolia (assembly GCA_028984105.1). NCBI lineage: Eukaryota > Viridiplantae > Streptophyta > Magnoliopsida > Lamiales > Lamiaceae > Lavandula > Lavandula angustifolia. The sequence continues at coordinate 9,719,968 of CM054818.1, read as the reverse complement.
AGCTATGGATATATCGGTTGAGCTTAGGGTTAGAGGGATGGGAACAAGAATGTAGCTTCTAGAGCGACGAACAGCTGAGGTTTAGCTATAAGTTCGTGTCACGTCGCTTGGATACTAGATGCTCTTCTAACAGTTTAGCTTGGTTCCCTATGAGCTGAGAAGGTAGTCTCTCGCCGGAGATAGATCTTCAAGTTCTTGCGGAAGACTTAGGGTTTTCTGGTTCTAGCTCGTTTTAGTGCTTGTGTATGTTTTCGTCGTTTAAGCTTATGCACTCTCTTTTCTTCTCTTGAAATGTCCCTCTATTTATAGAGTAGAGATTGGAAAAGATCCGTTGGAGACGATCTTCCTTTCTCTCTCTCTTTTGGTAGCAAACGGCTCTTTTGGCGTAGGTAACAGTGCCTTTTCCTCCTTTTTCGGAAAGTGTTGACTTGCAGCTTTAGTAGGTAGGATGACAAGTGTATGTTTGTCATTTGTCGAGGCGGATAGAGCGGTTGAGACAGCACAGACTTCGAGACAAGCTGAAGCTGACTTCTCTCATCCTCGTATATGACAATGCTGATTGTCTTTCAAAAGATTCCGACGATCCCCGAAGACTATCCGCCGATGCCGAGTCCGACCTTGTTTTCGGTAGATAGACAGTGAGATAAGTCTATCGAAGATCGGCTCGAGTCCAGTGAACTACTCCCGCCGAGTTCGGTTCGACCGACTCTCTCGCATATCTTGCTCCTGCTGAGTCCAGTATCACTGAGTCTTCTACACTGGTGCTGAGGCAAATAAGCTACTGAGCGCCTTGACCAGAGCAGAGTGTCTACTGAGTCTGAAACCTCAGAGACAAACAACATATACAACGGAATGGTTCACCAATCAGATAGGGTTTTGGGATCTTCAAATCTTCTCAACAGTTCAGAGTACATAGGCTACTGAGCTTGGTTCAGTATAGAAGATAGAATCATTTCCCACTGAGTGAAACAGTGCTGAGGATAGAATCATCACCCAACACCTTCCCTCGGGAATTGGGGCGTGACAGCATTCACTTCTCCTATCAAAAACTGTTAAATCCAAATATTTTTGAATCAGAAAATAGAGTGAATGATGAAAAATCCTTCTTCAATTGGAACGCAGTTTTTGTAGACTATCAAGTTGAGGAGACAATTTTCAAAATAAACTTCTAAAAAAAATTCACAAACTAATCTTCTCTAAAAAATTATTTTTGAACTTAGGTCACATAGACATCCAGATAAAAATTATTTTATTTTATTTTTAATTTTGTTTGTTTAGCTTAATTTTTTTTATATGTTGTTACTAGACGAAACTCATGTGTATGGGCAGAGGGGAGATTACACCTGATGAGATTTTCTTCGATCTGAGATTATGGAGCCAGTCACTAGATTGATATTAGACTCGAGTCCCAGAAACAACTCATGGATCTTTCGATTTCTGAGTGAACCTAGTTGAGTCTTAGTCAATCCGAGCATGCAGAATAGTGAGCATGTTACTTAGCGAGATAACCTTTTAAACCTTTTAATAAAATAGTGATTATCTGAGTGTTGCAGTTTAATGTTCATTTTGAGTGGTTTAGATTGATAAAACACTTATGCTTTTCTCAAACTATTTTATGTAGTATAACAGAGATTCGATAAATGTAGAAAGTAAGAACACATAGATTTTGTTTGGAGAATCAAACTCGTACCTCCACTCTCAGCCTCTACAAATTCACTAACTTCCTTGATAGGCAAGGTCCAGATCTTACAAACAATCGATCTAACAAATTTTTAAACTATCTATATTTCTATCAATCAAAGTATCAGCCTTCGAACAGCAAATAGGGACTTGTTCTTGCTTGAGTCTGTGCACATTCGTAACCTCTCTTGAATGAACGACCTTATGTATTTATAGGCGAGTAGGAAGAGATCCGTTGGTCATAGATCGGCTTCTCATTGGCTCCTAGCTTTACAATGGTCTTGAGAAATAAATTCCTTTGACCATCGCTTTCTGAAGCTCGCTTTGTGCAGGATGACGAAGTACTATAGATCCCTTACGAGACAAGGGCCTAGGGGGCACTCCGCGGTTGATCAATTCTAATTTCGTAGTTGGATGTTTACGTTGACCATCGTCTTTGAATTTTGCATCTCGTAAATCAATCTGCAGATTGAGACATGACAGATATTGAACTGAAGTCTTTATCCCTAACTTGAGTTCAGACTAGCTTTACCGAACTCTGAAAGCGTAATCTCGAGCTCAACTAAAACCAACCGGAACTACTTCAGTCTACCTACATTGACTCAAATTGAATCTAATCTTAACATATGCATAGACTTTTTCATATATCAATAGGGGTTTGAGACCATTCAAAACAATTTCCCAACACTATTTTTTACTTTTTAGTAGTATGTTTTTTTTAAAATTATTCTTCTTGTATCATTAACCACAAGCTACCTCTTTCAAGCTGTTGACCTTATTCTTTTTCTACCATTAGAAAAAGTATGAGTAAAAGTATTAATTGGTTCTTCAAAATTTTATTCTAAAGGACCTCTTAATATTTTAATATATTTTTAAATTACGGTGGACTTTTTTTAATGAAAAAATTAACGGAAAAGACCAATTTGGTCAAGAAATTCAAAGTGATCAATTTAGCCAAAAATCATAAGGACTATTTATACCAACTAGAACAACACCCGTGCTACGCACGAAATTGTAATAGTTTTATGTGCATGCTTGTGCTACTCTAGTGTTGTGTATAAATATTACTAATTATACTTTCATAAACCACTATAATTTAATATGACATAATCAGAAAATATTTTATATAAATATAAACATTGGATATCATGTTGATATTATCAGATTACAAACCAAATGATAAAGTTAGGCTCATGACAAAAGAATCTCTTGGTATCCATACATTGAAAGAGAAATGCTTACTTATTACTAAATGAATGAAACTTACTTCCAGATTCTCTATGGTTAACCGCCAATTTTATCATTGATCAATATCTTATATGTACTTGTGGTGATCTTGTGTGTACTACTATCATGCACAACTTTAAAGTTTTTTACACCATATATCTGACCCTCCTCAAGTTGTGGTTTCAATATGCGAACTAATTTTTTTGGTATTGTTGCTTCAATTCTCTCCTCCTGAAACCTTTGAATATGAATTCAATGCAATATAGGTTACTTGAAAATTAAACTAATACAACTACTGAATGAGACATACATTTGTATCGTGGAAAACACACTCTATACTTGATATATCTTTTTTGTTGAATGAAGGGATCTCGTATGCACGGATTAGTCGAAGTTTCATCGCTAATGACTCATTGAATTCATCCAACTCCTCAATGACGGACCAAATATTAGGCATTTTGTACTTCCAAGTTTTTTTTTCTTTCAAATATGTGAGAGTTTTGAAATGGCGTGAAAAGATTTTAGACTATGACTTATTATATATGTGAGGGTAAATATATAAGATATAATATAATCTAATATGTTCCTTAAAATTATTAACATTTAATTTTAATATATAATTAACCTTTTTTAACATCATTATGCGTAAATTGAGGAGCCGTTATTCAACATAAAACTTTTTAAAAATCCTTGTAAACAAATTACAGATTCGAAATTGATTAATCTTATAAAGTTGTGATTTGAATTTCTTTAATTATATTTTATAAAATGTTATATTTAGCACGATTGGGCGATATAATCTAGTCTAATTTGTTCCTTAAAATTATTAACATATAATTTTAATATATAATTAACCTTTTTTAACATCATTATATGTAAATTGAGGAGCAATTATTCAACATAAAACTTTTAAAAATTAATAAATTTGAAATTGATTTATCTTATAAAGTTGTGCTTTGAATTCTTTAATTATATTTAATAAAATATTAAATTTAGCATGATTGGGTGTAAAATGAGGGATATTTTCAAAATATTAATATTAACAATTAATGGGCGTAATTTGAGAAACATTCTAAAATTATTTCATGATTGAGCATAAATTGAGGGGCATAATCTTATATATTTTATATATTTACCCCTCAATTTAATTAAATTCTAATTGAGTTTAATTGAATTGAAATTGATTTGGAATTGAAATCATTCGGTTTTTATTTATATATATAAGATTTGCATATATAATACAATATTTGGATTAAATTTTTAGTTAGACTGTGATTAGGAGTGTAAATTATCCAAGCTATATCTCCCCCCCCGCAATGCATTTAATTTAATCATTGCACTTCTCTTTTTTATTTATTAAAAAAAATAGAAGAACCTATGGATACAACCTTCTATCTATTTAATAATAATTCTAAAATTTTTATTCGATAAGGATTGAGCATTTTCTCAATATTGATTTGTGATACTGAAATATTTTTTAAAATCAACTGAAAGTAAAAACATATCCAAATCAGTGAATCATTACCTTAATTATAATAGATTATATATTTATTGAAAATATGCCATGTTTCCGTTGAGAGATCTCTTATCATTTACTCATTCATATAAAAAAAATAATAAATTTATAATTGTCACCAATTATTAAGATATTACACGGAAAATGTGTTTTAAACTAGAAAAGCATAAAATAATGGACAGAAAATGACGAAAATAGGAGTTGAGGTGTAAAATGAGGAGATGATGAGTTGAGAGGAGAAGAGCGCGTGGATTGTCATCGCCAACAACCGCGGAGTGGGGGTCTCGCCTTATCGAAACTGCACCTCCACACTACAATTAACTGGCCTCCGTTCTCTCGGTCTCTCTCTCTCTCTCTCATTGCCCTCCACGGAAGCAATTGCATCTCCATCTCCATCGTTTAAGAGTTACTCCTAATTATTCGTCAAAACCTTCAAGAAATCTAGGGAAAACACCCGAAAAATAAGGATCGAGAAATCTAAACCCTGCGCACGAAAATCTCGGATTGTCTCAACAGGTATGAAGTATGCATGTAATCCTGAATACTGTTCGAAAACGCGTTCCTGTTTTATTCTTTCACCATTTCTAGATTTCTGCTAATTGTATTTTATATTTACTATTCTTTAATTATCCACTCGGATTGAGTTTTTCAGTATTCCGATTCTTTGGAATTGAATCGCATTGGTTGGAGATTTGCATCTGTTTTGCATGGTTGGTTCCTTGCTTATATTTGTGCGGTGTTTTTCGATTGAAGCAGAGATTACAAATCTTTGGGATTGTGCACTCTCGGGACTGAATAACCATTTTCAGTTTAGGGTGATTTGTAACAAAATTCCCCGCGATTTGATTGAGCGGGGGCGGGAAGGAGATGTCTAATTTTTCGGGAGTTGTAGTTTCTGATGGACTTCATAGCCAGTTCACTCAAGTCGAGCTTCGAGGCCTCAAATCCAAGGTAATCTTCCCGTCTTTTTTTCAAACAATTTTTAGTACGGGGTTCCGATGATATGTTCTGTACTCGTATTTGTACTTTTTTGACTTGTCTGGGCATTGGATTCCTGTTTTCTGAATTGGAGAATTGAACTAAGCTTGAATTGATCTGTGATATATGTGGTCGTTTAATTACAGTTACTTTCTTTTTGACTACTAGTTCATATCATTGAAGAATCAGAATGGTAAAGTTACAGTTGGAGATATGCCGTCTTTGATTATGAAATTAAAGACTTCAAATGAAACTTTTAACGAGGAGATCCGACAACAATTAGGAGAATCACATTCTGATTTGACTGCTGAGATAGATTTTGAAGGCTTTCTCAGGGTAAGTTGTTCTACATTTATACATTTTGAGTTTGATTTTTCAGAAATATGGAATTTGCTTCTGAGTCTGATTCCAAATGGTTGTATTCTGATGGAATCAAAGGGAAATTGCTGCTAAGCAGGTGTAGATGATATTAGTTTCGTTCTGCTTGAGCATAGTTTTACGGATGATTGGTAACTTTCCGTTTTTGCATTGAATAATCAGGCATATTTGGATTTACGAAATAAAGTCAATGCCAAGTCGGGAAGTTCAAAGAACTCTTCATCTTTCCTAAAGGCAACCACAACAACTCTTCTTCACACCATCAGTGAAACTGAAAAGGCTTCATACGTTGCTCATATCAATAGTTATCTCAGAGATGACCCATTTCTCAAGCAGTTCCTTCCAATGGATCCATCCACAAATGCTTTATTTGACATTGCTAAGGGTGGAGTCTTGTTATGGTACTTTAACTTTACAGTCTTTGTGTTGTGAACATGATTGACTTCATTGTTGGTAATTTCTGGTAGTTTAACATTCTGTTAATTGTTCCAGCAAGCTTATCAATGTCGCGGTGCCTGGTACTATAGATGAGCGGGCTATTAACACAAAAAAGGTGCTAAACCCTTGGGAGACAAATGAGAATCACACACTCTGTCTCAACTCCGCAAAGGCTATTGGATGCACAGTAGTCAATATTGGCACTCAGGATCTTGTTGAAGGAAGAGTAAGTTACTTTTTTTGTTTTTGCACAATGAGGTTCTTATGTTTTAGTTTACTAACCCTTTATGTGAAATGTTTTCATTCATGCAGCCTCATCTGGTACTTGGATTAATTTCTCAAATTATAAAGGTAAGCAGGTTTTGCTTCATAACAATTTTTAAGATCTATGTTTGCCTTAGCCTGATAGTAAAATGGAAGGGATGTCAAGAGGATTTAGTTACTGTATTGAGTACATTCTACCAAGTTTAGTTGGATTTCTTTAATTAACTTATATATACTATTTCCTTTGGCATTTGGCTGGCACCTTCAGATCCAACTACTGGCAGATCTCAACCTCAGAAAAACACCCCAGCTTTTAGAAATTGTGGAGGACAACAATGTATTGGCTGCATTCCCTTCCAACTCTCTATGACTCTACTGTGATATTTTCTTCATTTTAAACTATGTAACTCAGAACTGAGCTAAATTGTACACTTTGATCAGGTGTCACTAATATATGCAGGATGTTGAGGAGCTTATGGGGCTTGCTCCAGAAAAAGTTCTGCTCAAATGGATGAATTTCCATCTCGCTAAAGGGGGCTACAAAAAAACAGTGACAAACTTTTCTTCTGACTTGAAGGTATACTTGTTTTATAGTCAGATAATTTTACTGTTATTATGCTTATGAATTTTTCTTGAAGATTGGGTTGGCAGTGACTTTAGTATAGCCTGATTTCTAACATTACAAACCACCAATGAGTTATGCGTTACCTACCTCCGCTCCCGAGCTCACGCTAATCTGGAGAAATCTGTGAGCAAACATGAAATTAACATGCAAAATTTTACCTCTGTTTTGGGATTTGTGAGTTTGGATTATCTCTGGGCCTCAACAACTTTTGCATATCGTGGATACAGTTCTCGAGTGCTGTCTGTGCTTATTTAAGAGTCGTACATGAGAATGATTTTATCTTCTAGTTCCGGAGGGTCTTTAGCTGCTGCAATGTTATGGTTCTTTCATGTGTTTGCAGGATGGAGAGGCTTATGCATACCTGCTTAATGTACTTGCCCCGGAACACTGCAACCCGGCCACCTTAGATACAAAGGATCCCAGTCAAAGGGCTGATATGGTTCTCGAGCATGCTGAAAAAATGAACTGCAAAAGATATCTTACTCCCAAAGATATCGTGGAGGGATCTTCCAATTTGAATCTTGCTTTTGTTGCACAGATCTTCCATGAAAGGTGCGAAAGCAGATTGGGTTCTGACGTTTCTTTATACATTTAAAGTCTCATCTCTTTAAAAAGGAATTAGATTATTCAGCAATTTAGGTTTCGTTGAGTATTGTGAACTCTTTTGATAAGAAAGTTGCATATTACATGGCTACAAAAGAGATGTTCTCTCATATGTGCTCCAATGGTTATCTCATCCAGTTATGGTGGTTCACTCTTCCTCTTGAATATTGCTGGCACAAGCTATAATCAGCTTGTATTTCAGCACTCCTATACATGATAAAAAGTTAAACCAGTTGATGTAGTAGCTCCAACAATTTTACAGTTAAGCATTGTAACAGGGAATGTCATGTAGTCATTGTGCCTCTTAAGAATTTCTATATTTTTGAAAATATATGTTTTGATATTCAGAACATATATTGTGAATAGGTGATTTTATTTTGAGGTTCAAATCTCTTGAACCTTCTGAGTTGAACGATATTTCTTTCTCCAGGAATGGCTTGTCAACAGACAACAAAAAGGTATCTTTTGCAGAAATGATGACAGATGATGAGCTAATGTCTAGAGAGGAGAGGTGCTTCCGCCTGTGGATCAATAGCTTAGGGATTTCCTCTTACGTCAACAACTTGTTTGAAGATGTCAGGAATGGGTTAGTCTTCCAGCACGGTGAAAGTCACCACTCTTTACTGGCTTCCAAAAGGATCCCCTAGCTTTAAGAGTACTGCTTTTTTACTTTACTGGCACCACGTATCATCTGATGATTCATGAACTAGAATTGCTCTTGGGTTTCTCTATATGGCATCTATTGTTTTAGCCTCTCTAGTAGATGTCTACAGTAATAAAAGGTGTTGTCTTTACAGGTGGATTCTTCTGGAAGTGCTGGATAAAGTTTCTCCAGGATCTGTCTATTGGAAACAGGCTACAAAACCACCTATAAAAATGCCGTTCAGGAAAGTAGAGAACTGCAACCAAGTTGTTAAAATAGGGATGCAGTTGAAACTATCCCTTGTCAATGTGGCTGGTAATGATTTTGTGCAAGGGAATAAGAAGCTTATACTTGGTAAGTGTTAGTTTGCTTTGAAGTCCTGTGCAAGGTCTACATACTCTACCAGAATATTCAAATTCACTTACTTCCAAAAAAAGCCTTTAGCTTTTTGCACATAAACCATCCACAAGATCGTAATTGACAAAATACTTATCTTAATACTGCATTCTCCTGAAGTACTCAGAAGAAAAGATGGACCATCCAGTAGATTTTGTTGGAACAAACCAAAATTTCAATTTCTAAACTGGTTTTCAATATATCTCCAATGTTTTTACATTAGTTCTTATGCAGTGTATTAGTCAACGGCGAGTTTGATTGCTATCTTTAATGCAAAATGGTTTCCAATATGCATTACCTGGTGTTTTGGCCTAATTTAATACAAGTCAACCTTCAAGTTTGATGAGTATGTGTGCAAAAAGCTAGTGGTTGCAGCAGGATTAGTCTTCCTGTTCACATAATCATACTTGTTAGTGCCTTCAGTACATTTTATTGCCTTAAACTGAAAGGCTCTTGAAAATTATAAGGAAAAATGAATAAATTGATGGGCAAGTAGACTTAAAAGGCGGTACTCATAATCTTGATTATATGATTAGCTTTGGTTCTATTCTGGCAACATTACTTTCATTGCCTCAATTAAGTAATTCTATATTCATTGATTTGGTGTGCTCATAGCAAGACTTTTGGCACGGAAAGTTCTCTCATAGCTTATTCCATGCCTTCTAATGTCTATTCACACTCCTTTTTTCCATGTTAAGTTGTTTACATCTTTGCTTGATGTTCTTGTCCTATTTTGACCATTGAATATGTTTAACCCTCACTTTCTGATTAATATGTCAAGTATGAAGGTAGTTGTCCTTTAGTTGTAGTCGTTCCAAGGTGGTTGAACTTTTGTTTTCAGTTTTAGAAAACTGACTCAGATCTATGGTGTATCAGTTCTTTGTACTTGGATCTCACGTTTCTTTCTCTGATTTACTTGCAGCTTTCCTTTGGCAGTTGATGAGGTTTAATATGCTTCAACTTGTGAAAAAGCTAAGATCCGGTTTCCAAGGAAGGGAGATAAGTGATGCTGATATTCTAAATTGGGCCAACAAAAAAATCAGGAGTTCTAGCAGAAAATCTAGAATTGAGAGTTTCAAGGTGGGGAATGGGCTATTGTTTGTTTTGAAGTATATGTGTCCTTGTATCTCTACATGCTTGCTTATATGAAGCAGTCAAACTCTTTCTCCTTGTTTTTGAGGGATTTGTTGGATTTTTTTTTTGTAGGATAAGAGCATTTCAAGTGGATTGTTCTTTCTTGAACTTCTCAGTGCAGTTGAGCCTCGGGTTGTCAATTGGAACCTTGTAACCAAGGGTGAAAGTGGTAATTTGCTAATCTGACATTCATGGAATTAAATGTTTTTATTTGGGTAGGTTGTTTTGTGAAGTTGAAATTTCAAAAATGAGATACCTGATGAGATTTTAAATCACTAAGATATCTGAAAGTATGAGTGCCATTTCTGCTACATGCTTGCATCATGTTCCACAAAGCAAGAAATCCAATTCAAGTGGTATGTGCTTGCATGGTAGAGGGTTCAATTATCCAACATGGGCCTTACTTTTTCACACGTATTCTCTACTTGTGATCTTTATTTGCTTATCATAGTATGATTATCAAATTGCTCATATGGCCATATGTTTTCAGCTGTTGGAAGTTTTTTATGGGAATTTGATATTTGTTTCCTCTGATAGATGAGGAGAAGAAGCTAAACGCAACCTATATAATCAGTGTTGCAAGAAAGCTTGGCTGTTCTATTTTCTTGTTGCCTGAGGATATCATGGAGGTGAGTTTCCTATAATTTATCTGCTTTTGGCTAAATATATCTAATATTAAGTATTTTGTACCTTTTCACTTGATTCTTAGAAACTAATCACCACACAAAACTTAGATTTATTGCAGACGATTTCCGTCTGCTAATGAATATATAGGAACTGTATTTTTTGGGCAAGTTCTGTACAAAATATACAGCCAGCATATTTGAGTTGACTTACATTCTTCTAGCAACCTTACAAGCCTATAAGGATATCATGAAATGAGATGTTCAGGAGTGTAGTTGACATCGTTCTCGTTGTATTGGCAGGTAAACCAAAAAATGATCTTCACTCTTGCAGCAAGTATTATGTACTGGAGCCTTCAGCAGCCTGTCTATGACTCAGATTCATCTTCCACAGCTTCCTATAGTCATGGGGCATCACCAGAACCTTTGGCTGATGATGTTCCATCCCCTGCATCTATTTCTACTTCAGACGCAGTTGCTACAACAAATAATGGCTGTGCATCTCCAGCTTCTGCCACAACTCCTGTTGTGATTCCCATGAACGGAAATACATACCCTGATGCGGCATCTTCTCGTGAAGCATCCCCAGTCCCATCAGTTTGTGGAGATGACGATGTCTCAATTGTTTCTGAAATATCTCAGTTGACTACGGATGAGGCGACATCTGAGAATGTCATCGGTGATGATCCAGCATTGGATACAGCTGCATCTGCTCTGCTACCAGAAACTGAGGTGGTACACTTGCTAAGTGAATAGTTTTTGATAGGTTGAAGAAGAAACAGAATACCATAGAAACATATACATCTTTAGGTCAGTCCCTGGGATTAATAAGTCCTAAATTGCACATGGAGATATATGCCCATAATTTAAAGTAGGAAATTTTATATCTTTTGTTTTTTAATGACACACCATAATTTTCTTCAACTTTTACCTGTAAAGTTTTGCTACTCAATAGTTTGGTAGGAATACTTTGGAGTTGATTTTTGTACGTCGTGGTTGACACTATGAATGTTGGCATTTGATTTTAATGCGACTGTGGCTGATGAAGGAAAAAAGAAAAAAAAAAAAGGCATTTCTTTTTTTAATATTCGAATTGTATATGGTGCAAATTTTGTAATAGTCTCTAAATCACAAACAAGTATTGAAAGAGGCTTCAACAGATAAGGGATCTACGGTCATGTGATACCTGAAGCTCACCTACAGTTAAACTTCGATAAAGTAATAACCTTGAGATCGAGAATAAATATTCATTTAACGAGTTTATTACTTTATCAAATATTATTTTAGTGCATTGACCCATATCGAGACCAGAATAAATTATTATCTTAACGAGATTATTATTTTATCAAATATTACTTTATCGATGTTTAACTGTATTAAACTATTCAATACGATTGGCACGTAATCACACATATTCTCATGCAATCCCGGTGTTATTGTTACTTGCATTTTATCTGCATAATGCATTCTATTTTTACCGCATTCTATTTTATCTAACTTTCGGAAGTTTGAATTTGGAATTGTTTCTGTGATTATTCCAGCATAAATAGTTCTCACTGGATGCATAGTGATTGCTCAAACAGCCGGATATGATTCATTTAAATGTGAAAATTGTAAACAAATGGAATACATAAAGCAATATGAGTGACGTGAAATTACAGGGTATTTGGATCCGGACCTTAGTACAAAACCCTATATTAGACATTGCCACATATGTAGTTGGAGAATATTCAAAAGAATCACAATATGTAGCTTAGGGATCAATCAAGTATCTGAAAGAAATAATTATATATGTAAAATTTTATATGCAACTCCATCAAAAATAGAGGTCCAATCCTAAGTTGTAGATCTCCACCAAAAGTTGCAGCACTAAATAGATATTTTTTTAACATTTTTCACTTTGACCATGCAATCATGAAGCTTAATTGACGAATTGAATCTCAGATTCAATGAGTATCCTCATTAATATACTGACTTTCACGTTTAAGTTTGAAATTTGAACTCAAGTATATTTATCCCCTCTTCCCCACTTGCAGTGTCGTCTCTGGATCAACGAAAGTCTACTCATGCCTAAGGACGGAATTTGAATTGAAAGACTTAAGTAAAATTAAGCATTTTCCAAACTTGGAGATCGAGCATATACTAGATGGAGTTACACCAGTCTACCTACCTGAAAAGGTCTTTAAATTTTTTTTAAATGATTGTATCACATCACATAACTACCTAATAATTGCTTTGATTACTTGAAATGGTGATTACTCATTTAGACGTAATATTTCAGGACCTCAGATTCATTAATTATATTTGCTAACAAAATGTAATGTTTCTTTAAGAAGGAGAATTCAAATTGGTATTGATAATCTTTTATTATTTTTAAGGCAAACATGATATCGGTCTATATTTCTATAGTTAAAGGATGGTGGGTTTTCTTAGTTAAGGTTTTTGAGGCAACTAATGCAACACATGAGTAAATGAATCGTCGGAATTGATCACAAAAGAACCAATCATAAATCCCAAGTTGTTTTACGCACGTGATCTCCAAAAGAGTGACGGTATCAATATCTAGCAGATTCAGTCAATTGATGATCTAGCTAATTCTCTTACAAAAGCACTACCAATATTAACATTCAAGAAGTTGGTACACAAGATCGCTATGCACCGACTCAATGATCTATAGTGACTATTTTGAGATGAGCAGCTGTACTTTTTTTTTTGTTTTTATTTCCTTCAATCAATTTTTATTCCAATTCTTTTAGCGATGGTCAATCAAGGGGAAATATTTTAACATATCTAGTAATGATCATGTAAACCCTAAGCCCATTCCTTCTCATTATAGTACATCTCTGTGACAATTCTCTTTACTCTTCTACTATATTCATCGTATTGTTCATTTCCACTATCCCCGAAATAGATATCATATTATTTATGTCCACTACCTAAAACGGAAACAAATTACACTATCTTTCAACCTCCTAGATTCACCAATTTTTAACTTTACATCGCTTTTCAACCTTCAAGATCCACCACTTTTATTTTACACTTAATACGTTAATCTATGTACCCATTTCAAAATAGACATAAATAATAGAATGGAGGAAGTACTATTATCTTCTTTTCTTTAGTTTTTAACATATCATTAATTATTTCTCCTTATTCAGTAACTCGGTGGGAATTTCATGTATGACGAAAAATACTTAAAAAAAGCCAAAAAAATCGAAAATTGATTGAAGATTAAAACTGAGAAAAAACTAAAAATACAAAGCAAAATTCGAAAATATAAAAAGCAGAGAAGACAAATTACTAAAATATTAAAATGAAGTTGACTATATTATTTGTATCTTATAATTCATCTTAATACATTTAATTCCACGTGTAATACCACAGTATTGTAATATTCAGCAAATTACTACCTCCAATTATATTGGTCAATAATAAGCCGCGCTTGCCTTTCCTTTCCGCGCAAAGACGCACCATTTCCTCCGCCGCCTCCGTCTCTCCCCTGCTTCATTCCGAAATCTAATTTATCAGAATCTAAATTCGTGCTGAACTGTCAGGAATTTATCATAAATCCCTTTCCTGGATTGCTTTACCGGGCAATAAGCCGTGGAATGGAAGGCGAAATAAAGAGTCTGGCTTGTGTTTGGTTGGTGATAATGGCGTCCCTCTTCTACTGCCGTTCGATCTCTGCAAGACTACCCAAAGGCAGATGGAGGCTGATTTGTTTCGCACCCATCTTCTTCGTATTCGCAATCCTCCCTCTTTATATAGCCTCCGCCTTCATCACCGCCGTCACGGCCTTCTTCATCACGTGGCTGGCAAGTTTCAAGCTACTCCTCTTGGCCTTCGATCGCGGCCCTCTCGCGGCGGAGACCCTCAAATCCCTCCCGCTTTTTATCGCGGCGGCTGTTCTCCCGTTCAAGCTCAAGCCCAAGAGCGCCGCCGCGGCTCCAAAGAAGACCAAGCCGCTGCCGCTATATTTGGCCACTGAGATCCCAATCTCAGCCGTACTGATATCTATTGTGTACGGACAAAAAGAAAATATGCACTCCTTTTTAGTTTTGGTTGCGTACTGCTGTTTGGTGTTTCTGATGGTGGAGATTCTGGTGGAGTTGTCTAGTATGCTGGCGAGGGCGTTGCTGGGAATGGAGGTGGAGCCGGCCTCCGACGAGCCTTATCTCTCGGCGTCTCTGGGAGAGTTCTGGGGCAGGCGGTGGAACCTCACGGTGAATAATATCCTGCGCGAGACGGTGTTCCGGCCGGTGCAGGCGACGGCTGCGGCGGTGGTGGGCAGAGAGATGGCGGGCGTGATAGGGGTGCTGGCGTCTTTTGTTGTCTCCGGACTTATGCATGAGCTGTTGTTTTGGTACGTATCCCGTGATGCGCCGTCGTGGGAGATGACCATGTTTTTTGTAGTTCACGGCGTTTGTGTGGTGGCGGAGTTTGGATTTAAGGGGAAGAAGAAACTGCTGCTGCCGTGGTTCGTGACGGGGCCGGTGACGGTTGCATTTGTGATGGGTACGAGTTTCTGGCTCTTCTTTCCGCCGTTGATGAGGAGCGGATCAGACGTGAAAGTGATTGATGAATTGCAATTCGCAAGAGCGTTTTTGATGGAAAAGATGAAGGAAACTTTACTTGGTTGCAGAATTTGAATTTTTCATTTAGTACTTGACGACTTGTGGTGGTGGTTGTAAGGCTGATCCAGTTATTTAGATTGTGAATGATTATGTCATTTCATATGGGACGTGGATTTTATTTGCTTGAAAGTTGGACTAGCGCAGGTTTTGAATTACTTGTTTCTAATGGACCCTTTCTCCGAAAATCGTGAAAAGAATTTTCTCATTTGCACTCTCATTTTTCTTTGATATGACATGTACTCATGAACTAAAATGAATTGATGGTTCGCGTACAAATTATGAAACCATGTGGTTTAATTCGATGCAAAGTGGAAATATCATACAAGTTTGCTAATCCTGTCTAAAGGGAAATATGTTTCTTGGTGATGATTATAATAGAAGATTCGTGTAATTTCAAAATCCTAGATTCCTGATGAACTATATATTGTAATAGACGCTTAGCTCGTGTTCAGTCTGTTAGGAGCTCAGTAGTTAGATACTTGTATTAAATTGCTGTTCGCACTCAATAGAAGATGTTACTTAGTAGTATTTGAAGACCAGCTGTATAAAGACTCATTATGGTTTTATTTGGGAATCTACTGAAGATATGGAGTGAAGTGAGTAAAGCAACGATCAACTGACACAAGACAAGAAGAATGTTAGTAGAGATAGCCTAAGCAAAAGCGTCCCAGGAATCGAATCAAAGGAAGTCATTTCAACATCCATCTGGAATTTTGAACAAGCCTACTGAGGGAAAATCTCCCAGAGATGACTTACCACCTCCACCGCCTTCATCAGGTGCAGTTATCTCTACACCGTCTACATCTCAGCGAAAGCCGAAGCAATCTCAATATCAAGTTGCTGAGATAAAGGACGTTAATGTGGCGTCTATTAACAAGTGTCTCAAGCGACAGGGTCATAAGAACTGTTGGGTGATGATTCTATCCTCGCCACTGTTATACTTAGTGGGAAATGATTCTGTCTTCAGCACTGACCGTAAGCTCAGTAGCCTCGTGCTCTGTACCTATCTGAAGATTTGAAGATCCCAAAACCCTATCTTGATTGATGAACCATTCCCGTGTAATTGTTTTGCCTCTGAGGTTTCAGACTCAGTAGACAATCTGCTCTGGTTAAGGCGGTCAGTAGCTTATCAGCCTCAGCACCAGAAGTAGAAGACTCAATATTTACTAGACTCCTGCAGGAGCAAGATATCGAAGGAGTCAGTAGAACTGAACTCAGCAGGAGTAGTTCACTGAACTCAGAGCTGACCATCAGTAGAGTACCCTCAGCTGTCTCTCTACTGAATGAAGATCAGACTCAGCAACGACAGACAATCTTCTGAACTGTCAGACACTTTTTGAATATACAATCAGTATTGTCAAGTACGAGGAAAAGAGAAGTCAGCTTCAGTATGCCTCGAAGTCTGTTCCGTCTCAACCACTCCATAATCCTCGACAAATGACAAGCATACACGTGTCTCTACCTACTAAAGCTGCAAGTCAACATATTTCCAGAAAAGGAGGGAAATGACACTGTTACATCCTTCAAAAAGAGCCGTTAGCTACCAAAAGAGAGAAAGGTAGATCGTCTCCAACGGATCTTTTCCAATCTCTGCTCTATAAATAGAGGGACATTTCAAGCCTTGAAAAAGGGGGCACAAGAGAGAGAAACGAATGCGCATAAGCTTATCAACGAAAACAAACACAAGCATTCAAACGAGCTAGAACCAGAAAACCCTAAGTCTTCCGCAAGAATTTGAAGATCTATCTCCGGCGAAAGACTACCTTCTCAGCTCATAGGGAACCAAGCTAAACTGTTAGAAGAGCCTCTAGTATCCAAATCGACGATACACGAACCTAAAGCTTATTTCAGCTGTTCGTCGATCTAGAAGCCACTCTCTCATTCCCACTCTCTCATTCCCTATCCCTCTAACCCTAAGCTCAACAGAACATACTTATAGCTTAGACGAAGGAGTTCATATTTGAACCCAATCCTTATTGTAAAAGGACTCCTTCATAGTTGGAGAAGTTTGTCAAACACTTTAGTTTGATGCCTTTGTAAACTGGGACTTGCTCAGTATAATCCCCAAGCCACGACTTTGTCCTGTGTACAAGTTGACTGAGACTAACTCAGTATAATAAATAGCCTCCTGAACTTTTCGGGACAGTGGACGTAGAATCGATTGATATCCGAACCACTTTAAAAATCGTGTCTTGTTATTGCTTTTCGATTCTTGTTGCATTGATTTTTTACCGTTCATACCGAAAACCTACTTTAAAATCATACAACCTGTCTCAAAGATACCGAACCGTCTATTTGCCGAACCGAGACTTGCTAAAACGGTTTTTCCACTCAACCGATTTGGGCCTACACTTTTCCGCACCGCCGAACTCTACTGTTTGATACCGAATTCGACTCGTCCGCCCAGCGGATCTCGGCAGAGTCGGACTCTTTGCCACACACGATTCGGTAACGGCTATTTGGTCCGCCGAATTATTTTAGTACGGCACTTTCCTGAACAGGACTGTTCGTGTTCGAAGTTGAGAAAATCGGAGTCAGGTGTATTCACCCCCCCTTTACACCTGACCGTACACTCGGGACCAACAATTGGTATCAGAGCACACGGTGTTCAACTAACCACCTGAGTTCTATAAGACTCTCGTCGTTCAGAAACTGGTCTACTTAAACGGATCCGGAAAATCATTTTCACTGCATATCACTCTACATTCATATCATTATTCTTCATGGCTGATATGTCAGGTATAAGGATGGTACCTATGTTCTCAGTAGAGAACTATGGGGTATAGCGGGTCAAGATGGAAGCACATTTGACCTCCCTCCACGATAGTATGACTGAAGTACTTGAGGAAGGGCCTATCGTTCCTATGATCGACAGCGTCGTGACTCAGGATGTAGCTGCTGGAGGAGGAATGGTGACCGGGAAGAAGATTCCCAAAGACAGAAGCCTCTTCACTCCTGAGGAGAAGAAACTTCATAACTTAGACCGTGTCGCCAGAAACGCTATACTAACCACCTTAAGTGATTCGTATCTTGGCAGGGTTCAGGAATGCAAAACTGCAAAGGAACTCTGGGACGCTCTAGCGCTACTGAGTCGGGGGACTCAGAAGATAAAAGCTAACAAACTAGCGCTGGAACTCCAAAAGCTGGAAAATTTGTCTCTCATACCTGGTGACAAAATAGAAGATCTAAATGTCAGATTCACGAATCTGATGAACTCCATCAACGGGCTGGGAAAGATATTCAGCAACCGAGAGATGAATCTCAAGATACTGAGGGCACTGCCGGACAGACTGTTGGTCCCCAAGAATAGACGAGTCTTCAGGTGTGGAATACACCTGAGTCAAAGTTCAGCAACGAGCGCGACAGTCAGTACTGCTGAACGCGTGGACAGAGAATCCTTCTACTGAGTACGGTCTATCGAATTCGGCCAAGAGAACAAGAGTTCGATATCGAGGTTTCGAGTGCGAAAGAGTAGGCCCAAAAGAATATTCGTCTCAGTCTGAAAACACCGTTTATGCTGTTTGATTTAAAGTCAGTTTTATGCAAGTGAACAATTAAGCAAAGAGACAATAAATCAACACAGAGTTTTAAAGTGGTTCGGATATCACACGATCCTACGTCCACTGTCCCGAAAGATCAGGAGACTATTTATTATACTGAGTTAGTCTCAGTCAGCTTGTGCACAGAACAAAGCCGTGGCTTGGGGATTATACTGAGCAAGTCCCAGTTTACAAAGGCATCAAACTAAAGTGTTTGACAAACTCTCCAACTATGAAGGAGTCCTTTTACAATAAGGAACAAGTTCAAATATGAACTCTTTCGTCTAAGCTATGGATATTACAATAAGATCAGCTTAGATTAGAGAAGGGGAACGAGATAGAACTCTAGAGAGAAGAACTATAAGAATATATCTATGAAAGATTAAGTTCTTCTCTGGATATGGCTTGAATCTTCTAGAGTGTTTGTTCGGTTGAGCTCGGTTCCTTGGATGTGCCCATCATCGTCATGATCGACCTCACATCCTCTCTCTCTTCTCTCTGTCTTCTCTACGTGAAGACACTTCTCTATTTATAGAGGTGACCTAGGCATATATCCGTTGGAGAGGACGATGCCACGTGTCACTCTATGGGGTAGCAAACGGCTCTTTTGAAGTAGGTAACAGTGTACTTTCCCACCTTTTTAGGTAAAGGGTTGACTGCAGCTTTAGCAGGTGAGAAGACACGTGTGTTCTTGTCATTTGTCGAGGTGGATAGAGTGGTTGAGACAGCACAGACTTCAAGGCAAACTGAAGCTGACTTCTCTCTTCCTCGTATATGACAATGCTGATTGTCTTTCAAAAGTATTTGACGCTTCGATCGTCCGCCGATGCCGAGTCCGATCCCGTATTCGTAGGTAGATAGCCGGGGAAAGTCTATCGAAGATCGGCTCCGAGTTCGATGAATCGCTCTTGCCGAGTCCAGTTCATCGACTCTTTCGATATCTTGCTCCCGCCGAGTCCAAGATCACCGAGTCTTCTACTTACGGTGTTAAGGCGCATAATCTACCGAGCGCCTTGATCGGAGCAGAGTGTCTACCGAGTCCGAAATCTCGGAGACAAATAACGATTACAACGGAATGGTTCACCAATCGGATAGGGTTTTGGGATCTTCAAATCTTCTCAACAATCGAGCACTAAGGCCGCCGAGCATGGTTCAAGATAGAAGATAGAATCATTTCCCACTAAGTGAGACTATGCCGAGGACGTAATCATCACCCAACAATTTCCCCCATCAGGCTTTCCAGGGCCTGAATTACTGGGTGGATCTTGACCATCGTGGTCTGATCCATCTGAGGGTGCTGAGCCGGTTGCTAGCTGCCTGTCATGTATCATTGCCGGCATAGCAGCCCTCGGGTTCTCCATGGTGCCTGAGGTCGCAGGCTCGGAGTAGCCTATTTGCTCCCTCAACTTCAATTCTTCTTCATGAAGCCGCTGGCGAGGAGTAGTGGAGTACTAGACGTTGTAGATGGGGCCACTCCCGAAATCGCAAAGCAACATGTGGAGCCTTGCCGATTTTGCAATGAGCAACAAATTAGAGTAGTCAGCAAGCTCTGGATCTGTTGAAGAATCTCTCGGGATGCTCGGATACGATCACCGAAGCTTCCATCCCAATTGTCTCTTCTTCGGATGTTGTCTCGGACTCCAAGTCTATGGGAGACGTCCCGAGTCTCGATAGGAGGCACACCGCCGAGTGGTGGAACCGAGAGGGGGCCGTCAAGACGCCGAATCTCTTCGCTATGTGCTTCGTAGCATCCCCTTGTTCCACTTCTACGGGTTCCTCGGTGGAGACGGCCTTCTCCACCGATTGAGTCTTCTCGGATGATTCGACTCGTCTATTAGCCGCCGAGGCCGAATAGGTTGCCGAGTAGCTGGCGAGCAGAGAACTTCGGGGAGAGACCTCGTGTTCGGTAGAGGCACGTCCGGAATGGCTTTCCTCAATTTCTTAGCTGGTGCCTTTGGAGTTTTTGCTGGAGGTATTCTCTTCTTCGAGGGTGTAGCTCGCCGAGGCTTAGTCCTGGCCGAGTTACGGTGAGGGACCTGACCCGATCCGCCGAAGAGCAAGCTAGCCTTGTTGTGGAATCGACCTTCTTCACATTAAAATACTCCTTGTCATTGTAAGTTATTGGTTCGAGATCCGCAGACATCCTCTATCATTATGGACGGCTTCTTCACCATAAAGAAGCTTGCCCTTTACACTCGCCGTGTAAGAGGCCTTTGTCGAATTTGGCCGCCTGAGCCATGAATTCATGGATAAAGAACTCCGTCCAATTGATCTGAGCTCTATCATATATGGCCATCATGAGCTGGATCTTGAGCCTCGATACTTGATCGAATGAGCCTGCTTGGCTGGTCAGTAGCTGCGTCACAATATAAGCCAAAGCTCTGTACTGAGGCAGCATGTTGTTTTTAGGAAAAGCAGCTCTGAAGGTCGTGGGCTTTCCACAGAATATTGTCAAGTAGTCATCTACAAGATCATCATTGTACCCCACTGGACACCTTTTTCCACTTTATTGCGCCATTCTGATTTAGATGTTGTCTCTCCTGACCATATCTTTTCAGAACTTCAGGCAGAAGAGTTTGAGTTCGACAGACCTCAACGAAAGCAAAGAGCTGAAGCTGACAAAAAAATTGACCATGCCTTCAAAGCATCAGTCAGCGCAGCATCTCCCGCGACGAGCAAGACAACGAGTAAGACTGAACCTTCACTCAACGACTTACAAGAAGGAAGTCTCGCTCAGAAGTACGCGCTGCTCGCCGTGAAGTATCAAAAGGAGAAGGAGAGGCGCAGAAAACTGACTAAAGCATACCGAGACACAAAAGGTAAGTCAAATTATACGCCAAAATGCACTCCTGACTCACAATCCTCTGAATGCAGAAAGAAGGATGACTCAGCACCATCAAAGGATAGCGAAAACAAAGAAGAAAGAGTCATCGCTTGCTACAACTGCAAAAAGCCAGGGCATTATCAATATGACTATCCTGAGCTCAGTAGTGCTGAACGCGCAGCACGCAAGGCAAGGAGAGAGAAATTCGCCAAAAAGAGACAATCTTATATTGCAGGCGAAATCTCAGACGACTCAGAAGAAGTCGACTACTTCATGGATTCATCGGATGATGAAGCAGCTTTTATGGCCTTAGAGCTTGAAGCTGAAGAAGCTACTGAAAAGTGCCTAATGGCAGGAGAAGAGGATGAGGTAAATTCTCATGAACCACTTAACTCCTCTTCACACTGCACACACGATACTATTTCAGGTGCAGATGAGAATTTGGACGTTGCTACCACTTATGAAGAACTGTTAGACGAACAAATTCAGATGAGTCTCGCAGCTCAGTAAGACTCTTCGAGAATTGGATACCCCGAAAGTGGAGAATCGGAGACTTTCTCGGGAGAGTCGGGCCGCTATCGAAGCCGAAGGACTTGTGTTGAGACTCGTGGAGGAGATAAACTCTCTCGATGGCCAAGTCTCAAGCATCAAGAAGATCGAATTTCAGTTTTGACCAATGACTTAACTCGTAAAGATACTCGAACCGAGTCTCATCGAAGCAAGAACCGTCGGGACTTCGGACCAAGCACGACACACCGAAAAAGAGTGATGATGTCCGGAAGAGCCCGATGACCGAGCGTTACATGGGTGCCGAAAAGAAGCCGGAGGCTATGCTTGCAAGCAACAAGCCCAAGCTTTGTAAGGAAGGACTCGGTTTCAACTAGGAAGCTTCCTCATCTGCCCCCGTACACTCAGAAGTGCGTCTAACTGATACGTTTGTTCGAGGGGAAACAATCAATGCAAATGTTACGAACCCCTCAAGCAAAGAACAAACAAAAGATGAAAGCACCTCATCCTACGCATCGATATTCGACCGTAAGATCGGCACCAAGACACCCCGGTTCGGCCAAGGGGGAACTAGCGAGAGTTAAGTGGGCCGATCGGCATGGACCACCTCGGTTGACACATCCAGCTCGGCATGGGTCATATTACTATGATCCTATAGTCAGAAGAGGTTCCAAGAGTTAGAAAAAGAAGAAAATTGCACAAAAGGCAAAGGTCAGCATTCCACCAGCTCAGAAGATCCGGACTCCTGAACCTGAACAGCCTAAGAAGTCAGCTTTGACCAGTCCAGTGGTCAAGTATGTTGACTCAAGTGGAAAGAAACTGTCTGAAACCACCAGGATTGTTAGACAGATTTGGGTTACTAAACCTAACATCTAAGGACCCAAAAGCAAAATAAAGGGTACCTGAATATAATTCTGTTTTGCAGGTGCACAAAGATCCTTGGTATGTGGACAGTGGATGCTCAAGACATATGACGTACCAAAGGAACCCTCGAAGAATTATATAGTCGAAGAAGGACCGGGAATCGAGTTTGGAGACAATGCAAAAGGCTACACAAGAGGATATGGAGCACTCAGCATTGGAACTGCCATAGTTCCTAGAGTATCATATGTTGAAGGACTTTAGCATAATCTTCTCTCTGTTAGTCAATTATGTGATAACTCGAATAGAGTGATTTTTGACTCTGGTTTCTGTGATGTCATTGATAAATCCACAGGAAAAATAGTGTTATCAGGTTCGCGTAAAAAGAATATATATGTAGCCGATCGGAACTCAAGCGAGTAACCTCGAAGCTTGTCCGTTGGCGAAGAACGACAACCGTACTGGATGGCTTTGGCATAGGAGACTCAGCCACCTGAACTTCAAAACGCTCAACAAACTAGCAAGGAACACTCTAGCAAGAGGACTGCCGAATGAAGTATTCAGCAAAGACACTCAGTGTGAAGCATGTCTGAAGGGAAAGCAAACAAGGAATAAAAATCCACATGTTCCATCTCCTTCCACTGATGGAATCCTTACATATGGATTTGTTCGGTCCAGTCTCTCCAGTGACGATCAGAGGCAAGAAGTATGCTTTAGTGGTCATCGATGACTACTCGCGCTACACATGGGTCATATTCATTGCCAACAAGTCTGACGTCAAAACAGAGTTACCAACGCTTCTGAAAAAGCTCAGTATCGAGAAGAACACCAAGATAATCAAAATTCGTTCTGATAGAGGAATTGAGTTCCTTAATTCCATGGTAGAGGAGTTCTGCAAAACCGAAGGGATTGAGCATGAGACATCTGCTGCGCGCACCCCTTAGCAGAACGGGGTTCTTTCGAACGAAAGAATCGCACACTCAAAGAAGCCAGCAAGAACTCTACTCGCAGACTCGGGACTCCCAACCAAATTCGGGGCGAAGCTAACCGACACTCGCATGTTATACTCGGAACCGATCTCTACCGACAAAGCAAAGATAAGAGAACACCATATGAACTATGGAACGGCGGGAAGCCTTCTTTATCTTATTTCCATATCTTTGGTTGTTCGTGCTTTATTCACAATAATGGGAAAGATCAGCTGAAAACTTTTGATAGCAAGTCGGATCGTGGAGTATTCTTAGGATACTCTCGAGTCAAGCAAAGCTTTCGAGTATTCAACTATCGGACCCTTTGCGTGGAAGAAAGCCCTCATGTTGTTTTTAATGAGTTTGCTATCGAAGACAGGAGCAATAACTCTAAGTCCGAATCGAGGACATCGATGACGCGGCTACGGGATCTCGAACCTAAAAGACAAACCTCGAAAGGATCCGGCTTTGTTGGGATGATGATTCGGATGAAGAAACCGAAGATAAGCCTACCGAATCGAACCAAGAACGCAAGTAGTGCGAACAGATTGACTCTCCCGAACGAGTCAATCCCGGTGTAACTCAGGTCGATGAAGAAACCTTAGAGGTAACTGAGACCACTACTGAGAATAACAACTCAGGGGGAACATCTATTAATGTTCTTGAGCTGAATGCCCCTGAACCTGGAAACTCAGTAGATCACACTCTCATTACTGAATTGCTTTAATCTCAGAATAGTACAACTGAAATGCCTAACTCACCTACTATTTGTGTTGATCAAATTCCAGATGAAGAGCTGAAACATCGTAGATCGTGGCTAGATGCTCACACTCCGAATTTAATCATTGGAGATCCTTCAGCAAAAGTCAAGACAAGATCCAGATTCTGTCAAGGAGAAAGCGCATTATATTCCCGCTTCTTGTCTCACGAAGAGCCTCGGACGATTGAGGATGCACTTAAAGATGCCGACCGGATCATAGCTATGCGGGAGGAGCGAGAATCGGTTCACGAGAAACGAAGTTTGGGAGCTTGTTCGACGCACCCCGGCATCAACACGTCATTGGAACAAAATGGGTCTTCAAGAACAAGCGAGATGAAAACAACGTTATAGTAAGGAACAAAGCAAGGCTCGTGGCGAAAGGCTACTGTTAAGCTGAGGGAATAGATTTCGATGAGACATTCGCTCCGGCTTGCAAGATTGGAGGCAATCGAGACTATTCCTAGCCTACGCAACACATCAAAGATTCGAGTCTATCAAATGGATGTGAAGTCTGCGTTCTCGAACGGCGTCTCGAAAGAAGAAGTCTATGTAGAACAACCGCCCGGCTTTCGCGAGGGACATCAGGTTTATAGACTTAGAAAGGCTCTATATGGGTTAAAACAAGCACCCAGGGCTTGGTACGATACCCTGTCAGAGTTTCTTCTTCAGAAAGGTTTTCAGAAATGCACAGTAGATCGCACGCTGTTCAGCATTCGACTGGAAGACGACTTATTACTCGTGCAGATCTATGTAGACGATATTATCTTCGGATCGAAGAACGTCGTCATGTGTCAGCAGTTTGAGAAAATGATGAAGGACAAGTTCGAGATGTCAATGATGGGTGAAATAAACTATTTCCTCGGCTTTCAAGTCAAACAATCTGAAAAGGGAATGTTCATTAACCAAGGCAAATACACTCGAGACCTCATCAAAAGATTCAGTTGCACATCCGGCAAACCTATCAAGATCCCGATGAACACGAATATGAAAATCGATCTTGATAAAGAGGGAGTATCAGTAGACCAAACTGAATTTCGTGCAATAATTGGTTCCTTATTATATCTAACAGCTACTCGTCCTGACATAACTTATGCTGTAGGTGTCTGCGCTCGATTTCAGGCGAATCCTAAGCAGAGCCACATGGACTCAGCAAAGAAGATTCTCCGCTACCTCAGAGGCACACCTGACATAGGTTTATGGTATCCAGCTGATGAAAATATTGAACTAACTGGCTATTCTGATGCTGACTATGCAGGATGTAGAATTGACCGAAAATCAACTTCAGGAACTTGTCAGTTCCTAGGCAGTAAGCTGATCTCATGGTTTTCAAAGAAGCAGCACTCAGTAGCCACGTCAACTATAGAAGTTGAATACATGGCTGCCGGAAGTTGTTGCGCCCATATCCTTTGGCTGAGACAGCAGCTAAGAGACTATGACGTCATTCAGAATGAAGTGCCGATATTCTGCGACAGTACCAGTGCTATTGCAATCACTCAGAACCCTGTACTTCACACGAGATGCAAGCACGTGGACATTAGGCATCACTTCATTCGTGACTATGTCGAAAAGAAGGATATCGGGATGGAAAAGATCCATACTGACAAACAAAGGGCTGATATTCTGACCAAGCCTCTAGCTGAATCCAGATTCAAAGAACTTTCAGTAGAGCTAGGTCTGCTGGACCCTACTGACCCCAGTCAGTAAGAGTCTTCAAGAGAGGACCATTTCAGTAAGGGGGAATGTTCACTCTCAGTACTGAGTATAATCAGTACGTAGAGAATCAGCAACCATCTACATGAGGTATCAGCTGACTACTATGTTCAGCTGACAGGTTTGCGTATCTCTACTCAGTAGTAACTAATAGAACAATATTCTGCACTTATAATTCAGATTCAGCATGGTATTAATTATCTTAATGAAAACGACTCTCATTTAATGCATGACATTCTATGCATAAGTATGCTGAATTCTGCCACGCATTTAATGCATGTCCTCTCATAGTTACTACTTAGGCAAATTACAACTGGCATTGACTTAGGCGGCTACTGTGATTATTACCTTCTTTATAATATCCAATCTTAACCGTCCATATCATAAAGCAGATTTAAATTTGGCCTTTGATCGAAAACTGTTCACCTTCACGTTAGATATATATTTTCGATCATATCTTAGAAACTGGCATTAGTATATCTTCAAATCCTTTGCTCCGAAAATTCTGAGATCTCTAGCAATCCTTTACTTGTTTCTTATCTTCTCTATTCTTAGAATTTTATCGGTATGATTATTAAATCTGTTACTATACTTCATTATCTCTTTTCAGTATCGCTATACTAACTATTTTATGAACAAACGATACTGATAATCTTTTCTTGTGACAGATAAAATGGCAAATCTTTCTCTCGTCTCCCCAGGAAACATGCAGGAAATCTTAGACAAAGACCGTGTCTGGTGCGAACCAGTCATGGAGTTCGACGCCTGCGACCTTGACTTCATGGACGATATTTTATCGTATCTGAGAGCGTCTGGTTTGGAGCAGTTCCTCTCAAGGAAGCCTACCTTCTTCCTTCCTCGACAGGTGTCTCAGATATACCTCAACTCAGATTCGATATCTGGAGACATTATTGGACGTTTTGCCGTCCACTCCATAGGCGATGCCTCTATGCAACTGAAGCAGATCTCAATTAAAGAAGCACTGAGGAGAAGTTTCGCTTTGCCTGCTGAAGGAGTTAGCAATGTTGGCTACAACGATGACAGGATAGACGACTATCAATCTATATTCTGCGGAAAGCCTACCACATTCAGAGCGGCCTTCCCAAAGAACAGTATGCTACCCCAGTTCCGTGCACTAGCTTATATAGTCACGCAGCTACTGACAAGACAAGTGGGTTCATTCGATCAAGTATCGAGACCCAAGATCCAGCTCATGATGGCAATATATGACAAAGCAAAAATCAACTGGACGGAGTTCTTTCTTTGAGAGTTCATGGTTCAAGCTGCCAAATTTGATAAGGCAACGTGCAACCTGACAGTAAAAGGCAAGCTGCTGTTTGGACTGAAGCTGTCCATCATGATACAAGATATATGTGGAGATGACCAGATCACCTTTGAGGACAAGGTACACTTTAATGTAAAGAAGATCAGGTTCCACAACAGTAACATTGCTCTTCGCCAGATCGGTTCGAGACCGTCGCTCAAAGAAACCACGCCTACCAAGAAGAGGTCTCCTCTAGCGAAAATTTCTAAGACATCGGCTAAACGTTCGAAGAATGCCATCGCCGATGTCCCTACCGAATTCAAAGCATGACCGGAGGAAACTATCGAACAACCAACCGCCGAACAAAGCCTACGAACAACCAACCGCCGAACAAAGCTACCGAACATGCTATCGAACATCCTACTCAGCCTATGCAGCTAATAGATGAGTCGAGTCCTCCGAGGAGACTCATTCGGTGGAGAAGGCCGTCTCCACCGAACGTACTCAAGAAGTGGATCAAGGGGTTCCAGTTGAACCTAGCTGCAGTGCCTGATATACAAACTCTGGAAAGCCCGCTTGATATTCCACCACTCAGCACTTTGCCATCTGCTGAAAAACAGACGTCCGCCATAGATCTTAACGACTCAGAAATGGCGTCTGAGCAAGAATCAATCGGAATAGAAGCCTCAGCGCTCAGATCTCAAGCATTCCGAGAGATAGCTGACCAAATACCAGAGATCGCTGGCCACCAAGACTTGGTGTTAATTGCTAGACAGGCCAGGCTCCACATGCTCCTAAGGTTCCAGGAGTGGCACCCACAGCTTCGCCTCATCCTTCACTACTCCTATGACCAATTACATCAGGAGGAGCAGCACCTAAGGCAGCAGATAGGCTACTCCAGGCCTGCTGACCTAGGTAACTTCGATGATCTGAGGGCCGCGATGCTGGCCTTACTGAATGATAGGCAGCAGACTTTAGGCTCAGCCCCCTCAGATGGGTCTGACCACGACGGTCAGGACCCACCCCATGATTCAAGCCCTGGGAAGCCTGATGAGGGAGTACCCCAGGACAAGGATACAACTGCTGAAACTTCTGATCCACCGCTCAGTATCCTTGGGTCTGTGAAGTCGGCGGCTGGTACTTCAACGTCTGCGAGCTCGCTCGGCTCTTGCTAACATCTCAGTTTGAAGTAGCGCCCAGCCCCAAAGGCCGACGCTCAAAGTCCATGGCCAAGGCACTGAAAAGCCAAGGAGCTCAGAACAGAGCTCTAGCCAAAGCTGTCCATAAAGTATGGAAGACAACTGCTGAAGCCACTAGCGCTGAGCTTCAGGGGCTGAAAACCTCTCTATCCGACTCAGCTGCCCCTAATGTCTCTTCCATTGTCTCAAATGCGCTGGCAAAGCAGAGACAGGACTTTGAAGATCAGCTCAGAGTGATTCAGGAGGGACAGGCCAAACTGCTTGAAGACTTCAAGGCCTCTCAGTCCACTCATACTGAATCAGTCTCAAACCTATCCCAGGCCACTGATCTCAGACTCAACAATATTCAACAAGCTCTGGAGGATAAGGTGTCTGAGAAGCTGATGGAATTTAAGGCTGCAGCTGAACTCTCCCATAAGAAATACAGTGAAGATCTTGTTTCTGAGAGGAATGAGCTTCTTGAGGCCCTGACAACAATCAAAGACAAACTCGACTCTCTGTCAACCTCTTACAAAAGCCTAGACCTAAAGATATCCACTCCGACTCCGGTAATAATTGATGATGCCAAAAAGGGGGAAGGAAAGGATAAAAGGGAAGAAAAGAAAGACAGTGAAAAAGGGGACAAGTCAACCCCCAAGCTGACCTTCACTAAGGGGGAAGCTCCACTGAAGCCCGCCAAGAAAACCAGGTCAGTAGCAGACGCAAGCGAAGTTCAGACTATTGCCGCTCTTGGACCAATTGAAGAGACCCAGGGTGTCTCCGCTGCGAGCACAGCAGAGACCGGCCCAAGTGGCTCTGGAATAGCTACTCACGCAACCCAGACTCCTACTGATATTGTTAAGGAGGTTGTTGAATATGCTAAACATGATGATTCAGAAGAGGAAGAAGCCCCTCTACCACCACCTGTTCCAGGCAAAGGGAAGAAAGTACTGGAACTCCCGACCCCTCCAGCAAAGAAATGAAAGAGATACATTTCTGCTGAAGAGGAGGCTCAGATAGCAGCTGACGAGAAGCTTGCTAGGGAGATAGCCAAAGCTGAGGCTGCCAACAAGCCTAAAGCAAAGACCTCTCAAGGCAAAACTAAGGCACCAGCTCGAGGCGGAAAGAAAACTGCTAGGTTGCCTCCAAGGAAGCTCAAGATTCATGATGATGAAGATAGAGAAAAGGAAAAGGAGCAACAGCAGAAGAATACTGAGAAGAAGGGTACATCCAAAGAGAAATCCAGTACCCCTGCTGACTCAGAACACTCTCCTCACCAACCTTCCTATATGAGATCCAAAGAACAAGATGCTGAGATCGAAGCCATTTTCGCTCAGATGGATAGGTATCTCTACGAGAGGAGAGGAAGCCGGACGATAGAAGCCGCCGACGAGAGAATACATATGGCGCACCTTGAGGCACCGAGAATTGCATCGAACAAGAGGCCGGCCGAGAGTACCTTCAAAAGCCGATATTCCTTATCGATACGAAGGTTCGGGAAGCCGCTGATCTCGAAATCGCATAGATGGCCAAGGACAGACGATTGGATGCCTGCTCAGTTTACTCAGAGATGGGAATCAACAAAGATAGAGTTTATCAAGCGCAATTATTTCTGGAGGTTCTGGCCAGACAAGGCTAAGACTGATGCTTACACAGAACGGATGATGATAACAGAACCGGATCTATACGTATACTTGCATAAAGCCGTGTCTGAAGGTATAGAAGTCAGTGTTCCTGAGCCCAGAATCATACCTCCGCCAAGAAGAAATGATGACTCAGTCCATCATGGAGTAATAGAAAAGGAAGTGAAGAATGCTGCCGCGAACAGAGGACTTGAAGAAGATGAGCCAGCAGACTTCGCTGAATACCTGAAGCTGAGGAAGAACTCATACAGAATGTATGGCTTGCCCCTGCCTGAGTCAGAATCGCAAAACTTTATGGACAGGATCAAGCAGTACAAGCGTTCTTAGTATTAGATTTCTTTATCTTCCTAGCTTAGAAAGAGATGTAATGTACTGAACTTTCATATCTTATATATACATTCTCTTTTAGCTCAGACAATTTCTTATTGTCTAAACAGCCGTGTTTGTTTTATGCTTAAACACTCAGAATCACTGAAGTGATTGCTGACTCACACACTCACCTTATCTTACTTGTCAGCTTATTGTTTCTCTAGATCTGATAGTCTAGTTGTTGTGTTTCGGGGAATTGTTTAGATAGAGGGAAATTATTTTGCCCTGCTCCCCTCAGTAGACTAGAACTTGAAGAACAAACTCCACTGATCCTACTTGTAATAATGTAAGGAGCTATGTTTCTGATAGTTTAGTGTTAGCATAGATGATAGGTTTTGACATCATCAAATAGGGGGAAATTGTTGGGTGATGATTCTATCCTCGCCACTGTTATACTTAGTGGGAAATGATTCTGTCTTCAGCACTGACCTTAAGCTCAGTAGCCTCGTGCTCTGTACCTATCTGAAGATTTGAAGATCCCAAAATCCTATCTTGATTGATGAACCATTCCCGTGTAATTGTTTTGTCTCTGAGGTTTCAGACTCAGTAGACAATCTGCTCTGGTTAAGGTGGTCAGTAGCTTATCAGCCTCAGCACCAGAAGTAGAAGACTCAGTATTTACTAGACTCGGCGAGAGCAAGATATGCGAAGGAGTCGGCAGAACTCCGAACTCACAGAGTAGTTCACTGAACTCAGAGCTGACCATCAGTAGAGTACCCTCAGCTCTCTCTCTACTGAATGAAGATCAGACTCAGCAACGGCAGACAATCTTCTGAACTGTCAGACACTTTTTGAATATACAATCAGTATTGTCAAGTACGAGGAAAAGAGAAGTCAGCTTCAGTATACCTCGAAGTCTGTTCCGTCTCAACCACTCCATAATCCTCGACAAATGACAAGCATACACGTGTCTCTACCTACTAAAGCTGCATGTCAACATATTTCCAGAAAAGGAGGGAAAGGACACTGTTACATCCTTCAAAAAGAGCCGTTAGCTACCAAAAGAGAGAGAGAGGAAGATCGTCTCCAACGGATCTTTTCCAATCTCTGCTCTATAAATAGAGGGACATTTCAAGCCTTGAAAAAGGGGGCACAAGAGAGAGAAACGAATGCGCATAAGCTTAACAACGAAAACAAACACAAGCATTCAAATGAGCTAGAACCAGAAAACCCTAAGTCTTCCGCAAGAATTTGAAGATCTATCTCCGGCGAAAGACTACCTTCTCAGCTCATAGGGAACCAAGCTAAACTGTTAGAAGTTCCTCTAGTATCCAAATCGACGATACACGAACCTAAAGCTTATTTCAGCTGTTCGTCGATCTAGAAGCCACTCTCTCATTCCCACTCTCTCATTCCCTATCCCTCTAACCCTAAGCTCAACAGAACATACTTATAGCTTAGACGAAGGAGTTCATATTTGAACCCAATCCTTATTGTAAAAGGACTCCTTCATAGTTGGAGAAGTTTGTCAAACACTTTAGTTTGATGCCTTTGTAAACTGGGACTTGCTCAATATAATCCCCAAGCCACGGCTTTGTCCTGTGTACAAGTTGACTGAGACTAACTCAGTATAATAAATAGCCTCCTGAACTTGTCGGGACAGTGGACGTAGGATCGATTGATATCCGAACCACTTTAAAAATCTGTGTCTTGTTATTGCTTTCTGATTACTGTTGCTTGATTTTACTGTTCATACTGAAAACCTACTTTAAAGTCATACAACTGTCTCAGCATACTGAAATGTCTATTTGCTGAACTGAGACTTGCTAAAATGGTTTTTCCACTCAACTGATTTGGGCCTACACTTTTCCGCACCGCTGAACTCTACCTGTTTGATACTGAATTCTGCCCCGGCCGCTAGCCGATCTCCGTTGAGTTCAGACTCTTTGCCACACATGATTCAGAACAGCTATTTGGTCTGCTGAATTATTTCAGTAGGACACTTTCCTGAACAGGACTGTTCGTGTTCGAAGTTGAGAAAATCGGAGTCAGGTGTATTCACCCCCCCCCTTTACACCTGACCGTACACTCGGGACCAACAAGAACCGTCCTTGCTGAGCAGAGGAACATGATCATAAGAATCGTCCTTGCTGAGCAGAGGAGCAGGGTCTCAAGCGACACATGGATCTGGTCGACATTGCGATCAGGGCGAGGACGCAGATGCTACTGAGGTTCCTGAGTTGGGATATCCTCGAAGAGCTGATCATGAATCAGACAGCACTGTCCTTGCTGACAGAGGAGCAGAGCTTACATGCAGCAATCGGGTTTGGGGAACCCGCTGACCTAGCTTCGTTCGAGGATCTGAGAGCAGCCATGCTATATCTTCTCAGTTTAAGATCCTCCGAACAACATGTCAGCAGTCCATCGTAGCCTTCCCATCACGATGACAACGACAACAATGACGATGATGTGGATCAGGCACCACCTAAGGAAGCAGATTAGGGAGGATCTGCTGAGGGTAAAACTCCCAGCGAGAAGGGCAAATCACCACCTCCACCGTCTATATCAGGTGAAGCCCCAGTTGCCTCGAAACCCAGTCGAGAGCAACAACTCGCAGCGTCTGAGCAGAGGCTCGGAACCAGCTCCTATCAAATTAAACCAATTGGTTCCGTGTCCTCCAAGTCTGTCAACAGAGCTATTAGGAAGCAGGGAGACAAGAATCGTCTCCTCGTTAAAGATGTCCACCTGAAGTGGGCATAATATACCAAGTCTCAGACAGAGACAGTTGACAAACTTGCAAGCGAAGTGAAGAAGGTCTCCAAAGCTCCTACTTCCTCTATCAATATCCAGGAGATAGTTGAGACCGCACTCGCAGCTCAGAAGGCGGACTTAGCCGCTCAGAGTCAGCAGCTCCTTCAGGCTCAGCATAAGATGTTTTCTGAGCAGCTGACTCAGAGCCTCGCCACAGTCCAAACCATGAAGGATGAGCGAAATAAGATGGCCACCTCCAGCGTACAGAAGGCCATACAAATTCAGGCGGAGGCCCTTAAGCTCATCCAAGCTGAGATGATCGCTTCTCTTGACGCATCACTCCTGAAGGAAAGACAGGAGATAGGAGCCCAGATTCAGCAGATACGTGCTGACCAAGAGACTGACTGGGAGCACTATTGTGATGCCGTCAAGGACTTCGACACCACCACTGCCTCCATCAAAACAATGATCTTCAACTTAGAGAAGGAAGTGGTTGCCATCCGCACTTGTCTCTCCCTGGCTGATGATGCTAAAAAGGGGGAAGATAAGGGTGAGGCGGAGATGGCTCAGGTGGGTGAAGGCGAAGAAGCTGAGGCAAGAACAATTGCCAAGGGGGAAGGTTCAGCTGATCCAGCTGGAACCAGCTCTGTACCCCCTCTCGAAATCGTCCAACTCCCAGCTGTCCAAACAATTGAAGTGCATGAGCCAGCTGCAGGATCAGGAGAAGGAT
This sequence comes from Lavandula angustifolia, assembly GCA_028984105.1. Taxonomy (NCBI): domain Eukaryota; kingdom Viridiplantae; phylum Streptophyta; class Magnoliopsida; order Lamiales; family Lamiaceae; genus Lavandula; species Lavandula angustifolia. The sequence goes on along the minus strand of CM054818.1, from coordinate 9,685,785 downwards.
CCTTGGCTCAGCACATAGAGGAGGTCGCTCAATTTTTCGACCAAGAGGACGAGCCACTGCCACCACAAAGGCCGGGGAAGGAGAAAGCTATTGAATCAACTCCTTCGCCTTCCCCGACGCCCAAACTCAAAACCAAAGCGGAGCAGGAGGCGTATGACATGCAAATCGCTCAGAAGCTCCAAGATGAGCTCGATCAGGAGCGACAACGTGAAGAACAGGCTCAGAAGGCTAAGAAGCCAAAACAACCAAGTGTCAGAGCGTCCAAAAGCCAGGCCATAAAACTCTTGGATGAATAGAAGAAGAAAAAGGCTCAGGACGAGCAAGCAACTTCTGACACTGATCTTCAACCCCTGGCTCAGAGAATGAAAAATCTGACTAAGCTTACTCCTGAGTAGGAGGCAGAAGATAGAGCCACCTGGGAGGCAACGCAACAGGGACTGAATCTCCGGAGAGGAGACACTAGAGCTGCGGCCCTCAGAGAAAAGAAGAGACTGGATGATTTGGCTAAGATCATAGAGATGACTGATAAGATGGCCAATGAACCAGTTATCGACTGGAGAAAGCAGATACCCAGGTCTTCCAAGTACTACAGGCGAGGCGCTCCCAGAGCTACTTATCAGAAGAAAACTCCTCACCGCCACGTAGACAAATGGATACCGTGGAATCTGAACGAGGAGTGGGAGGAACTTAAGATCGAGTTCATCAAAGGATACTACGTGTGGCAATGCTATCCGTCTAAGATTCCGGCAAATCAACTCTTCGATGAATTCCTTCATCAGTCAAATGCTAGACTCAGAGCGCAAATCCATCTTATCCTAGCTAAGGAGAAGCTGCCACTCGTTGCTCCTGCTTTCAGGAGAGTACCTCCTCCCATGACCACTCGCGGTGTTCTATGCACCAAGGAGATTGAAGACGAGGTTGACGCAGCAGCACGCCATCATGATCTTAGCTCTCAGCTGCCCAGCGATCTCAAGGAAATCCAAACACTCCGTGCCAGAATTTACAAATACTACGGTTTGGATCCTCCTGCTGAAAAGTCTGCTGATTTCAAGAGTAAGACTAAGAAGTTCAGACGTTAGCAGTAGTCCTCATATCTTGTATAGAAGTTAGGAACCGTGTAACTCATTTCATATATATAACAGTTCCTTCTTCTGGCTAGACAATCACTCATTGTCTTACGGCTTTGTTTGTTTTATCTTTATCACAACTGATCACTGAAGTGATCTGACACACACTCACACATAACCGTTCTCTGATGTGCGTATCTGTCAGCTGCTAACTTCCTTAAGTTATTTGCTCAGTTCTTACTGAAGTCTTTTATGTCAGTAGTTGGGACTTATATTCTTAGAACTTATAGAAGTTTTGGCATCATCAATTAGGGGGAAATTGTTGGGTTATGAGTCAGTAGAAGATACTTAGCATCTATTGGGTAAAATAATATTGGGGGAAATCATAGTGTTCATGCTATGTAATTGAAGATCCCAAAACCCAGCTGGTATCAGTAGTGTCAATAGGACTAGATGATGTAATAGGCTAGACTATTTTTCATTTCTTTATCTCTTGTGTCTTAAGTCCTGTACGGGGTAAAATGTTGGACTGATCTTCACTAGGAACTTTACTTTCCAGAACCCCACGTCATCAGTGTAAGAGCTTGTGTTCTTAAGTCATCAGCTGATCTTCGCTCAGTAGAAGACATCTCATCGGCTGACAGATATCAGTAGAAGAACCTTCTATACAAAGCTCAGTACCTTCGCAGTCATCAGCTGACTACACTCAGTAGAACATCTCTATCAGCCGACTCAGACGAAGAAGACAGAGACTGCATCAAGTCTACTATATCCGACAGGAAACGACCCAGCTTTTAACTTCATTCTAAAGTCAGCAGAAGATCATACGAGGATGAGTGAGAGTCAACTCCGATGAAGACCAATGTCTGACATATCTCACCTACCACAAACCTCGACCAATGAGAAGCCGTCAACGCACTACCTTCTTTGACCAACTAAAGCTGCTCTCATGAACAGTTATCAACAATTCTGCTGCAATAATTCGAACATATGGCCGTTTTCTTTGGAAGCTTGTGACACGTGGCATCGTCCTCTCCAACTGACAAATGCCTGGGTCACGACTATAAATAGAGAAGAAAATTCGAGCTCCATGCACGGGATATCAAAGGGAAGAAGTCAAGATACTGAGGAACAAAATCTACTCATCTTACGGTCTTGAGCTTCCTGAGAAGAAATATACTAACTTCAAGGAATGACTCCAATAGTTCAAGAAGAAGCCCAACTGATTCCTTCCTAGTGTTTGTTTTTGATAGATTAGAATATCTTATAACTGTAATCTCTGATCATATATGATATTCTATTTCTCCTGGCTGTGTTATTTATCTTTCAACACTTACTGATCACCTCAGTGAGCAGATCACACACTCACATGGTTACATATATCTCTGTGATTCTCTCTGTACTTCAGTTCTTAGACATCTTCTAAGGGGGAAATTGCTCTTAGATGTTTGAGAGGAAATTGTTAAGACTCTGGTCTTATGTTATTAGAGAGATATTGACTTCTGATGTATAGAATTGTGTTGATTAGATAGTCAGCCTTGTTATTAGAGATAGTTTATAAAAGGTTTTGGCATCATCAAATAGGGGAAAGTTGTTGGGATGAGATTCAATATGATAAGATTTGAAGATCCTAAAACCCCTAGCTGAATGATGAGCCTTCGATAATGTAATAGCTTAGTTGAGTTCAACATGTTAGGAACTCAGTAGGCTAGAGTTCAACAGCTCGTGCATTCAGTAGAAGATCCGCCACTCAGCTGAAGGAACTCAGTATCGAAGAAGTCAGTTGGATTAACTATAACCAACTGAATCTGCAAAGGAATTCGAGCAACGAATCTCAGAAGCATAAGTACGAGAAAATTTAGTTGAAGGTCCGAGGATTCAGAGGATGTCAACTCACCGTACACTTGGAGTTTGAACAAGCCTCACCTACTCTCATAACCTCGACCAATGAGGAGCCGACAACACTCTATCTGCTCTGCTATAAAGTTGCTCCTACACTGAAAAAGAGGAAATCTCTACAACGATATTCAAAATCGATATGGTCATTTTTCTTGTCTTATTCGACACGTGTCTAGACTCTCCAACGGATCTATTCACAAATCGATGACTATAAATAGAGAAGAGTCTTCATGCAGAAAGACAACGAACAAATTACAGGGAACCAAACACTCAAGTGATCAAATACTCTAGCGAACTCAAAGCCAAACACAACAAAGAACTTGCATACAAGAAAGATCATCTTAGTTCTTCTCTCTAGAGATCCTTTAGTTCTGCTTCTCTAACTTAAGCGTGCTTATTGTAATATCACTAGATTAGAAACCTCGAAGGAGTTCATCTTTGTGAACTGTTCTTATTGTAAGAACTCCTTCATAGATGGAGAAACTCAAGCCTTCACGGTTGAGAATTGTAAAGTCACTACGACTATAAGTAGATATCTGTCCAGCATACAGATTAACTGAGAATTGCTCAATATAAGCAAACAAGAACGTAAATGTCCAATGAACAGATAGACTGAGACTTGCTCAGTATAAGCTAATCAAGAACTCCTGCTTTGTTCAGGACAATGAACGTAGGATCCTGTGTATCCGAACCACTTTAAAAATTGTTTGTGTTGGTTTACTGTTGCATTGATAACTGTTCACATTTGGATAAAACTGACTGTAAATTAAATAACATAAAATAGGTTTCTCAACTGAGACGAACAAATTTCGGGAAGTTTAATTGGCTAACTGACTAGTTTAGTAGCAACATTCAGCTAAGCTGACTTTCGCGCTTCTGAGTAAGAATTTGTCACCAGGTGTATTCACCCCACCCCTCTACACTTGAGGCACGTCTGTGGACCAACAAGATGCAAGTGCAGAGAAAACGGTTTTTCAGGATCTGTTCGAGTAGATCGGTTTTTTGAAAATGATGATCAGAAGAACACAGCTTTGATACCAATTGTTGGTCCAGAGACGAGCCTTCAGGTCTTTTTTTTGGGGGGGGGTTAATACACCTGAATGCAAATTTCAAACTCAAACGCGAAAGTCAGCAAAGCTAAATGTTGCTACTGAACTAGTCTACCGAACTAGTCAGTTGGCCAAATAAACTCTCTGGATTTCGTGGGCAGAGATAACCTTCTACTAGAGTCTATCTACTGACTTTAGTTCGGGAACAAAGGTTCAGTATTGGATTTTGTGTGCGGAAGTGTAGGCCCAAAAATATATTCGTCTCAGTATGGAAAACCCGTTTTATGCTCATTATTTAAAAATTTGTTTTATGTAATATGAACAGTTAAAATCGGCATAAATTTTTTAATGCGGTTTGGATACAGAGGATCCTACGTCCACTGTCTTGAACTAAGCAGGAGTTCTTGTATTAATTATACTGAGCAAGTCTCAGTTGATCTATTCAGTGACAGATGCGTTCTTGTTTGTATATACTGAGCAAGTCTCAATTTATCTGTACGCATGACAGATATCTACTTGCAGTCGTAGTGACTTTACAGTTTCGACCGTGAAGGTTGGGGTTTCTCCAACTATGAAGGAGTTCTTACAATAAGAAAAGTTCAGAAAGCTGAACTCCTTTGAGTTTTCTAAGGTAATGATTTTACAATAAGCTTGCTTAGAATAGAGAAAGGCAACAAATTAAACTCTAGAGTGAAGAACTAGAAGGATCTCTCTGAATATAAGTTCTTCACTGGAATAGACTTTGAGTTTGCTAGAGTGTTTGATCGCTTAAATGCTTGTGTTCCCATTGATTGTGTCGTATCTTCTCAGTATGAAGACTCTTCTCTATTTATAGCCTCGACCTATGAATAGATTCATTGGAGGGAGTCTAGACACATGTCGAAAATGACAAGGAAAATGACTATCGTCATTTTGAATGATACTGTAGAGATTCCCTCTTTTTAAGTATGGAAGCAGCTTTACATCAGAGCGGGTACAGAGAGTCAATTCAGGTAGAAGACTGATGTCTGACAAGTCTCACCTACCGCAAACCTCGACCAATGAGAAAGAAGCATAAAAGCTGCTCTCATGCACAGAACGCCAACAACTCTGCGGCGACATTTCAAAAATATATGGCCATTTTCCTTGGAGTTTTGTGACACGTGGCATCGTCCTCTCCAACGGGTACATGCCTGGGTCACAACTATAAATAGAGAAGAGTCTCCAAGTTCAACGCATAGGACATCAAGGGAACACAAGCTTACAAGTATACAACTCTTTAGCGCACTCAAAGCCAACACAGCGAAGAACTTGCTTACTGAATATCCTTAGTTCTTCTCTCTAGGGAATCTTTAGTTCCCCTTCTCTTTCTAAGCATTCATTGTAATATCTTTAGCTTAGAACCTTCGAAGGAGTCGTTCTTATTGTAAAGAACTCCTTCATAGTTGGAGATCATCCCCTCCCTTTCAAACTTCGATTTGATTTGTAAAGTCGCTAAGGACTATAACTTAGAAGGGTCTGTCCAGTGCACAGATTCCTTGCTGAGGCTTGCTCAGATTAATCAACAAGACCTCCTGTTCAGCAGGACCGTGGACGTAGGATCTTACGTATCCAAACCACGTTAAAAATTTCTTGTGTCGTTTATTGTTATATTACATTGTGTTCAAACTGTTTACAAAATCATCCTTTGCATAAAACTGACTTGAAAAGTGCACCAGCCAAAACGGTTTTGGTTTGCATAAAAACGTTTTCAAAGAGACGAAGTCAAACGGGCCCCACACTTATCCGCACAACATTCTACGACTGAACTTCTCATACTGACCTCAATCAGTAGAAGGGACTCAGCTGCTGAATCACTCTGCCCCGCGATCAAAAGGTTTATCTAGCACTAAATTAGTTCAGTAGCAAAACTCAGTAGTGGCTGACCAACGTGTTTGAGGAAAAACTTGCAATCAGGTGTATTCACCCCGCTCTACACCTGATACTCATCTCCGGACCAACAATTGGTATCAGAGTGGAGTTCTTTTGATCATCGCTTTTGAAAACTTATTGGTCTACTCAAACTGATCCAGAAAACGTTTTCACTGCACACAAGCATCTCTTCATTCATCCTTATACTATCTGCCTATAATGTCTGATTTGTCAGGTATACATATGGTACCTATGTTCTATGTCGAGAAATATATGGAATGGCGCGTGAGAATGGAGGCACACCTCACATCGCTGCATGACAACATGACTGATGTCCTCGAGACAGGACCAATCATTCCAATGATCGACAGTGTAGAATATGTTGTGGGAGGTGTAGGAGCTCAAACTGGAGAGAAGTTTCCCAAAGATAAAGCTGCCTTCACGCTTGAAGAGAAGATATTACACAATCTTGACCGAGTGGCGCGGAATGCAATCCTGACGACACTCAGTGATTCTCATCTCGAGAGAGTGCAAGACTGCAAGATGGCAAAAGAACTTTGGGACGCCCTGGCTGTACTGAGCCAAGGAATCCCGCAGATCAAGGACAACAAGCTCGAGTTAGAGCATCAAAAGTTCGAAACCTTTGCCACGGAGCCCAGTGAATCCAATGACGAGCTTAGCGTCAAATTCACCAACCAGTTCAATATGATCAATGGGCTGGGGAGGATGTTCACTAACAAAGAGATGAACACCAAGATCCTAAGAGCGCTACCTTGACAGAAGTAGCTTGGTTTTGCTACTTATTTACATCGCTCTGATCTTAATGTTTTAACTCCTAATGTTATATTTTCAGAACTGAAGATGAAGGAGTTCGAGCATAGTCTACCCAAATGGTGCGCTAGTGCTCCAGCTGACATACCAATTGACCATGCTTTCAAAGCAATAGTCAGCAACTCTGGAGCTAGCCCCTGTTCAGCAAGCAAGTTGATTGCAGTACCAGTAGCAAAATCCACTGAGACTCCTCTTGTTAAACGACATACGCTTGTAGTTCTCAAATATCAAAGAGAGAAGGAAAGAGTCAGAAAGCTGAAGAAATACAATAAGGATTCTCCCTCAGCTAAGAAAGATAATCACAAAAGGGAAGAATCTAAACCTTCTCCTGAATGTAGGAACACGGAGCCCGCTGCCAGTCCATCAAATGACACATCTGGAAAAGGTGGCAGAGTCTCTGTGTGCTATGACTGCAAGAAAGACGGACATTATCAGTACGATTGTCCGGAGCTCTTAGTTGCCCAACGAGCTGAACGGCAGGCCAGAAGAGACAAATTTGCCCGGAAGAGGCAGACCTATATTGCCGGAGAGCTATCGGATGACTTAACAGAGGAAGATACATATGTATTGTTCTGAAGATGAAGCTGCATTTGTAGCTGTTGAAGTCACAGAATCTAGTCGTAACACATCAACTGAACACTGCCTAATGGTTGGAGAAGAGGCTGAGGTAAACTTTAAACTAAATATAACATCCTCTTCACAGAGCACACACGATACTTGCTCACCTACAGGTGAACCATTAGATGTGATTTAAGCCTACGAAGATTTGCTAGAGGAGCAAAGTTAGTTGAGCACGGAGTTCAGTAAAATTGTTCAGGAGTTGGAACAGGTAAAAGCTGAAAATCAGAGACTTTCTTTTGATTGTCAGGCCTTTACTGATTCAGAGAATCTTGCTTTGAGATAATAGGAAGAGATTAAATCTCTCATAACTAAGTCTCAACATCAAGAAACTTAGATATCAGTCTTGACCAAGGACAATACTGAGAAAGATATTGAGATAGTTAGGCTCAGTCTGAAACTCGCAGAAGTAGAAAGAGATTATGAGTCACTCAGGAAGAGTGATGAAGTATAGCGAGGACTGATGACAGAGCAATACCTGGGAGCCAAGGAGAAGTTGGAGAGTATGCTTAGAGCGCAGAGGCATTAACCTCTACCTCAAAAGACTCAGAAAAGCTAGCTGATAGGTTCGTCAGAGGGAAAATTCAGACTGCTGAACCCATCACACCCCAGGTTAAAAACAAACAAAAAATCCAATCACCTCAACCAAGCAACAAGAAAATGACCAAAGGTTCTAGCCCCAGAACACCACGATCAAATTCAAGGGGAATCAAAAAGGTCAGATGGGCAGAGCAGTGTGGTGAACCAGTGTATGAACATCCTGCACAATATGGTTCTTACTACTATGATCCCAGAGTTAGGAAGAGCATGAAATACCAGAAGAAGAAAGATCCTGAACCCAAAACTGCGAAGAAGTTAGTAGCTCCAAGATTAGTGGAGAAGAGTACTGACAAGAAAGTTCAGAAAAAGAAAGAGTCTGAGACCCCCAAGGTCGCCAAACAAATTTGGGTTGCGAAACCACTCAGTAACGCTTAAGGACCCAAACTGAACCAAAGGGTACCTAAAATGTTTTTCTTTTGCAGGTGCATAAGAACCCTTAGATCATGGACAACGGTTGCTCGAGACACATGACTTAGCAAAAGAGCCTGCTGACTAACTATGTATAAGAAAAAGGTCCCAGAATTGAGTTTGGTGACAACTCAAAAGGCTACACAAGGGGATATGGAACACTGAACAGCGGAACTGCTTCAGTTCCTAGAGTAACATATGTTGAAGGACTTCAACTTAATCTCATTTCCGTGAGTCAATTCTGTGATAACCTTAACAGAGTTACCTTTGACGCTGGTTTCTATGATGTTCTTGATAAATCAACAGGGAAAACAGTGTTATCAGGATCGTGGAGGAAGAATATCTATGTTGCAAACTGGAACACCACCGAACCTGAAGCTTGCTTGCTTGCCCAGACGAAATCAAGTGATAAGACATGTTGCATGTGGCATAAAAGGCTAAGTCACCTGAACTTCAAGGCAATGAACAAGCTGGCAAGGGACTCAAAAGTTAAAGGACTGCCCAACGAAGCATTCATTAAGGACAGAAATTGTGAAGCATGCTTGAAGGGAAAGCAGACCAAGAAAAGCAATCCACCAATTCCGTCACCTTCCACTGATGGAATCCTTCAGCTGCTGCACATGGAGTTTTTGGGGCCAGTCACTCTAGTGACTATAAGAGGCAAGAAGTATGTCCTTGTCGTTATTGATGATTATTCAAGATATACGTGGGTCATCTTCATAGCCAACAAATTTGATGTCAAGACTGAGTTTACAATACTGATGAAGAAACTCAGTGTGGAAAAAGACACAAATATTCAGAGAATACGCTTAGATCGAGGAACTGAATTTCTCAACTCAATCATCAAGTAGTACTGCGATACAGAGGGGATTTAGTACGAGGCCTCAACAGCTCGCACACTCCAACAGAACGGTCTTGCTGAGCGAAAGAACAAAACATTAAAAGAAGCAGAAAGAACGCTCCAAGTAGACTCTGGATTACCCTCGAAGTTCTGGGCAGATGCTACTGACACTACCTGCTACACTCAGAACCACTCATTACTGACAAAGCAACACATGAACACACCATATGAACTATGGAAAGAGAGAATTCCTTCTATATCTCATCTCCATATTTTTGGTTGTGCTTGCTTTTTCCATAATAATGGAAATGACCAGTTAAAGGTTTTTGATACTAAATCTGATCAAGGAGTCTTTTTAGGATACTCCCAAGTCAGTAAAGCCTTCAGAGTCTTTAACTACCGAACCCTTTGCGTGGAAGAAAGCCCTCATGTTATTTTTAATTAGTTTGTTACTAAGAACAAGAAATCTAATGAGACAAATACTGAAGATGTCAGCAGCAAGCTAAAGGATCTCAAGCTAAATTATAAATCTGAGAAGATCCATCATTGTTGGGATGATGAGTCAGATGAAGAAGAAGCCCAGACCCATCTCGCAGGCGATATAGCTAACCTGGTTGATTCAACTGAACAGAATCAACATTAGGTAACAACGGTTGATGAGGAAGCCCCTGTGGTAACTGAGACCTCTACTAAGAATAACAACTCAGGGGGAACGAATAATGTTTTAGAGCAAAATACCCCTGAACCTGGAAACTCAGTAGATCCTAATCTTTACTTCAGTCTCATAATAACACTACTGAAATGCTTAACACTCCTGTTGACTGTACAAAAGTAAAATCAGAAGAAGAAACCAAGCTCAGACGATCATGGCTACACGCTCACTCTTCTGATCTCATCGTTGGAGATCCATCAGCAAATGTAAAGACAAGATCCAGACTTCGCCAAGGAGAAAGTGCTTTATATTCCTGTTTCTTGTCAACTGAAGAACCTCAAACGATAGAGGATGCACTTAACGATGCTGATTGGATCATAACAATGCAAGAAGACCTGAACCAGTTCATCAGAAACGAGGTTTAGGAGCTTGTTGACAGACCTAGACATCAACACTTGATAGGTACGAAGTGGGTCTTCAAGAACAAGCGCGATGAGAACAACATCATAGTATGAAACAAAGCTCGACTTGGTGCCAAGGGATACTGTCAAGCAGAAGGAATAGATTTTGATGAAACATTCGCTCCAGTCGCCAAATTGGAAGCCATTCGTCTATTCCTAGCCTACGCAACGCATTAATGATTTAAAGTATATCAGATGGATGTAAAGTCAGCATTTCTAAATGGCGTACTGAAGGAAGAAGTCTACGTGGAACAACAGCTCGGCTTTCAGTAGGGACATCAGGTTTATAAACTAAAAAAGGCTCTGTATGGTCAAAAAAAGCACCCAAGGCTTGGTACGATACCCTATCAGACTTTCTACTTCATAAAGGTTTTCAGAAGGGGACAGTAGATTGCACTCTATTCAACATTAAGTCAGCAGATGTCATTCTACTAGTGCAGATCTACGTGGGCAACATTATCTTCGGTTGGAGAAATGTGACTATATGTCAACAATTCGAGAAGATGATGAAGGAGATGTTCGAGATGTCAATGATGGGGGAGATGAACTACTTCCTCGGTTTTCTAGTAAAACAATCAAATGAAGGAATACTCATCAACCAAGCCAAGTATACTCGAGACCTCCTGAAAAGATTTGGCTGTGAATCAAGCAAGCTAGTCAAGATCCCCATGAATACAAACTTTAAAATCGATCTAGATAAAGAGGGAGCTTATGTTAATTCAGCTGACTATAGAGCTATTATTGGTTCTCTATTATACTTAACAACAAGCAGACTTGACATAACTTATACTGTTGGTGTATGTGCAAGATTTCAGGAGAATCCCAAGCGAAGTCATCTAGACTCAGCAAAGAAGATTCTACGATACCTGAAGGGAACACCTGACACTGTGTTATGGTATCCTGCTGATGATAATCTTGTTTTAACTGGATACTCTGACGCTGATTATGCAGGATGTAGGGTAGATCGAAAGTCAACTTTAGGAACTTGTCAGTTCCTAAGCAGTAAGCTCATATGATGGTTCTCTAAGAAACAACATTCAGTAGTGATGTCCACTACTGAAGCTGAGTATATGGCTGCCGGAAGTTGCTATGTCCAAATCCTTTGGCTTCGACAACAATTGCGTGATTACGAAATCATTCAAGATGAAGTGCCCATCTACTGCGACTCCACCAGTGCCATTGCAATAACTCATAACCCAACTCTTCATACGAGATGCAAGCACATGGACATCCGACACCACTTCATCCGAGACCACGTCGAGAAGAAGGATATCAGGATGGAGAAAAAATCCATACTGATAGGCAAAGGGCAAACATAATGACCAAGCCGCTGGCTGAGAACAGGTTCAGAGAACTCTCAGTTGAGCTAGTTCTTCTGGATCCTATCGACCCGAGTCAGTAAAGATATTCAGTATGACAAGTCAGTAAGTCAAACTCAGTACTTGATTCAGTAGGGTGAATCATACAGTACTCAGTAAGGGGGAAGGTGAGACAAACACTGAATCATTAGTATCTCGTCGATCCTCCTGATTTGCAATTGGTAAAGAACTGAACAAGGCTCAGTTGGCATGAAACACATTTATTTCCCACCATAAATTCTTAAGGATACGTTCAGTAAAACTGTTTTCATTTAAAGTGCGATATCCTAAGAACTGACTGTAGCGCATTTAATGCATGTCATCTCACCTTACTCCAACTATGCAAATCTTACGTAGGTCGAGATTATCGGCAACTTAGTAATCATTCTTTTTAGAAAATTAAATCCTAACATTCCGAGAAAAAGCGAGAATTAATCTCAACCCTTAGATCTGAAAAACTCTTGGTATTCAAATCTATATATAATCGCTCGCTTATCTCTTAATCTCTATCTTCGCCATTACTGAATTTAAGAGAGCTTCGCATATCTTGCATCTTCGACTGCATTCGACTGCATCTTGTTCTCCATCTCTCTCAAGCTTCATACTTTCGGTAAATTTTTGATCTATTAGTCTGCAAACTGACTTACTCTACTTTCAAGTGCTAAAATTCATTTTGCAGATTATAGTGAAAGGGTATCCCTATCAAAAATAGTGCGGACGCCCGCAGATATTGATGACATCATTCCGAGCAGGGTCCTGTTCGAGCCAACAATGGAGTTCCATTTCTCAGAACTGCTATATCTGGAGGAGATTTTCTTCGCTCTTCAGGCATCTGGCCTGAAGACACTTCTGATGAAGCAACCTCACGCTTGTCTCCCAAGCAAGTTGTTGAATTCTTCTTCAACATGCGTCAGGTGGAGGGAACAGACGCAGAGATTACCGTAGTGAGGTACATGAAGGAGGTTTCACCTCAGTTATGGGAGGAGAGCCACGTCGACATCAACATCCTTGAAAGGTTGAAGTCTGTATTCAACCTTCCTGACTACGGCATATCTCCCATTGGATACAAGGAAGTGGATCTCAATACGTATATCAAGTGTTTCTGTGGGAGGGACGATATTTCCTTTAAAGCTGCTTTTCCGAAGAGTCAGCTCCTGCAAGAATTTAGAGGCCTGGCGTACATTGTTATCCCTATCCTTACCAGTGCGGCTGGTTCATTTGACCAGCTATCCAAACCTAGACTCCAGATGATGATGGCTTTCATGGACGGAGATAAGGTTAACTGGGCTCAGTTTTTTCTATCTGAACTGAAGGCCCAGTCGCAGAAGTTTGTTACCGGAGACACAGGAGAGAGAAGACTAATTAGTGTGGGCAAACTTCTGTACGGGACTAAAGTTTCAGCGCTGATAGAAGCATCAGTATCCTTGCATGCGTTATTCGACGACATGAAATACTTTGACAAGAAACTGATCAAGTTCAGGTTGAGAGCCGCTGCTGAAAAGTCTATCGGTCGTGGAGCTTCATTGAAGAGGCCTTCTACTGAACTACCTCCACGTACCGAACAACCGAAGAGAAAGAAGCTGACCAAGCCAGGAGCTTCTAAGGCTATTTCTCTGCCTCCCCCACAGGTGGAAATCTTACTTGATGTGGACACATGCATTGAGGGTGCCACTCTTAAAGACAAAGTCCAACGAGTAAGTACTGAAGAAACTCAACTGGAGTACAAAGCTGAACCAACTACTGAAGTTTCTTCAGAGCTACTAACCACAGTTCAACAGACCAGACTTAGGGCTGAATCCGAAGTAGCTGAACAGATCCCTGAAATTGCTAACTATCAGGATCGGGTGGATGTAGCTATCAGGGCAAGGACTCAGATGCTGCTGAGATTCCTAAACTGGGATATACTTGCTGATTTGATCCAGCAGTATTCTGTATCCGCACTACTGGCAGAGGAGCAACAACTACAGTTTGTGATAGGGTTTTAAGAACCCTCAGACATTGCATCCTTTGAAGACTTGAGATCAGCAATGCTTTATCTTCTTGAGCTGAAGTCTTCCTCCTCTCCCGCCAGAGATCCTTCGCCAACTGATCACCTAGCTGAAGTTGTTGATTCATCACCCAAGGATGCAGAGCAGGGAGACTCTGTTGAGGGCAAAACTCCCAGCGAGAAGGGCGATTCACCATCACCACCTCCTGCACCTGGTGCTGCCCCTGTTGCGTCTTCCTCAAGACAGCAACAACTCGCCGCCTCGGAGTACAGGATCGGTACATCCTCATATCAGATCAAATCAATTAGTACCGTATCCTCGAGGACAGTCAACCGAGCTATTAGGAAGCAAGAGACAAAAATCGTCTCCTGGCTAAGGATGTGCACCTGAAATGGTCACAATATACAAAAGCTCAGACTGAGCGGGTTGACGTCCTCACCGGAGAAGTCAAGAAGATCTCTGAAACTCCATTGCCAAACTTTTAGGAGATTATCGAGACTGCTCTAGCTGTTCAGAAGTTGGATTTGGTCAATCGTGTCAGCAGTTGCTAGAAGCTCAATCGAAGATATTCTCAGAGCAAATGGTTGCGACAATGGCTGAGGTCCAAAAAACCATGGATGAAAGGAACAGAGCAAGCTCTAGCGTGAATAAAGCTCTTGAAACTCAAGCTGCAACTCTGAAAGTCATCCAGTCTGAAATGAAGGAGTCACTCGAAGCATCTCTTCTGTAGCAATGAACTCAAACTGAATCCCAGATCAGGCAAATTCGAAAAGATCAAGAAACTGAATGGAACATTACTGCGATGCTGTCGGGGACTTCAACTCCACTTCCAGCCAGATCAAAGCTTCAGTCTACAAGCTCGAAGGGGAAGTACCAGCTATTAAGACCATACTAACCTCGGCAAATGATGCCAAAAAGGGGGAAAGTAAAGGGAAGGAAGTACATGAGAAAGACAAGAAAGGGGAACAATCTAAGGGGGAAGGAACGAAAGAGATAGAGGAGTTCATTGCTCTCCCCCTCCCCTCTATCCAAGAAAAGGCTAAGGGAAAAGCCTCAGCTGAAGGCCCTGTAGAGCCTCAGCAGATAATTTCGCAGTTGACATTGCAGACTGGTGGATCAGGAGAAGGATCCTTAGCTCAGGCACATATTGATGAAGTAGTTGAGTTCGTCGAGGGATCTGAGGACGTTGAGCCTCAGCCTCCGAAGAGGCCAGGCAAGGAGATTGCTACTGAAAGCACTCCCCCTCCATCGCCTAAGTTTAAGTCCAAAAAGGAACAAGAGGCGCATGACGAACTAGTAGCTCAGCAGCAGCAGGCTCTGCTAGACTATGAAGCCAGACTCGAAGAAGAGTCCAAGTTGAAGCGAAAGCCAAAAGTCCCAATACCTAGGTCGTCAAGGAGTCAGTCTTTGCGAACCAACTAAAAAATTAGCTTCTGAGTCTACTGAAGACTCCGACACTGACAACTTACCACTCTTTGAAAGGCTGAAGAAGAAGACTCCCAAGCTTACAACAGAATAAATTGCGAAGGAGAAAGCCTTGTGGGATGCAGTGGAAATGGGCCTCGATTTCAGAGCTAGAGATAGGCTTACAGCTGAAGCTAGAGAGAGACTGAGAAAAGCTGAACTTGGAGAGCATATTGCACAAACTGAGAAAGTAGCCAGGGAAGCAGTTCCATTCAAGAGAAGAGAGATCCCAAGGACTTCAAAGTTCTATAGACGCGGTGGGCAGAAGCCACATATGAGGAAAACTCCATTCTGCCACGTAGACAAGTGGATCCCATGGAACCTGAATGAGGAATGGGAAAGTATGAAGGAAGAATTTATCAAAGCTTACTATGTATGGCAATGCTACTCGAGTGAAGTTCCGGCGGTCGAATTGTTCGATCAATTCCTATACAACCACGACCCCAACTTCAGAGCATAGATCAAATTGCCCCTTTATAAGGAGAAATTGCCTTTCACTGCGTCTGCATATCGTCAGTTGATCCTCTCATGACTCTTCAAGGAGCCATCTGCACTAAGGAGATAGAAGGCGAGGTTGAGATAGTCGTGCGTCGCAATGATCTTTCCTTCGAGTTGAAAAACGATCTTCCAGATATCAAGCGACTGAGGGAAGCTATCTACAGATCATATGGGCTTGATCATCCTGCAGCCAAATCTGCTGACTTCAAATCCAAAATTCAAAAGTTCAGATCTCAGAAGTAGCAGACTCAGCCTTCCTCGTATCTTTCCTTTTCTCTCTTTGTGATTTACTGATTGTACTGTAATTTTCTGACCTTTATAAAATCAGTATTCCTTTTGGCCAGACAACCACTCATTGTCTTATAGTTGTGTCATTTATTTTTAACACTGACTAATCACTGAAGTGATCAACACACACTCACTGTCCTGATTTCTTTTGATGTGCCTATCTTTAGTAAGCTGTTAACCTATAATTTCATCGAAAAGTTGTTATTAACTGAGTTGTTTTTTGATTAGTAGTTTAGTGCTTAGTGGTTTTGGCATCATCAAATAGAGGGAAATTGTAGGGATATGAGTCAGTGGTCTAGTAGATCATTGCTAGGGGGTACATAGAACTTGACTCAGTAGATGAGTAAGAAATTGAGTTAGTAGTTTATGTAACTATAGGGACGATTTTGTAATACTTGTTATGGGGGAAATTGTAGTAATACTGAATAGGATTGAAGATCCCAAAACCTCGTCCTGACTCCTATGTGTGTTTGAACCGTTATGATGTAATAGGCTAAACTTGTTTGATCGTTATAGATTATTTTTCGTCAAGTCATGTAAGGGGTATATTGTTGGACTACACTTCATGAGAGAAGTTAAAGTTCCATAACTCCAAGTCATAGGTTCTGTAGAGCTCAGTAGTCAGTTGCTAACAACACTCAGTGGAAGATTCTCTTCAGCAGACTTTGGAAGAAGACTCAGTATGATCCTTTGATCTACTGATTGAGTGAAGAGCTCCGTTGCTGTCTTCGAGTCAAAAGCTGACTACATTCAGTAGAAGATCTTTTTCACCTGACTCAGATGAAGACTTAGGACAATCAACCTTTGAATTACTGAAAAGCTGCAATTCAGTTGCAGACCGTACAAGGAAAAATGACCGCATAATCCTTATAAGTCTAATGTCAACAGAGAACATTCAGTATACAAGGTTAGAGAGTCAACTCAGGTAGAAGACTGATGTCTGACAAGTCTCACTTACCGCAAACCTCGAACAATAAGAAGCAAGCCAAGCTTACTGTCTCTGACACAAAAGTTGCTCTCATGCACAAAACGCCAACTACTCTGCGGCGACATTTAAAAAATATATGGCCTTTTTGCTTGGAGTTTTGTGACACGTGACATCGCCCTCTCCAACGGATACATGCTTGGGTCACAACTATAAATAGAGAAGAGTCTCCAAGCTCAGCGCATGGGACATCAAGGGAACACAAGCTTACAGGCATACAACTCTCTAGCGCACTCAAAGCCAACCCAGCGAAGAACTGGCTCACTGAATATCCTTAGTTTTTCTCTCTAGAGAATCTTTAGTTCCCCTTCTCTTTCTAAGCATTCATTATAATATTTTTAGCTTAGAACCTTCGAAGGAGTTCACATTTTGTGAATTGATCTTATTGTAAGAACTCCTTCATAGTTGGAGATCATCCCCTCCTCTTCAAACTTCGGTTTGATTTGTAAAGTCGCTAAGGACTATAATTTAGAAGGGTCTGTCTACTGCACAGATTCCTTGCTGAAGCTTGCTCAGATTAATCAACAAGACCTCCTGTTCAGTAGAACCATGGACGTAGGATCTTGCGTATCCGAACCAAGTTAAAAAATACTTGTGTCATTTATTGTTTTATTGCAATGTGTTCAAACTGTTTACAAAATCATCCTTTGCATAAAACTGACTTGAAAAGTGCACCAGCCAAAACGGTTTTGATTTGCATAAAAATATTTTCAAAGAGACGAAGTCAAACGGGCCCCACACTTATCCGCACAACATTCTGCGACTAAACTTCTCATACTGACCTCAGTCAGTATGAAGGGACTCAACTGCTGAATCACTCTGCCCCGCGATCAGAAGGTTTATCTGGGACTGAATTAGTTCAGTAGGAAAACTCAGCTGTTGCTGACCTTCGCGTTTGAGGAAAAACTTGCAATTAGGTGTATTCACCCCCCCCCCACTCTACACCTGATACTCGTCTTTGGACCAATAGGGTTGTTCAAACTCCAATACCATGCTGAGTTGACTTCCTCTAATTCCTCGGACCTTTTACTAAATTATCTTGTACTTCCATTCTTGTGAGATATCAGCCCGTGGCTCGAATTCCTGTGCAGAATCAGTGGGTTGTAGCAATCTTAACTGAGTTCTTGATGCTGAGTTCTCCGGCTGAACGGCAAATGATCTACTGAATACTATCAGCTACTGAACTCTAGCTAGCCTACTGAGTTCCTAACATGCTGAACTCAACTAAGTTGTTACATTATACAAGGTTCATCATTCAACTAGGGTTTTGGGATCTTCAAATCTTATTATACTGAATCTCATCCAAACATTAATGTACTACACCGATCTATCTTTTTTAATGATGTCTTAGAAGGTCGATCACCCAAGGTTAGTTACGTAGTTAATGGTCATAAAAAAGATAGAGCATAGTATCTCACTAATGAAATATATCCTCCATGGGCTGCATTTGTTAAGTAATTATTGCTCCACAAAAAATCCTACTGAAATTTGCAGTTAGGAATTGAACGACAAAAAATCCCAGTAAAAGGGATTTAACCAGTATTAACAAATATTCCATTTTATCCACTTCGTGTCCTACTATCAGATTTATTAATTTCCATCTCATTTTCTCTTAAATTGTGCTTTACTAGTTTAATTTACAACAATTAATTAGCGCTAATCATATCCAACTGGAGTTTATAATTATTTTAATTTTATTGTTTACAATATTCAGTTCAACTGATTATCATAATTAGATTTTCCAGATAATTAATTTCAATTCTTTGTATAATTGTTCTGTAAAATTCATTATGTCATAATTCAGGTTTTTTTCTTCTTCACTTTTTACGATAATTATTATTAAAATAATAAATTGTAGAGTCGCCAAGTGTTAACTGTAGGAGGTTATAGCACTGGTGGGATAACACTGAGATATTGATTTTAGGACAGATATTCACTTCCTAATCTAATTGATCAGGATACTGACAAGTGACACCAGTATGCATGACAATAAACACAAGGTTGATATATACGAAAGTGAAATTCACGTCCATGAAGCAAATATAAGTGAAGCAAGAAAGAAATACAACACCAGCAATATACGTACATGCTGCGAACTCATACACACAAAGCGAGCCCAGCTTATTTAATTTTGACTACACATTAATACGAATAACACGCTACGGTTTTATTTGTAGTAGTGGAAGCATATGCGCATGCCATGTATATATATATCTTAACAGTGAGGCCAGTGCTTGCATTTCTTGTGACCCCCATCTTCGGCTGGCTTGCTATCAGTCTCGGTGGCGCCGCCATCGTATTTATCCTTGTCGTCGCAGTGATTGTGATAACAGTGGTGGTGGTGTTCTTCGTGGTGGTGCCACCCCTCAGGTTCAACAACCTCTACACATTTAGCCACATACAATTAACTAATTAATTAGCAACATTAACCAACACGTACATTCCAACAAAAACAACTTCTATGGTAATATTTAACTAATTTTGAATTTCCATATAAATAAAGAAATTAGTTTTAAAATACACCAACTTCAAAATTAATTGTTTCGGTTTGTAAATGAGTTCAAATTTTGACTAAAACTGCATGCGGTTGTATACATATATGGTGAAGAGAAGAGACGACTTACTAGTTTCAGTGGCAGCAGGACTGACACCAGCCGAAACGACGTTGGACGAGATGAGGATGACTATGGCGAAGAGAAGGCCGAGAAGAAGTAAGCTCTTGGAAGCCATTGAATTTATTTAGACAGAGAGATGTAGTGAAGTGGGATGAGGAAGAAATGTAAGATTAGACGCAATTTATAGACCTCAATGCTGACTCTTTCTACGTGGGGTCTAGTTTTAATGTATAAATTAAGAATATGATGAAATCTAATTCTAGCAAGTTAACAATATAATATATATATATATATATATATATATCAACTATATTGAGAAATTTGAACAAAAACATATATGATTTAGTTATAGCAATTTTATCACAAATCATTGTCACGAATTTCTCATCATCATCCTCGTTGCTCTATCGGCCCGATCTCGCATTAGTTCAAATATTGATTAGCATCCTACACTTAAAAACGCGTAAGCAAAAAGAAATATTGAGAGAAGCAGATACATCATAATAAATAATGAATTTTAAGAAATGAACAAAATGGACAGCAAAGTCGATAGATGATATAACAAGAAACCTAATTGATTAGCTAATTCAAGATGATGCAGGTTAGTCAGACTAATTATGTTTGGTATGTGTGTGTGTGCATGTTAGAAACTTGAGAAATAAGATTGGATCAGCCAATATTAAAATATATCTTAATGATAATACTTCTTAATCATACTATCTAAGGACATTAATTTATTGCGAGTTGACATATTTAACTACGTTCAATTCGAGTAGAAAAACCAGACCTTTAAGACATCGAAATGACAAAATTAATTAAACTAACTAGTAGTGCAGTATATTGGGGATATATGGATTATATAGAAGAAGGGCATGTTGGTAGGAAATAAGAAGTCATATGCAATTTTCAACTTTTATTAGATGTCTTGAATTAAATATACTTTGGAAGATTCTGTTATGCAGAATGATAAAATTATAAATATATAGGATTTATATAAAAAATAAAATAAGAATTATTTACACTTCCTAGTTTTTATTTAAGTCTAACTTTCTACTAAATCCACACCTAGTGCCGAAGCCACAGCTGAGTAAGTGGTCTCAGCTGAAACCACACAGAAAATATGCATTGTATATATTTGGTGCAATATTAAATATCGCATGCTGTAGCCCAGTGGTAATTACTCTTCAAATATAACCTGGAAGTCAAGGGTTCGCTAGAAGTGAAGGGTCGAACCCCACTTCGCCACTATCCACACCTCAGTATATACATATACATGGTTAGAAGATACAGTTGATTTCTCTTTATTCTTTGTCTGCTTTGAAACGTTTGATGCAGATGGGCCTAAAGATAAGGATTACAAAGTTACAATATTGATGGATATATTACACAATGCATACAACTAAATAGTAAAAATACTTGTTATTGCATTATTATCTCTTAGCTTTATGAACTGGATAACATATATATTTCAGACGTCTGACCTTCCATGTGGCAGCTGATTTTGATTTTCCTGGAGCATGCTGCGAGGATGTTCAATTATTGAGCTTGGCTCTGGTGTTGGCTTGTCTTAGTACGACTAGATATATGTAACATTCAGGTATGTTCTTAGTTATATATGCTCAAAGTTTTATCTACCTTTTCTTTAAGTTCATTTTCATTCATCACCGATTCATCGCTTTCCATTTAGAATCTTAGATGAAGGAATTTTCCACTTAGCTATTTCTTTACTCATTTAGGTTGTTTCTAACTAATGCGGTAATGCTATTGTGGAATTTCTTCCGGACTTCAATCGATATATTATGTCTCACTCTCAAGCAAGCAATGGGGTGGATGTGGATGCTACATATGTAGAAGAGATAGAACTTGAGGAAATAACCCGAGAACAAGCATTAGATAAAGGGGACTCAACTTCTAGAAAACGGAAAGCTCCAATAGGCAATAGATAGGAGATATGGAAGCACTATTCTATTATCATGGTCGATGTTGGTGATCCTCCACAAAAATTTAGAAAGGGAATATGCAATGCTTGTGGAACCCTCATTAAAGCCGATTAAAAAACAAACGGCACATCCGGTTTGAGGGTTCACTATGAGTCGTGTAAGAAGAAACACGAATCAACTATCAATCAAACACAATCAATCTTCAGCCTGAGGCCGATGGAAAGGGGGAGTTGACTTGTTGGAAAGTCTACCAAGCAAAATGCCGAGTGAAGCTAGTTGAGATGATCATATTGGATGAGCTTTCGTTCCGGTTCGTTGAGCGAATATGCTTCAAATTGTTTATGCTTACTGCATACCAAACTTCAAGCTCCCATCTAGGCAGACGTTAAGAGATGACTGCCTCAGGCTCTTTTTGGAGTGAAGACTAAGTTTGGAGATATTTTTCCAAAATAAAGATATGGGAAGAGTTTCAATCACGAGTGATTGTTGGACTGCAGTGAATAACACAAGCTACATTTGTGTTACAGGTTAGTAATTGTTATTTGTAATCTCGAAAGTGAGATTTTATTTTATTTTTTATTGTTATTGACTAACTTTATTCATACTTTTTGTTTTTGTGTTTTGCAGCACACTTCATCGATGAAAGATGGAGGTTGAACAAGAAGATTATGAGCTTTGTAAAAACATGCAGTCACAAAGGCGAAGATATTGGAGGAGCAATTATTCAATCACTTGAGGATTGAGATTAGAAGAATATAGTAAGTTGCACACTAGACAACGCATCTGCCAATGACAGTGCAATTAGGCACATTAAGCCAATACATGCGAGTTGGGGTTCGAGTGTGCTTGATGGGAAGTTTCTACACTTGAGATGTGTTGCACACATATTGAATTTGATTGTAAAAGATGGGTTGGAAGACATTGACATGTCGGTAAGGCGAGTTAGAGAGGCGGTGAAGTGGATTAAGGGTCCAGGCTCGAGAACCGAACAATTCAAGCACACAGTTACAATCGTGAAAAAAAAAGAAAATAAATTCTAAACAAGTAAACAATTAGTAAAAAAGAATAATCAAAACGACTGAGTTCCCTGACAACGGCGCCAAAAATTTGATGAATAAATTATAATTCTCGCAAGTGCACGAATCGGTATAGTATCTAATCTAGCAACTCCCTGGGTCGATGTCACAATGACTCAGCTGGGTTCTAATTATCCTAATTATTTCACTATCTACTTGGTCATAAACTGGATTTAATTTATTTAAAACTAATAAATTAAAATAATAAGAAAGTAAATGAAAGTAAAAGCAAAGAGAAGTGGGGTAATAGATGTGGTTTCAAGTTTGGTGAAGAGTGCAGATGTTTAACAATCACTATGTCTAATATGATCAATTCATTCTCATTCTCTAGCTATCATTTATGAATTCCTTTTATTGGTTCATCCACTAAGGCTCTAGAGATTCCATATGATGGCGGAAGATCTCTAACTTATAATCCTAAGGGTCTATCAGATGATCAAATCATGAACCTAAGGATAGTATCATGCTCAAGGATTTAAAGAATCATCTAAACTATCCCAAACTAATGATGACAATCTTGACACCTAATTGCAGGTCTAAATAAATAACCAGGTATGATCCACCGTATTACCTATTACCTATATTATCTACAATTATCTAAGATGATGACCAATCACATTAAAGAGTCATAGAGATATCAAAAGCAAGCACAACAATTAAGAAACAAAAATAATTCATTCATTCTAAAACTAAGGTTTGAATCAATTCATCAAAAACATATATCCTGCTAAACCCCCACGCAAGGGGATTTAGCCACTCATATTCGTAGAAAAACAATAACAAGATAGGCAAAAAGAATCCATAGAATTAGAGTATCAAAAACCCTCAACAAATCTAAGAAGGATTAATATAACCTAGAATTTAGTGGATTGATCCTCGCACTTGATTCTCGGGTTGTGGTCTTCAACCTTCGTTTTGAATCTTCAACAGAGGGATGTCTTGGGTGTTTCTCTGCTGTGGAGGGTGGAAAAGGTCAAAAATATGTTGTATGGTGCGTAGGAATGAAGTCTGTAGGGTGTAAATACGTTTTCGGGCCGAGAAAACGTGTCTTGGGCCTTTACAGAGTTGGACCGCGGTTCGAGATTGTAATGGACCGCGGTCCAGGCCTGAAAAAACTCAATTTTAGCGGACAGAGAGTTTGAAACCGCGGTCCCGTGTAAACACGGACCACGGTCCAGTACCAATTCTACCCTGTTCAATTTTCTACGCCGATCAGTTTTGGGAAAATTGTCCTATCTACTTCTTTAACCGTTGGATCGCCACGAAAGTTTGCTATAATGTTCCCAACACATAGAAGTAGCTTTTGACGATGAAGATTGGATTCTAAGTTTTCTAGACCCGTCTGCTAAAAATGTTCCCAACATGATTTTCCAACCTGTTCCCAGTGCGTACGACTTCCATTGCTCGACTACTTCAACATCTGACTTCAAATCTTCTTCATCTTTCATCCAAACAATTCCATATTTGCCCGCAATGCTTCAATGGTCATAGTTTCATTCCTTTAGTGGCCAAATACCTCCAAATATTATCAAAATGCGCAAGAAACCTACAAAATCAAAAACCAACCAAAGTATACGATTCTAAACAAAACAAAAGTTAAAAATTGATAGAAAATGATAGAAATAAACTTAAAAGAACACGATGAGATGGTATAAAAGCCACTCATCAAAGCTTTCTACGGGCGAAAGGGAAATTCCAAGATTAGTGAAATGTGAAAATAATAACCTACTACATGAGTGGAGAGGATTCTATCCAGATACCAAGTTGCCTGTCTAGTAGGAAACTCACATAATGACTACATTCATCCTTGTGTTAATAAATGTTTGATGGGAATTCTGTGTAAGAGTGGAATCATTCATAATATTTGATAAGATGTCTTGTTCGACATCGCATTAGTTGGAAATAACATTTGGCCAGTTATAAGGTGTTGGCCATTAAAAGGCTTCACCTTGTTTGACATCAACATCGCATCGTATCATCCAATAATAAAATCTTTTGGCCAATAAAATGTTTGATTTCATCCGGGCATGTCAGTTTGAAGGATGCAGTTGTATTTTCCACTATCAGTCCTCCAAAAATCAGAAACACTATTGTAAGCTGCAAATGATGTGAACCATCCAATAAACACTACTCAACTTAAGTGTAACTGATATAACATGTAAGGTGAATCATATTTAACTAGTAAGTGAATCAGAAATTAAATAAAAGTGAATTACGGGTAATGAGACAGAACAATGCTTTCAACTTTATACAAATCTTAGATTCGATAATCAATACGAAAAACCTAAAATCGAAAATCAATACGAAAAACCGCATAAAGGAGCTCGAAAATGTAGATGGAATATAATTAGGGACAACATCTAAAGCACAAAACCCTAAATCGAACAAAAAAAAAATCGTCTAACAAATTGAGTGTTAAATTTGAACTACCCATTATATGTAACTTACCCATTCAAGGAGTTCAAATCCATAATTCAAAAACCCAGCCAAAAAACAAAAGTTGAAGGAGCTAGAATTGAAATTCAAAATCTAGAAATTCAGAAACATAAAGGATGAAACTTACCCATTGGGCGGAAAGTTTACATCGAGCTGGAGAATACGAGAACAAAGACAATAACTACAACCCAAAACATTACTTCGTCGATGCTGAATGAATTTGTGAATGCTAAATGAACGGACTGTTGTAGAGAGGAGAGGAGAGAAAAATTATCATTTAGATGGAAATGGAGCATGTGTTTGTTTGAATAGAAAAGAAAAAAAAAAGTTCCAAAAGTCCTTCATGAATAAAGAAAAGTGGAAAATAAATTGAAAAAATGCTTCAATCTTTACCAATAATTTCAACATCTAATTCCTACTTTCTGTGAAACACGTTGCACTTTCTGTGCAAAATAGCTGCACAAAATCATTTTTGTCGCCGTTTTTACATGTTACTCTTCTTTCCACCCGCTTTAGAAGCCCTAGAACAAAAACCAATACGTCGGAGAAGGTAGTTTTGGATCACGCTAGCGATGGCGACGACACCTCACCCGTTCACATCGCTTTGCAGCACTATAGAAGGAGATGCTTTTTTTTCAATTTTTCTCAATTTTATGAAATTAGAACCTTACTTCGTATGAAATTGGAACCTTGAGATGTTGAAAGTTCTTATGTATTGATTTATTATGTGTATGGCTGTCAATTTTATAGATTTGTTGTACACAGTTCGCCAATTTTATTGAATTGTTGAACAAGTTTGTCAATTTACGTTTTCTCTATTGGTGAACAGATTTGCACTTTTAATTGAAACGCAATGCACCTTTAATTAGCTGCATTTTCTGCCATTTTTATACGTATATAAAGCTTTGCACTTTATTATAGATAATATATAGCACTGTTTTCAAAATTAAATGCATTTTTTTCTTCTGTAATACGCGATAAATTTCCTCCAAACATAAGGTTTGTATTCAACTGGACAATTAGGAATAATTTTTTCGGCAGAATCAAGAGCCTCATCTCAGCTACACTAAGCAAAATTCAGAAAATACGCATTAGAAGTAACGAAAGAGTGCATTAATTTTCAGAAAAAGTGATTTCACCACAAAAACATCTCCATAAAAAAATCCGATCAATACGAATTGATGACGAAGAGCCTCGATTTTAGAGAGTAGATAGTTCATATCCAAACTAAATGCTAAACATCCGAAAAATATAATGGAAAAACTCAAAGACGATCAACATTAGCCCTGATGCGACAAAACCACCAAAAAAATTAAAACAAAGATTGAAGTAAGCCTGTAAAATCTTGAAAAGGCTACATATTAAGATGAAAAAATTAAGCAACAAAGAATCAAGCACAAATGAAGTAATTCATGAAATCTCAAAAACTAAGGCAAATGGTAATCCATTAACTGAATGAAATTTGGAAATCTACACGAATAAGAACAAACGGACCTTAAAATTGAATTTGCAATCCATCTTACCCATTAATCGATTGAAATAATTAAGATTTCAAGAAAAAAATACTCCCTCCATCCCATTCCACTTATCTGGTTTCTTTTGGACACGGAAATTAAGAAGAGTGAGTGGTTGTATGTAGATGAGTGTGTGATTGTGTGTAAATATGTAGGCCCCACAAAGAAAAAGTGGTAGGTTGTGTAATGATTATTTTCCTTTTTTTGAAACAAGACAAGTCGAGTGGGACAACCCAAAAAGGAAAACAAGACAAGTCAAGCGGGACGGAGGGAGTATTAAAGAACGAAGCGCAACAAAAATGATTGAAAAATGTCGAGAAAAAATATGCACAAAAGGAGAGAGAAAGAACCTTGTAATTAAACATAACATAAAAGGTTAGCAAATTACCCATTGTGTAGTTATATTGAAAGAAAGTGCACTTAATTTTTACAAGTGAACTAATGATCTGGATCGTAGGATGTCTCAATCAAATGACTATGAGTTGTTCCTAATTTCTATAAAATGGGTTGTTCTCATTTGATTTCCTCTCTCTATATAGTCACAATGATAATACGCCTTAATCTAGCTAAAAGATACTTCCTCCGTTCCACTCCGTTAGTCCAGTATTCCTTTTCGGGTTGTTCCACTCCATTAGTCCACTTTCTTTTTTTAACTTAAAATAACACTCTTATATATTCTAGTGGACCCCACTACTTTATACTACTTTACACACAATAAAGAACTTTCCTAATCTCCGTGCCGAAAAGAAAGTGGACTAATGAAGTGAAACGGAGGGAGTATTAATTTAAGGAATATTGAAGAAAAGGTAGCTCTCAAAATGCTGGTGATGAAACTTTGTCCAAATCAGAAATAACGTTGAACTTTGCATGAATACAATGCACTAGCATTTAAGATAAGATCATCATTAGTTGATTTTATCTATAACCCCTATGGTCTAATAGGAATTTCGTTTAAGGAATACATGCTCTTCGATCATTTGGCTATGACAAGGAATTATTTTCTATAATAATATTTTTTTTTATGAACGACATGAGTTTAATCTAATTAGAATTTTGATTGTCGCTCACCCTGTACATGTAATATTTTTTGAAGATTTTATGGCTGATATAATTAGATTTCATTACAAGCAAAAAGTAATGAAATTGGAATGCGCAAATAAATATTGGCAAAATCTGCTGCATCTATCCTTTTTTTTTTTTCAATCTAGCAAGTTAAATACTCCCTTCGTCCCGCTATTTGTGGCCACGTTCTTTTCGGCACGGGAATTAAGAAAGTAGATGATAAAGTATGAGAGATAATAGATGATAAAGTATGAGAGAGAAAATGAATAAGATAATGAGAGAGTATGAGAAAAATGATGATAAAGTAGGAGAGAGAATGTAATAAAATAAGAGAGAGAAGATAATAGAGTAGAAGATATAATAATTTTTTTTACCAAATTAGGAAAGTGGCCACAAATAATGGGACACTCCTTTCGGGAAAGTGAGCCACAAATAGCGGGACAGATGGAGTATATAATTATAATAGTTATCCTTTTTCGTGCACTTCATGTATTCTTGACTATTATTTATTCACATTACAACAAGCCACACCATTTGAATGGTCAACGAAGTAGACATCAAAACCAAACCAAATAACTTGATCATCTACTCAGTTAAAATTCATTATCTTCTGTTAATTTTCAGACTTCCACTATATGGTCCAACAATATAAGGTGGTGTCATAAATTAATTATCTTAATTAATGATTTTTTAAAATTTAAAAACTTGTTTCAACTTAATTCGGTAAGCATATCATACAAGCTTAATTTTTCTTGTGCTCAAGCTCAATAAGCACTAAAAAAGAAAAGGTAAAGTACTTTTTCACTAGAAAAGATACTTTTCTTAAGGGTGCCGAAATCAAGAAATTTATGTTATATTTTGTAATTATTTAATTTTTAGTAGTTAAATATGACTCATTATTAGAAGTCCATTAGCAAAAATAATTACTATTTGTTATATTAATGATCTTATTATTATCATTATTAGAAGTCCATTAGCAAAATAATTACTAACAAGTTGAGGTTAATTAAATAACGGGTGAACAAGTTATTTTATCAGTTCCCACTTCATAATTCAGATCACAAACGTTACACATGATCAGAGAGAGTGAGACGTGAGTTTTTTATAGTTACATATCTTTTTTCTTCAGTTCTCTAACCACACGGAAGAACAGGAAGATCGAAATACAGATCAGAAGGTCTAACACACGAGCAACAAATCAAAGCAGGCTAAAGGAAGCATGAATTGAAGATTTATAAGAGAGAAGAAAAGGAGAGAGTTTGAAGAGATGAGCGGGGAGAATTTAATAACGAAAGAGAGAGTTTGAAGAGATGAAATTAACACACGAGTACAATAATTTAATCATATCATCATATAATCGTCTAAAGAGATGAAATTAAAGAGAGACGAGAAAGAGAGAGTTTCAAAAGTTCAATAACAACATAATCGCTTGGAAAATTATACAATCGTTTAGTCAATTATATAATTCCATAGACTACACAATTATATAATCGTCTAGGATATTATATTAATAACAAGGCTACTCAAACCATATAATCGGTTGTCTGTCTGTATTTTTTGTTGCTATAGGTGTAAAAGATGGAGATGATTGAGAGACGTGGATTTAAAGAGAGAGGGAAAAAAAAAGAAAAAAAAAAGATGAAGAGAGATTTTTAATTGAAATTATGATTTATTTTAAGATAAAATCCAATTTATATTGATATTTGATATTTCTTTATATGATCCATCCACATGTTTCTATCGTGTATCGATAAGGTCCTTAGTCGTGTAGACGATCGAGTATTAGTCGAGTGGTAAAAAAATTGGTCCACATGTTTCCATCGCTTCTGGATAAGGTCATTAATCATGTAGATAATCGAGTGTTAGTCGAATAGTTAAGAATCGGTCCACGTGTAACATAACTTATCGATAAGGTCCTTAATCATGTGGACGGTCGAGTATTAGTCGTATGAGTATGAGTTTGTCCATGTATTTCCATCTCTCATCCATAAGGTCGTTAATAATGTGGATGACCGAGTGTTAGACGTGTAACTAAGAATTGGTCCACGTGCATTCATCGTGTATTGATAAGGTCTTTAATCGTGTAGAAGATCGAGACTAGCCGTGTACACGATTAACCGTAATTGCGTATTCATGAACTCCCATAAACCCTCTCAAAACCTCTACAACGCTCTCGAAAACCTTCTCAAGCCCTCTCAAACCTTATACCTTATATACTACCAACTCATAATCTATGCTAGGCCGACAGTTGCAACAATAACTCCTGTTAATGTGAAATTAAAACAAGATGTGTTTAATTATTTGGTGATTTATATGTCAATGTTTTTAATAATCCAAAATATTAGATATATATTCTTAGAGGTTTACTCAATGGTACTTGAGATATAGAGGTCTTTCTTATATGATCAAGTTATACAAGAGAATGGATTAAATACACTAATTTTATATTGAATTAAAGTTTAAAGGTGTTAATTTTGAACATGCAATGATGTTATGATTAGCTTCTATACTACACAATTTTATACAATTAATGATGCTATGTATTTAGATCTTAGCTGACGATTTTGTATTGATCGTGTACAATTTATGTATAATCGTGCCCACAGCAATTGTAAAGCAACCCTATTTATTATATTTAAGTTCATTAATAATAATTGAGCCCGTTAAATATTTCAGTCCATTACATAAGCATACTAATTGATGTTGTTGTCGGTCATAAATTATATTATTGTTTAAATAGGCAAACTCTGATTCGAAGAACACCTCCAAATTATAATTATATTATTATTTAAATAGACAAACTCCAATTCAAATGCTAAATTCCGATTATAATTAAAATTTGAACCATATGCTAAAATATATTCCTCCAACACTGATTTAAGAAGTACCATGTTATATAACTCATCATCCGACAATATTGCCTCATCCCCGTGCTCCGTCAGATCATCCTGGACTGCATTGTTCGACCTCGGCTCTGCTTCAATATTTTTTCCAATACTATTAAGACAATTCAAATATTTCTATTTTCGAAAAGCATTTGAATTAATTCTCTGTTGTAATTCATAGGAACCTTAATTTTTTCTGTCATCTGGAATGCTTGTTAGATAATGTAATTCATAGTCTGTGGTCGAAGGAACATATTTGAATATGTTAGTACTTATCAAAGCAAATAATGCTTTGCGAGAGATACCTTCCTCCTTGTTGGGTTATGAGTCAGTGATTGATTAGATCATCACTTAGAGGGTACTTTGAATTATCATCAGTAGTTCATGTATTATTGCTTATTTCGGTAATGGGGGATATCATAGTGATTTATTACTGTGGAATTGAAGATCCTAAAACCTGTCTTGTACCCTTAGTGTGTTGTCTTTCGGACTAGATGATGTAATAGGCTAGACTGTTTTTATTTTCGTTATCTGTTTTTGTCTAAGTCCTGTAAGGGGTATTTGTTGGTCTGAACTTCAGTAGGAAGTTAAATTCCAGAACCCCGTGTCATCAGTCTGTAAGAGCTCGTGTTCTCAGGTCTCCAGCTGACCCTTATCACTAGAAGATTTCTCATCAGCTGACCTCGAGTGAAGACACAGTATATAGAGCTCAGTACTTTCAGAGTCACCAGTTGACTGCACTCAGTAGAAGACCTTTTTATCAGCCGACTCAGATGAAGAAGTTAGTACGATCGTGCCAGATCTACTGTATCCGACGGGAAACAACGACCCGACTTTTAATGTCATTCGAAAGTCAGCAGAGGATCATACGAGGATGAGGGAGAGTCAACTCAGATGAAGACTGATGTCTGACAAGTCTCACCTACCACAAACCTCGACCAATGAGAAGCATCCAAAGCCTTACTTGCTCTGCAACTAAAGCTGCTCTCATGTACAGTAACCAACCACTCTGCGACGCTACTTCGAAATTATGGCCGTTTTCCTTGGACGTTTGTGACACGTGGCATCGTCTTCTCCAACGGACAAATGCCTAGGTCACGACTATAAATAGATAAGCCTTTCCGAGCTCAACGCATGGGATATCAAATGGAATACACGCTCAAGCTTTCAAACTCTCTAGTGCATTCACGAAGATCCTGCGAAGAAGTTGCCTAGTTGAAAATCTTTAGTTCTTCTCTCTAGAGTTTCTTTAGATCCCTCTTCTCTATCTAAGCTCAACTGTTATATCCATAGTTAGAACATTCGAAGGAGTTCACTTTTTGTGACTGTTCTTATTGTAAGAACTCCTTCATAGTTGGAGAAAATCCCCTCCCCTTCAAACTTCGGTTTGATTTGTAAAGTCGCTAAGGACTATAACTTAGAAGGGTTTGTCCAGCGTACAGATACCTCGCTGAGGCTGGCTCAGATTAATCAATAAGACCTCATAATCAGCAGGACCGTGGACGTAGCAAAAGAATACCACTTTTGTTTCATGGTCTTTCCTTTGTGGAGCATGATCTCTATGATCTTAGCAACTTCTCAAGATTTTCTCTAGCTCTTATGTATTGCTCAGTCATTAAGGTTCTCCAAACCTCATCGCTTTTTCTCAGGGCTTCATACTCAGCTCTGGACTGTGCAAGCTTTTGTTTTAGAGTGGCAATTTCAATCTCTTTCTCAAAGTTTTCCTTGGTCAAAACTGAGATTTGTGTTTCTTGTTATTGAGACTTAGTCATCAGAGAGTTGATCTCTTCCTTCTGTCTCAAGACAAGTCCTTCAGACTCAGTAAAGTCCTGACTTCTCGTTGAAAGTCTATGATTTTCAGCTCTCAGGAGTTCCAGTTCCTGAAGTGTTCTGCTGAACTGATTGCTCATCTAAATATGTTCCTCCAACAAATCCTCATATGCTAGAACCACATCTAGGGGTTCACCTGCAACAGTGCTTGTGTCGTGTGTTCGTGCTGAAGAGGAGCATATAATAGGGTTAGAGTTTACCTCAGCATCTTCTCCACCCATAAGACACAATTCAATATCTTCTTCAGCTTCGATTGCCATGAACGCTGCTTCATCATCAGATGATTACATGAATAGCTCTTCATCACTCGTGCAATCGGATAGTTCTCCGGCTATGTAGGCTTGCCTTTTTCTGATGAACTTATCTCTTCAGGCTTGCCTTTTCGCTCTTTCAACAGCCGTGAGCTCTAGAAATTCATATTGATAATGTGCCAGCTTCTTGCAGTTGTAACAGTTAAGTTCCAAACTTCTTTCCTTGCTGTCTCGTTATGTCTATTGGAGGTAGTGTCAGTGTTCCTGCATTCAAGAAGAGAGTTAGATTCACCTTTCAGATGACTATTTTCTCTCTTACCTTGATAGCTTTTTGAAGCTCTCTTCTTCTTCTTGAGCTTGTCCTTCTCCTTTTGATATTTAAGTGCAAGGAGAGCATATTTCTCAGCTAAGTTACCAGCGTTTGGGATTGTCATTGAGGTTCCAGCAGATTGACTTGTGGGTGAGGGACAAGTTCCAGGTGTGCTGACTGTTGCCTTATATGCATGATCCATTAACATTTCAGTATCAGCACTGGGGGTATGCGGAAGATTGAACTCAAACTCCTCTGCTTTCAGTTCTGAAAATATATAACCAGGAGTAATAGAGCTTAAGTCAATTCTTTGCAAACAAGTAGCAAAAGAATACCACTTGGGTCTAGTAAGAGCCCTTAGAATTTTAGTGCTGGTCTCCTTGTGGTTGAATGTTTTCCCCAGTTCATTGATGATGTTGATCTGATTCGTGAATCTATCGCTGAAGTCATGAATTGATTCTCCGGGAATCATTGCAAATGCTTCGAACTTTTGCAGCTCCAACTCTAATTTATTTTCTTTAATTTGTGGAGTTCCTTGACTCAGCATTGCTAGAGAATCCCAGAGCTCCTTTGCAGTTTTGCAGCATGCACCCTTCCGAGGTAAGAATCAATGAGCGTAGTCAGTATTGCATTACGTGCGACTCGATTGAGGTTGTGCAGTTTTCTTCTTCTGGTGTAAAGAGGCTCTTGTCCTTTGGGACCTTTGCACCGGTTATGGCTCCTATTGCTGCCACAGTTGCTAGTTCAACACTTTCGAGCATGGGAACAATGGGTCCTGATGAGTGGTTTTTATACCATCTCATCGTATTCTTTTTAAGCTTATTTACATAATTTTCCATATATTTTTAGCTTTTGTTTTGCTTGGAATCGTATACTTTCGATGGTTTTTGATTTTGTAGGTTTCTCACACGTTTTGAGCATATTTGGTGGTATTAGACACCAAAATGAAAGAAATCATGATCATTGATGCATTTTTGGCAAAGATGGGGTTTTTTGGATGAAGAATGAAGAGGATTTGAAGCCGGATGTTCAAGAAACCGTGTTTCGGAGCTCGTGTAATTAGGCAGTTGAAAAATCAAGTTACAGACGGATCTGACGATCTTAGAATCCGATCTCCACCGTCCACATCGTATTTCTATGTGTTAGAAACATTTTGGCAAAGTTTCGTGGCGATCCAACGGCTAACGAAGGAGATATCGCATTTTTCCCAAAACGCGACAGTGTAGGAAATTGTGCTCGGCCGAAGACGTCGGACCGCGGTCCGCGTTTTGTGCTGGACCGCGGTCCGCTATGTTCTGACTCAAAAAATGAAAAATCCGTGGGGGTCGGACCGCGGTCCGCATTTTGTGCTGGAGCGCGGTCCGCGTCTGTTTTTGCCAAAATTTGTCTTTTCTCGGCCCGAAACGTATATAAACCCTTTCGGACTTCTTTCATTCGGACAACACACCATAATTCTGACTTTTTCCAGCCTCCAAAGTAGAGAAACACCCAAGGCATCCCTCCGTTGAAGATTCAAGATGAAGATTGAAGACCACAACCCGAGAACCAAGTGCGAGGATCAATCCGTTAGATTCTAGGTTGTATTATTCCTTCTCAGTTTTGTTTAGGGTTTTTGATACTTGAATTCTATGGATTCTTTTTTCATCTTTTGTGATTGTTTTCCTACGAATATGAGTGGCTAAATCCCCTTGTGTGGGGGTTTAGCAGGATCTATGTTTTTTTGATGAATTGATTCAAACCCTAGTTTTTCAATGAATGAATTGTTTTGTTTCTAAATTGTTGAGCCTGCTTTTGATTTCTCTATGATTCTTTAATGTGACTGACCATCATCTTAGATAATTATAGAGAATATAGGTAATAGATAATACGGCGCATCATACCCGGTTATTTATTTAGACCTGCAATTAAGTGTCTATATTGTCACCTTTGATTTGGGATAGTTTAGATGGTTCCTTAAATCCTTGAGCATGATACGATCCTTAGGTTCATGATATGATCACTTGACCTTAGGATTATAAATTAGAGATCTCCCACCATTATACGGAATCCCTAGAGCCTTAGTGGATGAACCAACAAAAGAAATTCATAAATGCTAGCTAGAGAATGGGAATAAATCGATCATCTTAGGCATAGTGATTGTTAAACCTCCGCACTCTTCATCAATCTTGAAACCACACTCATTTATCCACTTTGCTTTGCTCTTACTTGTTTTCTTACTTTCTTGCCATTTTAATTTCGTAATTTAGGATAAACCAAACCCAGTTTGGGACCAAATAGTTAGTTAAATAATTAGAGTAATTAGAATCCAACCGAGTCCTTGTGAGATCGACCTCGGGAGTTGCTAGATTAGGTACTATACCGATTCGTGCACTTGCGAGAATTTTAATTTGTTCATCAGGTCCATTTTCCAGAACATCCGCCATGCTATCATGCAGCGACGTTAAGTGCGCTTCCATCCTTACACGTCATACAGCGTAGTTTTCTACAGAAAACATGGGTACCGTCCTTATACCTGAAATATCAGACATTTTGAAGAATATAGTATAGGATGGAATGAAGAGATGCAAGTGCAAATATCAGACATTCAGAAAATGATGATCATAAGAACACCGCTCTGATACCAATTGTTGGTCCAGAGACGAGCCTTCATGTGTAGAGGGGGGGGGTGAGTACACCTGAATGCAAATTTCAACTCAAAAAGCGAAAGTCAGTGCTACTGAATATTGCTTCTGAACTAGTCAGTTGACCAAGTAAGCTTTCTAGATCGCGTGGGTAGGGTATCTGTGTAATAACTTCTATCTACTGACTTATCTCTATAAATAGTATTTCAGCATAAGATACTATGTGCCGAAGTGTATGCCCAAAAAGATTTTCATTTATGTTGAAAATATGTTTTATGATGATTGATTTAAAGTCAGTTTTATGCAATATGAACAGTTAATCAATGAAATAGTAAATCAACACAAGCAATTTTAAAGTGGCTTGGATACGCTAGATCCTATGTCCACTGTCATGAACAAAGCAGGAGTTCTTGATTGCTTATACTGAGCAAGTCTTAGTTGATCTGTACACTGGACATTTACTCTAGTTATAGTCTTGGTGACTTTACAAGATTCAAACATAAGGTTTGATTTTCTACAACTATGAAGGAGTTCTTACAATAAGAATAGTTCAGAAAGCTGAACTCCTTCGAGGTTTTTCCAAGCTAATGATTAGTCTGCTTAGAATAGAGAAAGGGGACTACTGAATCTCTACAGTAAAGAACTAAGATTATCTCTTTGTATACGAGTTCTTCGCTTTGATATGCTTTAAGTTCGCTAGAGCTTTTATGAGCTATAATGCTTTGGTTCCCTTGTTGTCTTTTCTACATGAAGACTCTTCTCTATTTAGACTCTCGACTTATAAATAGATCCATTGGGGGGGAGTATATACACGTGTCCAATGCGACAAGAAAAATGACCATCTTCATTTTGAATGTTACTGTAGGGATTCCCTCTTTTTCAGTCTAGAGAGCAGCTTTATTGCATAGCAGGTAGAGTGCTGGCAGCTCCTCATTGGTCGAGGTTATGAGACTAGGTAAGGTTTGTTTAAACTCCAACACTATGTTAAGTTGACTTCCTATGAATCCTCGGACCCTTTGAATTTACTTCTACTAACATTCGTTTGAGATGTTCAGTATGTAGCTCGAATTCCTTTGTAGATTCAGTGGGTTCTAACATTCCCAACTGAGTTCCCTGATGTTGAGTTCTTCCAGCTGAATGACAGATCTTCTACTGAACCATATCAGCTACTGAACTCTAGCTAGCCTACTGAGTTTCTAACATGCTGAACTCAACTAAGCTATTATATTATATTAGTCTCATCATTCTGCTAGAGGTTTTGAGATCTTCAAATCTTATCATACTGAATCTCATTCCCAACACTTTTTGTCATCATATCATCATGAATATTTAGGAGCATCTTTCTCGGTATGTCTCGTATTCTATTATATGTTTTTAGAACTTTCGAAGCATGGTAAGAATTTATTTAAAATTGTTCTTTGTATCTAGCCAGTTTCATCAGTATGTCCATGAGTCTGTTAGGGAAATCATTTTCTTGTTAAGATTATGTTGTTCTGCAACCATCAGGAATTTTAATGGGATTTATTATATGTTATGTAATTTTTGGTTTATGATTTGTAACAGAAGAGTTGAGTGATCCCAAAACCGTAAATGATTGATGAACAATGTGTTGTAATAGATGTTCAGCTTAGTTTGAGCCCAGCTCGTTAGGAGCTAAGTAGGTGAGATAATTGTTTTCATTAGCTGCTCAGATCAGTAGGAGATGTTGTTCTGCAGTTTTTGAAGACAAGCAATCTGAAGAGTCAATATGGTTCTACTCTAGAATCTACTGAAAGTGAGAAGTGAAGTCAGTCAGCAACGGTCAACTGAAAGAAGATAAGGAGAATGTCAGTAGAGATTGACTCAGTAAGAAGCGTTCGAGGAATCTAATCAGAGAAAGTCAATTCAGTATCTATCTTGAAGTTTGAACAAGCCTCACCTATCATTTAGCTTCGACTATTGAGGAGCTGCCAACACCTTACTTGTTCGGACATAAAGCTGTAGTCAACCTCTTAACTCTGGAAAAAAGAGAGAATCTCTAAAGTATTTCAATGTAAAGAAGACTGTTTGCTAGTCGCGTAGCCACGTGTCTAGGTCACCTCCAACAAATCTAATTAGTCACGCATATAAATAGAGATGGTGTTCATGGTGTCGAAGATACCGAGCACACAAGCAAACAAAGCTCAAACATACTCCACCATACTCAAAGCATATCCAGCAAAGAACACCGGTAAAATTGACCTCATATTTCTTAGTTCTCCGAACTAGAGTGATATCTGTTCGCTCTCTACTTCCCTAACCTACCACAAACATATGATAAGCTTATAATCGAATGAGTTCAATTTATGAAATGTGCTTACTGTAAGAACTGCTTTTTAGTCGGAAACACCTCCAGTCCCTGCGAGTTTGCACCCTTGTAAAGTCACTTAAGATTATTACTAAATTGAGGTCTATCTAGTGCACGAATTGACTGAGCTTGCTCAGTATAATATAATCAAGACCTCCTAGAAATAGGAAAGTGGACGTAGGATCTTGCATGTCCGAACCATTCTAAAAATCTGGTTAAATTTATTGTTACATTGAATACTTTTCATTCAACACAAAATAGTTTTAAAAAACATATAAGTATTAATTTTCAGTAAAACTCTCTAAAACACGCACAAATATAATCTGAACTGTTTTCAGTTAACTAAGTTTTTCAATGAGACGATAAAACTTGGGCCTATACATTTTGGCGCATGTTCTTGTACTAAATCGCTTGTTAACTGACTCTAGTCTGTGAACAATACTCAATATACTGAATAACTCTACCGTTGCGATCTGAAAGCGTGCATGACTTTCTGAATTTTATTCAGCAAGTAAACTCAGTAAAAGACTAACTTTCGGGTTTGACTTTGAACTTGGACTCATTAGTATTAACCCCACCCCCCCCCCCCTTCCTTCTACAATTAAAGACTTGTCTCTAGACCACTATGTGGTATACTCGAATAGATCCCGAAAAATGTTTTCACTACATATCATCTTTTTTTTCATACATCATATATTTTTGTCATGTCTGATATGTCTGGTATTAGGATGATGCCCATGTTCTCAGTAGAGAACTTTGGAGTTTGGCGAGTCAAAACGGAGGCATGACCGACTTGTTGGAGACCGGACCTATCGTTCCCATGATCGATAGTGTGGACTACAATACTGAACGAGGCAGAGTTGTCACAGGAGAGAAAATCCCAAATGACAAGAACATCGTCAATTTAAAAGAAAGAAAGTTGCACAATCTTGTCCGAGTTTCACGTAATGCCATACTAACTATCCTAAGTGAATCCTACCTTAGAAGATTCATGATTGGAAGAAAGCTAAAGAACTCTGGGATTCTCTAACCCTCTTGAGTTGGGAGATTAAGAAAATTAAAGATAACAAGCTTGAGTTAGAACTATAGAAATTAGAAACGTTCATCATGATGTCAAGTGAAAGAGATGAGGATCTAAACATCAGTTCACGAATCTAATCAAGACCATCAGGGGGCTGGGAGGACGTTCTCCAACAAGCAAATGAACATGAAGATACTTAGAGCTAGCGCTACCATAACTGGAGTGGAGTTCTCTTACCACCTACTTAACAAGCTCTGACCTTGATGCTGTCTCTCATGATCATATATTTTTAAGAATGAAAGCAAAGGAGTTCAAACTGGAACTTCCATAAAGAACCTCAAGGACAAATGATGACAATCAATTAGATCATGCTTTCAAAGCTTCAATTAGTGCACCAACATCAACTACCAGCAACTCAGTATCTGCTACAAAGCCAAATTTGCTAACTGAGAATCTTGCTGAAAGTTATACTCTGCTGCCCCTGAAGTATCAAAAAGAGAAAGAAAGAGTCATAAAACCGAAAAGAGCTCCCAGAAATTCACATAGTAAATCTGATTACTCTAAAATGAGTGAAACTAATATTGTATTTGAACGCAGGAACAAGGAGGAGTTAGCATCCAAGGATACTATAAAGAAGGAATCCATGACCTCTTCCTGTTACAATTGCAAACAAAAGGTCACCATCAGTACGACTGCCCACAGTTTGATTGCTAAAGAGAGAGAAGAGAGGCAAGCACGTAGAGACAAGTTTTCAAAGAAGCGACTACCTTACATAGCCGGTTAACTATTAGATGGCTCAGCTGACGAAGAGCTCTTTATGGACTCTTCAGATGATGAACCAACTTTTATGGCTATTGAAGTTCCCAACATTGAATATTGCATAATAGTTGGTGAAGAGGCTGAGGTAAATTCTTATTCTAAAGGTGACCCCTCTTCACCACACACACAGAACACATGCTCTGCTTTATATGAACCAATGGATATAGTCATAGCATAAGAAGAATTGCTAAAAGAATAAATCCAGATGAGAGTGCAGTTCATTAAGACCATTCAGGAGGACTTCCTGAAGACTGGAAATCAAAGACTCTCGTAGGAAAGTCAGGTCATTACTAAGTCTGAAATATTTTTTATGAGAAAGGAATTGAAGGGGGCCCGCACAAGCAGTGGAGCATGTGGTTTAATTCGATGCAAAGCGAAGAACTACAAGGAAGAGATCGAGTCTTTGATGACTAAGTCTCAGCAACCAAAAGATCATATATCAGTCCCGACTAAGGTTATTGCAAAGAAAGATACTCAAATCACCAGTCTGAATCAGAAGCTCTCTGATATGAGAACAAAACAAGAAGCACTCAGAAAGAGTGATGAAGTATGGAGAGCACTGATGATAGAACATTATCTTGGAGTCCAGAAGAAACTTGAATTGATGTTGACCAACAACATACCAACCTTCTCCAAGGAAGGACTTGGATATACTCAAGGAGCATTAACTTCAGCTCACGGAGGCTCAAACAAGAAGTTAACTAATAGGTTTGTTCAGGGGGGAATGCAGTATACTGATTCGAGCAACCTCAGTACTAAGAACAAATTGAAAGCTAAAGCACCTCAGCACAACTATTAGAATAAGACCAAGAGTACAAGCCCTAAGACACTCGGTTGAACCAAGGGGGAATAGTTATAAAAATTAAATGGGTTGAACAATATGGATAACCTTAGTGGACATATCCCGCTAGTATCGATGCTTTTATTATGAACCAGTAGTCATGAGAAGTCCATAAGCAAAGAAGATTAGGACTCTTGAACCTCAGCTATCCAAGAAGTCAGCATCATCTGTCTTAGTAGTGAAGTATGTTGGCAACAAGGGAAATAAGATGTTTGAGACCACTAGGGTTGTCAGAAAAATTTATGTTACAAAACTTACTAACATATAAGGACCCAAATTGAAACATAGGGTACTTGAATGTAATTATGTTTTACAGCTGCAAAAGGACATGAACAATGGATGTGCAACACATTTGACATACAAAAGGAATTGTGAAGAAAGACCAAACATTGAATTTGGAGACAGTTCAAAAGGCTACACTAAAGGATACTACATATTAAATATTGGAACTGCTACAGTTCTAAGGATATCTTATGTTGAAGGACTTTAGCATAATCTACTTTCAGTTAGTCAATTTCGCGATGATCATAATATAGTAACCTTTGACGTTGGTTTCTGTGATGTTTAAGATAAATCCATAGGGATAACAGTGTTATCAGGATTGCAGAAGAGAAACATAGATGTTGTTGAATGAAATACCGCTGAACCTGAAGCATGCTTGCTTGCAAAGACTGACAATTGAATATGATGGCTATGGCATAGAAGATTTAGCCATCCCAACTTTAAGCTAGCAAGGAAATCTTTACTCAGATGACTATCTAGTGAAGTATTCAGCAAAGATCATCACTGTGAAGCAAGTTTGAAAGGGGAAGCAAACAAAATCTAGTAATCCACCAATTTCATCACCTTCCACTGATGGAATCATTCTACTCCTTCACATGGATTTTTTTGGGCTAGTCTCTCCTATGACAATTAGTGGAAAGAAATATGTTCTTGTAGTCATTGATAACTATTCAATAGCTACACGGGTGATCTTCACCGCTAACAAATTCATGTCAAAACATAACTGCCAAAGCTACTGAAGAAAGTCAGTATCGAAAAGAACATCAAGATTCAGAAAATGCATTCTGACATAAGAACCGAGTTCTTAAACTCGATGGTAAATGAGTATTGCGAGAGTGAAGTAATTAAGCATGAGATGTTCACAGTACCAATGCCTCAACAAAATGGACTTGCTAAATGTAACAATAGAACACCCAAGGAAGCAGCAAGGACCTTACTCGCTGACATAGGACTACCATCAAAGATTTGGGCAGATGCTACTGACACTACATATTATACTCAGAACCATTCACTACTTACAAAGAAACATCAAAAGACACCATATGAACTATGGAGCTGCAGAATACCTTCTATTTCTCATGTCTATATCTTGGGGTGTACGTGCTTTACCCATAATAATATAAAGGACCAGTTAAAGATTTTTGATAGCAAATCAGACCAAGGAGTATTATTAGGATACTCTACTGAAGAAAGGAGCTGAAACTCTAAACAAGATTCAGAGCATGTCAATACAAAGTTACAGAATATAAACCTGAATGACAATATTGAAAAGATCCATCTTTCTTAGGATGATGACTTAGACGAAGAAGACATAAGCACTCTATTAGACATCAAGCGCTTAGAACTATGCCAAAAGCAATTGCTAGTGATAAGGGTGCAACTTTTATTCCTAATTTCGTAGCAGTTAGTGCCACAAATCGAATGCTACTCCGCCAAGCAGGGATGAGGTGCCGACATCGCCCATTATCCCGACACTGTTCAAAATGAGGATGTTGGGCATCAGTCAATATCCCAACCCCCCCCCCAAACTCCTGCCAGCTGCACCGTGCTCCCGGGGATTCGAATCCGTGACCTGCTCTAATACCAAGTGTTGGACCTCAAGTGCTTACCACTACACCCAAAACAATTGCTGGTGGTGAGGGAACAACTTTTATTTCTCATTTCATAGAAGTCAGACCACTGATCAAATGCTACTCTGCCACGCAGGGACAGGGTGTCAGGCTTCGCCCATTATCCGGACACCGTGCATCTGGAGGATGTTAGGCATCACTAAATATCCCAACACACTTAAGTCTCAACCAGTTATACTAGTTGAACCGATTGATTCTACTGAACTTATTTAATCCCAAGTAATTCAGGTCGATGAAAACTCAAGTGGTAACTGAGACCACAACTGAGAATAACAACTTATGCAAACAAATGATGTTCTTGAGCTGAATGCCCCTTAACCTAGAAACTCAATAGTTCCTAACCTTGTTACTAAATTACTTCGATCTCACAACAATACAGCTGAATGCCTAATCATCCTACTGTGTGTACAAAGGTAATTTTAGAAGAAGAAATAATGAGAAGATTATCTTGGTTAGAAGCTCACTCTTCAGATTTATTGGAGATCCCTCAGCAAGTGTAAAGACAAATTTCAGATTCTGTCACGGAGAAAGCGCTTTATACTCCTACCTCTTGTCTATTGAAGAACCTCAGACCAAAAAGGTTGCACTGAACGATGCTGAATGGATCAGTTCCCTGCAAGAGGGGCTGAACCAATTTGTCAGAAATGAAGTTTGGGAGCTTGTTGATAGATCATCATATTAGCATGTAGTCGGAACTAAACAGGTCTTCATAAACAAGCGTGATGAAAACAATATTATCATAAGGAATAAAGCTCAATTAGTGGCAAAAGGCTACTATCAAGCTGAAGGAATCAACTTCGAGGAAACCTTTTCTCTACATCTATTCTTTGCATGTGTTGCTGCACCTCAACGCTTCAAAGTATATCAGATGGATGTGAAGTGCGCTTTCTTGGACGGGGTACGAAAGGAAAAAGTATATGTGCTTGAAATAAGCACCCAATGCTGAGTATGATACCCTATCTGAGTTTCTCCTTCAGAAAAGATTTTTAGAAAGGAATAGTAGATCGCAAATTATTCAGTATAAGGGCAGGAGAGGACATTAGTTGTGCAAATCTACGTTGATGATGTCATCTTCGGGTCTAGAAATATGACCATGCATCAGCATTTTGAGAAGATAATGAAAGAGAAATTCGAGATGTCAATGATGGACGAGATCAATTACTTCCTTGGTCTTCAAGTGAAGAAATCTAAAAAGGGATTTTTCATCAAGTAAGCTAAATACACTCGAGATCTCATCAAGAGATTCAGTTGCGAATCGAGCAAACCAGTCAAAATCCTTATGAATACCTATCTGAAGATTGTTTTTAATAAAGAGGGAGTATCAGTAGAATCTACTGACTATTGTGCTATTATTGGCTCATTCTTATATCTTACTGCAAGAAGACTGTTAGAATTCAAGGTAATTATTAAATATTTATGTATTTTTCCTTGTATTTCCTCAATATTACTGAAAGCAAGAAGCAACAGAAACAAGAACGAAAGCAATAAAAGTTAAAGGTAGAAGATAGATAATTGACTGCTTAATTCTATTCCATTGACGCAACGGCTATGTAAGGGACGTAAACCCTAGAGAACAACTCATAAACGC
Organism: Lavandula angustifolia; assembly: GCA_028984105.1. Lineage (NCBI taxonomy): Eukaryota > Viridiplantae > Streptophyta > Magnoliopsida > Lamiales > Lamiaceae > Lavandula > Lavandula angustifolia. The sequence goes on along the minus strand of CM054818.1, from coordinate 9,641,840 downwards.
CTAATACGAAACGCGACTACAAATACAGAAAATACTTAAGTTAAAAGATAGATGATGTGGCCTTCATCTAAGCCGTCCACCTCCATAGCCCGAGATCTCATCCCAGCCATCAGCCACTAATTCCATCGACGGTCCTGATCTCCTCCAAAGCATCGAAGAATAGCGTATCTACTGCTCCTTCATCAGAATCTATCTTATACATTGTCCCTCCTTTGAGTGAGCCCTCCTTTCCATCTCCTTCCTCCTGATCATCACTGTTGGTCCGGAGACAAATATCAGGTGTAGAGGGGGGGGGTGAATACACCTGAGTACCGTTTCTTTTTCTCGGTGAAGGTCAGCTGAAGCTGTTGGTTGCAACTGATGAACAGTGCCAAATAAACCTTCGATCACGGGACAGAGTGAGTCAGCTACTGAGCTCTCCTACTGACTTTTGTTAGTACTTCGAAGCTCAGTCGGAGACTTAAGTGTGCGGATAGGTGTGGGGCCCGGAGTTTGACTCTTTTTGAAAACGTGTTTTCGCAGATTAAATTCTTTTGGCTGTGCGATTTTAGAAATACGTTTTATGCAAACTTATGATTTTCAAAGGTTTGTATGCAATAAAACAGTAAAGAACACAAGCAGTTTAACGTGGTTCGGATACGCAAGATCCTACGTCCACGGTCCTGAACAGAGCAGGATAACTTGTTGATTAGTCTGACCAAGTCTCAGCAAGGAAACTGTGCACATGACAGATCCTTCTAAGTTATAGTCCTTAGCGACTTTACAATTCAAACCTAAGTTCGAAAGGGAGCGAAAACAGTTCTCCAACTAATGAAGGAGTTCTTACAATAAGAACAGTTCACTAAAAATGAACTCCTTCGAATCTAAGCTATAGATCTGACAATGAGCTTAGGTAGAGAAGAAAGGGATCTAAATACTCTAGTGAGAAGAATCACAAAATATTCTAATAAATGCAGATTCTTCGCTGGATGTTCTGATGAGTTTGCTAGAGTGTTTGAGAGTTTGAGCAAATTCCCTTTTAATTTCGTGCTTCGCGCTCATGGAGCTTCGAAATCTTCTCTATTCATAGCTGTGAGCTATGGCATATGTCCGTTGGAGACGACGATGCCATGTGTCACAAGCTTCCAAGGAAAACAGCCATAAATTCGAACTTGTTGCGACAGGGGCGGTTAATTATCGTACATGAGAGCAGCTTTACTGTTTGGAGCAGGTAAGGCATTGTCGGCTTCTCATTGGTCGAGGTTTGTGGTTGGTGAGAATGTCAGAGTTGACCATTCAAACAACCTCGTATGATCTTCTGCTGAACTTTCGAAAAGACTTAAGCAGCTGGGTCGCTTTCTGTCGGATATAGTAGACTGCAAAGTCTCTGTCTTCTTCGACTGAGTCGGCTGACACGGAATGTAACTTCTGAGTAAGTTAGCTGGCGACTGCGAAGGTACTAGGCTTGCATGAGTTCTTCTGCTGATGACTTATCAGCTGCTGGGTTGGCTTCTACTGAGGTTTACTCAGCTGATGACTGAAGAACGCAAGCGATAACACTGATGACGTGGGGTTCTGAAAAGTATCTTCGACAGAAGATCAGTTCAACAATTACCCCATACAGGACTTAGACAAGAATATAAAAACGATTACAACAAGTCTAACATATACATCAGCTAATCCTAAAGACACACTGAACTATTGATATCAGCTCGGTTTTGGGATCTTCAATTCCATAGTACTACTATGATTTCCCCCTAATTTTCTTTTAACCACGAACAACTGAGTATCATCTACTGACTCATATCCAACAATTTCCCCCTAATTGATGATGCCAAAACCTCTACTTCTAAACTTTAAACATCTTATAAGAAGTGCTAACCTACTGACAGCAATTTCCCCCTTAATCCATCTGAGGAAAACAAACTGATATGATGACTATAAAACATCAGCAGGTGAGAGATAGGCAAAATTAGAGAAACTGATTGTGAGTGTGTGTCAGATCACTTAGTGATCAGTTGTGAAAACACAAAGCAAAATGCTGTAAGACAATGAGTAATTGTCTATCAAGCAATAGGAACGATAACATATATGATCAAGAAATTACAATTTCCTATTACAAAAGAGAGTACAGAAAAACTACTGACGCTTGAAGCCTTGAGTGCGTTTCTTGAAATCAGCAGATCTGTCGACAGGAGGTTGCAGACCATAGTATAGGTAGATTCTCTTCCTCAGTGTCTGGACATCCTCACCGTCTTCAGCTAGGTCGACACTCAGGTCGAAGCGAGAAGCTGCAGTTCTGATCTCATCCTCTATATCCTTTGTACATAGAACTCCACGCGCAGTTCTAGGAGGTGGGATGCGCCTGAAAGCCGGAGCTCTGAAAGGAATGTTCTCTCTCTTCATAATCTCCAGAAGTTGTTCCCTCAGCTCAGAGTTATAATTGAACATAAACTCGTCAAAGGCTTGTTCGATAGTCTGCTCACTTGGATAGAATTTCCATACGTAGTAGCCTTTGATAAATTCCTCTTTGAGCTCTTCCCATTGATCATTAACCAGAGCAGGAACCCATTTATCAACATGAAGCACATGGTCCTTTTTGACATGAGGCGCTCTTTTCCTTGATCCTCGTGGGATTTGTCTTCTGGGATCAGCTGCTGGCTTTTGAGATAAGCTAATCATCTTAGCCATATCAGCCATTCTCTTCTTTTCTCGGAGAGCCGCTGCCCTACAGTCTCCTTTCCTGAGATTTAGGCCTCGCAGCGTGGCTTCCCAAGTGGCTCTATCTTCGGTTTCTTGCTCAGGTGTAAGATGGGTCTGATAGTGACTCTGAGCAGTAGCTTGACCTGTAGTAGGAAGAGTTTTTGCGAACTCCTCCTGAGCCTTTTTCTTTTCTCCGTCCACTGACTCTTGCTTCTTCTTACCTCTGCCCTTAACAACTTTGCCCTTAGGCTTTTTAGCAAGTTGAGCTTCTTCCAGCTGACGCTCATGGTCCAGCTTGTCTAGTAGTTGTTGGGCTACGCGGAGGTCGAAGGTCTCTTGTTCCGCTTTAGATTTGAATTTTAGGACCGGTGAGGAAGGAGGAGTAGTAGCGGTAGCAGTCTCCTTCCCCGGCCTCTGCGGAGGAGCCAGTTCTTCTTCAGACTCTTGCTCAATGAAGTGAGCAACATCTTCTATGTGAGCAGCAGAAGATGAGATGGGGGTAGGTTCTAGAGGAAATTCGAGCAGCAGAACCCCTGAAGTATCTTCAGCCTGAGCGGCTGAGGATTGTGCATGAGCAGTTGAGGGTTGTTCCGCCTGAATACCTTCCCCCTGAGTCTGAGCATTAGAGGGTCCTTCCTCCTGACCACCCTCTACTATTTGGACATCAGCCATATCCGTATCAGGTTCATCCTTCATAATACCTTCCCCCTTTTTGGCATCATCTGCCTTAGAGAGTTGGGTGCGGATGGCTTGAATGTCTCTTTCCACATTGTGGACTGAATCCTTAATCTGAGTTGCTGTGGATTCGAAGTCCTTGACGAGATTGCAATATAATTCCCAGTCTTTTTCCTGATCAGCTCTAGATGTTTTAAGCTGTGCAGCTGACTCTAGACGGAGTTTCAGCAGAGCCTGATCCTGCGATTCTGTCATTTCTTTCTGAATAAGTTTCAGAGCCTCTGCCTGTTGGGTAATAGATTTCTGAAGGCTAAAGGTGGCAATCTTATTCCGTTCATCGATTTCGAGCTTAACAGTTGTGAGAGTTTGAGTCACTTGCTCGAAAATATCTTCTCGCGATTCTGGAGCAACCGCCGACTACGAGCTTCTAGATAGACTTTCGAGCCGCTAAGGCCGCCTCAATAATCTCCCCGAAAGTTGGGTTGAGGAGTAGGTACTGGAGTCTTTGAGATGTCAGCAGCTATTCTGTCTAAGCTCTGTGTCTGAGCCTTTGTATACTTTGTCCATTTCAGATGGACGTCCTTAGCCAAAAGTCTGTTTTTCTCTCCTTAGCGTCGAATGGCTTTATTTACGGACTTTGAGGACACGGAACCGATAGGTTGTATTTGGTACGAGCTGGTTCCGAGCCTCTGCTCAGAAAACGTGAGGAGCTGCTCCCTACTGTACTTCGGAGCACCTTGAGCATCACCTGGTGTATCAGGAAGTGGTGATTTGCTCTTCTCACGGGGAGTTGAACCCTCAGCAGAGCCTCCCAACTCTGTATCCTTGGGTGTCTGATCCTTCCTCTGATTGTTATCATCATCATCTTTCTTATCAGCAGGAGGAGATGGGGGCGGAGGAGTGTTACCAGGAACTGACTCTCGCAAGCTTAGAAGGTAAAGCATTGCGGCTCTGAGATCTTCAAAAGTAGCTAAGTCAGCTGGTTCTCCGTACCCTATTACTTCTTGTAGCTTCTGCTCCTCATCGAGCAAGTAGATGAATGAGTGAGTTTTGATTATGTCTTCTAGAATATCCCAACTCAGAAATCTTAGAAGCATTTGAACCCTAGCCCTGATGGCTATGTCGACTAAGTCTGAGTGCCCAGCGATCTCAGGAATATGATCGTGTACTTCAGCTGTGGCACGGAGACGAGTGGTGTGAATAGCTGTCCACTCAGTCGCAGTCTCCTCAGTCGGTTCCCTGACGTCCGACTGTGTCTCCTCAGAGCTAATTACCTGGACTTTATCTTTGAGGGTCGCACCCTTAATGCCAGTATCAGAATCTAAAATATGCTCTTCTTGAATAGGAGGAGGAGTGGGTTCAATAACGGAGAGGGGCTGAGCAGCTGAGACCTCAGGTGGTCTGGTCTTAGTCAGTCGCCTCTTCTTAGGCACTTCGGTATGAGGGGGCAGAGCGAAGGCTGCTCTCTTCGGCTCAGGCGGCCCCTTACCGATAGACTTCTCAGTCGCTGCTTTGGTCTTGAACTTAATCAGTTTTACGTCGAAGAACTTAGAATCAACAAACGACGAGTGCCTTTGAACAGAGTTTTCTATGAGGACTGACATCTTAGTCCCATAGAGTAATTTCCCTACACAGGCTAACTTCCTCTCTCCAGTGGGTAGGGTAGTGAACTTCTGGGCTTGGGCCTTCATCTCTGAGACATAATAGTCGGCCCAGTTCACTTCAACTCCATCATCTATTGCCATCATCAGCTGAATCCTTGGCTTGGATAATTGATCATATGATCCAGCTGAGCTCGTCAGGATATGAGAGACTATGTAGGCTAGTCCTCTGTATTGGGGAAGCAGGAGATTCTTCTGCAGAGCTGACTTGAACGATATGTCAGTTCGTCCGCAGAACTTGTGGACATACTCGTTTATCTCCTTCTCCTTGTATCCGATAGGAGAAATACCAGAGTCTGGAAGATCAAACGTCAGCATCAGCGCGTCCCTGACGTTGAAGACTCTCTGAGTAGTTTCCCAACAATTCTGATCAACTTCCTTCATGTAGACGAAGGAAGATTCCTCGCCTCCAGACGCGAGCGACCTCCAGTTGTAGTACACTTCTACCACTTGCCTAGGTAGATAAGATCTCGGGTGCTTCGTCACCAGTTCCTGAAGACCAGAACGCTCCAGAGCATCGAACACAGGCTCCAAATAAGAGATATCTACTTGACGGAAGGCCAAGGTCGGTTCAAACTGAATCCTGGATGCCATTATCTCCTCTATATTCTCAGGAACTTGAGATGTCGCCATTGAAATCTGCAAAATAACTTGTTAGCACTTGAAAATAAAGTAAGTTAGTAAGTATTCAGCAGTTTTCAATACATTACCGAGTACTAAAGAGCTTTGAGAGATGCAAAAGCGAGACAGTTAAGATGATTTTTGAGAAAGAAACTGAACGCTTGAAAGTAGCTCTTAAGTTGAAAATGGCGAAAAGTGAGGAAGAAGATAGAAGATGAAAGATTTATATATCTGACTGATTATAAGTTTAGATCCAACGATCCTATTTTAATCTTCCAAATCTATAGACGGCTGAGATTAAAAGTTATAAAAGGAATGATTACCAAAGCCGCCTCAAACATAGATTTACGTAATAAAGGTAAGTGAGAAGACATGCATTAAATGCGCGACAGACAGCATTAATTACTCAGTTTATGCGAATGAAAAGGTTTCCTACTGACCTTTCCTTAAACTTATTAATGGCGGGAAATAAATGCACATTAACTACTGACTGCGTGCGACTGATAAAATAAATGCAGACATGCTTCTGAAAATAAATTAAGTATATGATACTACGCAAACCTCTTCAGCTGAACTTTCGATCAGCTGGTTACCGTTATATCGCAGGAGGATGATTGATGTACTGATAAGCACGTTCCCCCTTGCTGTGTACAGTGTGATTCTTCCCACTGAATCACTGTACGGAGTCTACTGACTTGTCGTACTGGTTCCATCTACTGATACCAAATATTTCCAATTGTCTCCACGGGCTGCTATCAGTAGTTGTCTTCTACTGATGCATTTCAGTAGGATCCAGTAGACCTCGCTCAACTGATAATTCTCTGAATCTGTTCTCAGCTAGTGGTTTGGTCAGTATGTCTGCCCTTTGTTTGTCAGTATGGATCTTCTCCATTCTAATATCCTTCTTCTCGACATGGTCTCTGATGAAGTGGTGTCGGATATCCACGTGCTTGCATCTCGTATGTAGAACTGGGTTCTGAGTTATGGCAATAGCACTGGTGGAGTCACAGTAGATGGGCACTTCATTCTGAATGATACCATAATCTCTCAGTTGTTGTCGAAGCCAAAGGATCTGGACACAACAACTTCCAGCAGCTATGTACTCAGCTTCAGTAGTGGACGTTGCTACTGAATGCTGTTTCTTTGAGAACTAAGATATCAACTTGCTGCCTAGGAACTGACACGTTCCGGAAGTTGACGTACGATCTATCCTGCATCCTGCATAATCAGCATCAGAATAACCTGTCAGTATTAGATTATCATCAGCAGGATACCATAACCCAAAGATCGGGTGTTCCTCTCGGATAGCGCGAGAATCTTTTTAGCTGAGTCCAGATGACTTCGCTTGGGATCCGCTTGAAATCTTGCGCATACACCTACAGCATAAGTTATGTCAGGTCGGCTAGCTGTTAAATATAATAAAGAACCAATAATAGCTCTATAATCAGTAGAGTTAATAGAAGCTCCCTCTTTGTCTAGATCGATTTTAAAATTCGTATTCATGGGGATTTTGACTGGCTTGCTGGAGTCGCAGCCGAATCTCTTGAGAAGGTCTCGAGTGTATTTGGCTTGATTGATGAAGATTCCTTCAGGTGATTGCTTCACTTGAAATCCGAGGAAATAATTCATCTCTCCCATCATGGACATCTCGAACTTCTCCTTCATCATTTTCTCGAACTGCTGGCATATGGTCTCATTTCTGCAGCCGAAAATGATGTCGTCCACGTAGATTTGCACCAGTAGGATGTCATCTCTTTACTTTATGTTGAATAGGGTGCGATCTACTGTCCCCTTCTGAAAACCTTTCTGAAGTAGGAAGTCTGATAGGGTATCATACCAAGCCCTGGGTGCTTGTTTTAACCCATACAGAGCTTTCCTAAGTCTGTACACCTGATGTCCCTGCTGAAAGCCGGGCGGTTGTTCCACGTAGACTTCTTCCTTCAGTACGCCGTTCAGAAAAGCTGACTTCACATCCATCTGATATACTTTGAAACCTTGATGTGTTGCATATGCTAGGAATAGACGTATGGCTTCCAATCTAGCGACTGGAGCGAACGTTTCATCAAAGTCAATTCCTTCTGCCTGACTGTAACCTTTTGCAACTAGTCGAGCTTTATTTCTGACGATGACATTGTTTTCATCACGCTTGTTTTTGAAGACCCACTTAGTACCAATCACGTGTTGATGTCTAGGTCTGTCAACAAGCTCCCATACTTCAATTCTGACGAACTGGTTCAGCTTTTCTTGCATAGCAATGACCCAGTCAGCATCTTTAAGTGCGTCCTCTATAGATTGAGGCTCATCTGTAGACAGAAAACAAGAGTAAAGTGAGCTTTCTCCTTGACTTAATCTTGATCTCGTCCTTATAGTTGCTGATGGATCTCCAATGATGAGATCTGAAGAATGAGCATCGAGCCACGAACGCCTGAGTTGGGCTTCTTCTTCTGATACTACTTCTGCACAGTCAGTAGGAGTGTTAGGCATTTCAGTAGTACTGTTCTGTGACTGTAGCAATTCAGTAAGAAGGTAAGGATCTACTGAGTTTCCAGGTTCAGGGGCATTTAGCTCAGGAACATTAATCGTTCCCCCTGAGTTTATATTCTCAGTAGAGGTCTCGATTACCATCAGGGCTTCCTCATCGACCGATGTTACCTGTTGTTGATTCTGTTTGGGAGAATCAACTAGGTCAGCTACGTCGACTGTTGGTTGAGTCTGAGTTTGTTCATCGTCTGACTTTGTTCATCGTCTGACTCATCATCCCAACAATGCTGGATCTTTTCAACTTTATCAGTAAGTCCGAGATCCTGTAGCTTGCTGCTGACATCATCGTATTTGACTCTGTTTCTTTCCCCGTTCTCGTAACAAATTCATCAAAAACAACATGAGGGATTTCCTCCACACAAAGAGTCCGATAGTTAAAGACTCTGAAGGCTTTACTGACTCGAGAGTATCCTAAGAAAACTCCTTGATCAGATTTGCTATCAAAGACTTTCAGCTGATCTTTCCCATTATTGTGGATAAAGCAAGGACAGCCGAAAATATGAAAATGAGAAATAGAAGGAATTCTCCCTTTCCATAATTCATATGGTGTCTTCATGTGTTGCTTGAGTGAGTAGTGAGCGATTCGAGTGTAGCAGGGCGGTGTCGGTAGCATCGGCCCGGTAACTTCGAGGGTAGTCCGGGAATCTGCGAGGAGCGTTCTTGCTGCTTCTTTGAGAGTTCTGTTCTTTCGTTCAGCAAGTCCGTTCTGCTGAGGGGTGCGTGCAGCTGATGTTTCGTGCTTAATTCCCTCTTTATCGCAGTATGTCTTAACTATCGAGTTTAGAAACTCGTTCCTCGTCCGAGCGAATTCTTTGAATCTTGATGTTCTTTTCCACACTGAGCTTCTTCAGCAGATTGGGCAACTCAGTTTGAACATCAGATTTATTGGCGATGAAGATGACCCAAGTATATCTCGAGTAGTCGTCAATAACGACGAGGGCATACTTCTTGCCTCTTATAATCACTGGAGAGACTGGCCCGAATAGGTCCATGTGCAGCAGTTGAAGGATTCCATCAGTGGAAGGTGACGGAATATATGGATTGTTGTTCTTTGTTTGCTTTCCCTTCAGGCATGCTTCACAATTTCTGTCTTTAACAAACGATTCGTTGGGCAGTCCTCTGACTTTGGAGTTCTTGGCTAGCTTGTTCATGGTCTTGAAGTTCAGGTGGCTGAGTCTCTTGTGCCATAGCCATCCTGTCTTGTCACCAGATTTTGTCTGTGCTAGTAAGCAAGCCTCAGGTTCTGCGGTTTTCCAGTCTGCAACATAGATGTTTTTCCTCCGCGATCCTGATAACACTATTTTCCCTGTAGATTTATCAACAACATCACAGAAACCAGTGTCAAAAGATAACTCTGTTAAGATTATCACAAAATTGACTGACAGAAAGGAGATTATGTTGAAGTCCTTCAACATATGTTACTCTTGGAACTGAGGCAGTCCCAATGTTCAGCGTTCCGTATCCCCTTGTGTAGCCTTTTGAATTGTCACCAAACTCAATTCTGGGACCATCTTCTTGTACATAGTTGGTCAGCAGGCTCTTCTGATATGACATGTGTCTTGAGCAGCCGCTGTCCATTATCCATGGGTCCTTATGCACCTGCAAAACAGAAGCATCTTTAGGTACCCTTTGGTTCAGTTGGGTCCTTACTGGTTAGTGGGTGATTTCAGAACCCAAATCTGTCTCGGGACCTTAAAAGTCTGAGACTTCTTCTTCTGAACCTTGTCAGCTTTCTTCTCCACAGGACTTGGAGATACTGACTTTCTGCTGATGATTTTCGGTTGATTGGTCCGGTCTCCAGTACGTCAGTCATGCTGTCATGGAGCGACGTAAGGTGTGCCTCCATTCTTACACGCCATACCGTGAAGTTCTCTATTGAGAACATCGGCACCATCCTGATACCTGACATGTCAGACATTATGTGTACGAGTATAAGGATGAATGAAGAGATGCTTGTGCAGAGAAAATGTTTTCAAGGATCAGTTCGAGAAGACCAGTATTTCAGAACAGGTGGTCAGATGAACACCATGAGCTCTGATACCAATTGTTGGTCCGGAGATAAATATCAGGTGTAGAGGGGGGGGGTGAATACACCTGAGTACCGTTTCTTTTTCTCGGTGAAGGTCAGCTGAAGCTGTTGGTTGCAACTGATGAACAGTGCCAAATAAACCTTCGATCACGGGACAGAGTGAGTCAGCTACTGAGCTCTCCTACTGACTTTTGTCAGTACTTCGAAGCTCAGTCGGAGACTTAAGTGTGCGGATAAGTGTGGGGCCCGGAGTTTGTCTCTTTTTGAAAATGTGTTTTCGCAGATTAAATTCTTTTGGCTGTGCAATTTTAGAAATACGTTTTATGCAAACTTATGATTTTCAAAGGTTTGTATGCAATAAAACAGTAAAGAACACAAGCAGTTTAACGTGGTTCGGATACGCAAGATCCTACGTCCACGGTCCTGAATAGAGCAGGATAACTTGTTGATTAGTCTGAGCAAGTCTCAGCAAGGAAACTGTGCACATGACAGATCCTTCTAAGTTATAGTCCTTAGCGACTTTACAATTCAAACCTAAGTTCGAAAGGGAGCGAAAACAGTTCTCCAACTAATGAAGGAGTTCTTACAATAAGAACAGTTCACTAAAAATGAACTCCTTCGAATCTAAGCTATAGATCTGACAATGAGCTTAGGTAGAGAAGAAAGGGATCTAAAGACTCTAGTGAGAAGAATCACAAAATATTCTAATAAATGCAGATTCTTCGCTGGATGTTCTGATGAGTTTGCTAGAGTGTTTGAGAGTTTGAGCAAATTCCCTTTTTAATTTCGTGCTTCGCGCTCGTGGAGCTTCGAAATCTTCTCTATTTATAGCTGTGAGCTATGGCATATGTCCGTTGGAGACGACGATGCCACGTGTCACAAGCTTCCAAGGAAAACGGCCATAAATTCGAACTTGTTGCAGCAGGGCAGTTAATTACTGTACATGAGAGCAGCTTTACTGTTTGGAGCAGGTAAGGCGTTGTCGGCTTCTCATTGGTCGAGGTTTGTGGTTGGTGAGAATGTCAGAGTTGACCGTTCAAACAACCTCGTATGATCTTCTACTGAACTTTCGAAAAGACTTAAGCAGCTGGGTCGCTTTCTGTCGGATATAGTAGACTGCAAAGTCTCTGTCTTCTTCGACTGAGTCGGCTGACACGGAATGTAACTTCTGAGTAAGTCAGCTGGCGACTGCGAAGGTACTAGGCTTGTATGAGTTCTTCTGCTGATGACTTATCAGCTGCTGGGTTGGCTTCTACTGAGGTTTACTCAGCTGATGACTGAAGAACGCAAGCGATTACACTGATGACGTGGGGTTCTGAAAAGTATCTTCGACAGAAGATCAGTTCAACAATTACCCCGTACAGGACTTAGACCAGAATATAAAAACGATTACAACAAGTCTAACCTATACATCAGCTAATCCTAACGACACACTGAACTACTGATATCAGCTCGGTTTTGGGATCTTCAATTCCATAGTACTACTATGATTTCCCCCAATTTTCTTTTAACCACGAACAGCTGAGTATCATCTACTGACTCATATCCAACAATCACCATGAATTATCTCATCAGACTTCTGGATCGTAACACTACCCTCTCTTTTCAAGGCGCCTAGTCCCCAAGGCTAGATATTTGGAAAGCTTTTACTCAAATAAGAATCCTCGGTCCAACTCGCTACTGCTACTTCTTGTACACTCAATTAAGACAGAATGGATGATTCTTCCCCTCCTATTAATCTTACTTCTTCTTCCTTTGGCATGGGGGTCAATCGGAATTCTCTGGATGAATCAATGTCGGACAACTCCTTGGAAACGAACTTCTTGGGCTTCACCGCCTTCTTCAGTGAGCGACGTGCATCCCTGTCCAGATCTGTGACCCTTCGGGGAGATCTGAAAGGTAATTCACCTCCCCCCTTTTCTCTAGAATCAAGTATGGGCCATAATACCTAGGGGCGAACTTTTGGTTCTTATGCAAAACAACGGTGTTTTGGCGGAAAGGCTGGAGCCTAAGGTAGGCATAATCCCCCAATGCAAACTGCCTGTCAGTTCATTTTAGATTCGCGCTTTTTATCATTTTGTCTTGCGTATATTTCAGATTTTCTTTGAATTTGTACTGCATTTCTTGTCTCTTCTGCACAAACTCCTTGTTATCTATTGCCTCTGTACTGAGGAACGACCCTGTAAATAGGATAGGGTGGTAATATCCATATAGGGCTTCGAAAGGGGTTATCTTTAAGTTGGCGTGAAAATTGGTATTATACCAATACTCAGCCAGAGGCAACCATTTTAACTAGCTCCTTTGGTTTTCACTACAACAAAAACGCTGATAGACAATGGTTAAAAACCAAGTAAAAGAACATAACATTAGCCTAGTATGTTAATAATTAGACTATAATAGAATCTATAATATTTTGTCAAAATTATACAATTATTTGAAGTTCCCTCATAATTTATTTGTGATCAATACACATCCCATCTCAGTCATCACGTACGTGTGGAGGTTCATCATCATCAATTGCATCATCATAATGTGTGGGCAACTCCTTTGACAAATATGGGTGGTGGATCATAGTCTCATTAAGTTCAGTTTCACTTATGTGTTCAAAAAACTCTCTACTAGGTGTCGTAAGAACAACGGACCATTCATGATCCATAGGATCTTTAACATAGAAAATATGTTTTGCATGAGATGCCAAAATAAATGGTTCGGCTCCAAATCCAAGTTTCTTTATGTTTACCAATGTGAACCCAAGCTCATCAACTCTAATACCACCACTTTGTACCCACTTACATTTGAACATTGGAATTTGGAACATTTGATAATCTAGTTCCCATATTTCCTCAATATCTCCATAAAAAGTCATGTCAGACACAACAGGTTTTTATCCTTCGCACTAGCAACCTGCATTGTCTTTGCAACTAAGTTTACTCCGGAGTTTTGAACAGTTCTCTCATCATCAAGCTTTTTTATGTAGAAAGTAACGCCATCAACTAAGTAACTGTGATACTTCAACACATGATTGCTAGGCCCCTTACCAATCCACTTTAACATTTCTAACACTTCATTTTCACTTGCAACCTAGATTAAACGATTTTGGGGGTAAAAATTCTAGTTATACATATAACTAACTTACTATATTTGTGCAATAATTAAATAATAATTTTTACTGGACTTACTCGCTGACACAACCAACTAGAAAATAATTTATGATGCTGACCTTGTAACCATTTTTAGTTTTTAGACTTCAACTTCGATGTTGACTTTAAATAGGTCATGTGATCTCTGACAATGAGAATGTCAATTTGTTAGTAACAAGATAGTGGAAGAATTGAATTGAAATAGAATTAATAAAGTAGTTACTCGATGTAAGGATAGGTCTCGGCATCATTTGCAAGTACGTAACGATGTGCTTCTGCCAACTCCTCCTCGTTAATTGCATGCCCTTCTGCACTTGATAAAGGTTTTGTGGGGTTTTGACAACTCCTCTTTGGGATATCACATGTTTGCACATTTGACAGGTAGTCTGAGCAAAACTCAACGACCTCTTCAGCAATATAACACTCGGCAATGCACCCTTTCGGTCGATTTTGATTTCTCACATACCTTCAATACTCGCATGTACCTTTCAAATGGGTACATCCATCTATACCATACTCACTACAAGAAAAATGGCCTTCAACAACACTTAATAGACAACGTTTTTATGAATAACCGTTGTCGTAACTTAAGAAAACGTTGTCGTAAATAAAAAAGTTGTCGTAAGTCAAAAAGTGCGCTCATAGACAACGGGTTTTTTGCGCCGTTGTCGTTTACCTGCTGTGGAAAGACCAAAAGTGCGCTCATAGACAACAATATATGTAACCGTTGTCGTTTATTTGTTGTCTTAGTTAAGAACGCGCTCATAGACAATGTTTTTAATAACCGTTGTTGTTTCGCCGTTGTTGTATTTAACTTTCTAATATTTTGACAACGGTTTTGATTGTTGTTGTCGTTTCTCCGATGTTGTAGTCAATTTTAACAACGCGTTTGCTTACTGTTGTTGTTTCTCCGTTGTTGTATTCAATTTTTAAATATTTTGACAACGGTTTGACTAGTGTTGTCCGATCTCCGTTGTCGTTAACTGATTTACTTAAGTATTAATTTATACTTAATGACTAGATTCTCCCAATACACACGGTTTATTTTTTTGTTAATAATTTGAGTTATCTTAACTAATTAAGAATTAAATTAATTATCACTTAATTAATTATTAAACTACTTAATCTTAACTAATTAAGAACTAAATTAATTATTACATAATTAATTATTAAATAAACTAGGTTTCTTTTTCCCCTTTTCACTATCTCATGGCTGCGTCTACTTCCTCCGTCTCCCTCCTCTCAACTCTCGCCCAACTCATCTCCCTCCTCTCAACTCCTTCGCCCAACTCCATCTCCCTCCTCCCTGAACTCCATCTCCGGCGACAATACATCAGAATTCCTGAAAGATCTGTCTGAACAAGGTTTTAAGAAACTCAGATAGTTGGTGATTCTTGTTTTTTTGTTGGAATTGATTTGAGGAATTAACAGATCTGTGCAGATTATGCACTCGAATGTATTCCTTTTTAGGGTAAATAGGAGTTTTATTGATGATTCCGACGTGGGATGAGTTGGAGTGGCAGTGCTAATTTCTAATCTTTTCTGAAAATCCTTTTGTCATGGTTAAACTTAAAATGAGGGGTTATTTTTTATTTTTTTGTGGATTCTTAATGTGCTTGTTTTTGTGGCGCGGGCTGAAAACAGAGTTCAGGAATGTCTTCTGTGTTGGAGAGCATAGTAGGACGTGATTTTCTTCCTCGAGGCTCTGGTTAGTTATGGTTGATGCAATTTTTTTACAACCAATACCACATTTTGTGTTGAAAAAATTGGTTTTGGAGATTATCTATTAGTTAGTTGATTCGATTAGGTGCAATGTTTATTCATCACTTCTACTCTTTTGAGTTCAGGAATCGTTACTAGGAGACCGCTGGTGTTGCAATTGCAGAAAACAGAAGACGGGCAGGAATATGCAGAATTTGGCCATTTGCCCCGGAGAAAGTTCTCTGATTTTGGTATATGAATTCAATGAATGTAACACTGAACTCTTGTTATGACTGCATAGTCAAAATGTTTACACCATCTTCATTTGTGATGCAGTTGTTGTTCGTAAGGAAATTCAGGATGAAACTGATAGAATCACAGGAAAGACAAAGGCAATATCTCCGGTTCCTATTCACCTCAGTATTTATTCACCCAATGGTAAGTCACTTTTCTTGTGATATATAATAAAGTTTGTTCTTGCTTGTCTAGGGACTACGGTTTCAAAACTGCTGAACTTTTTGCTTGTGAATTATTTATTGCAGTTGTCAACTTAACTCTTATTGATCTTCCGGGTTTAACAAAAGTTGCAGTAGGTATGATCTCATTGTTTATTCTAATAACCGTAGACTCTATCTGATGCGGAATAAAATTAATCTTTACAAAGGGACAGCAAGAAAGTATAGTCCAAGACATTGAAAACATGGTCCGCTCATATGTTGAGAAGGTAACTTTAATGTAATTTATGTGGAAGATATTTATTTTCTGTTAGTTTTTACATTATCTATTTATAAGTTAATTTGGCATGCAGCCCAACTGCATCATATTTGCAATATCTCCAGCTAACCAAGATATTGCAACATCGGACGCTATTAAACTTGCCAAGGAAGTGGATCCATCACGTGGGAACCTTCGAAGCTTGATTTTTTATGAGGCATGTTACAAAGTTGGTAAAGCTATTTTGTCATCCTTCTGCAATTCATATAGGTGACCGCACATTTGGAGTGCTTACAAAGCTTGATCTGATGGACAAAGGAACCAATGCGATTGATCTAATCTCTCCTTCCACTTTGTTTGAGTATCATATGCCAAATAAAATAGATAGATAATCCAACAAAAATGTAGGATACAAATAGATGACAGTTTTTTGATCCAAGTGAATCATTCCTTTTGGGGAGACTAAGGAACATCGATGCAATTATCTGCTAATTTGAAGTATTCCCTGATGTCCTTATTTCTTCCATTCATATCTTCGTAATTGTCCATACTCTTGTTTGTAGCCCCCTTTGCCATGCATAACATGTGCACCCCTCTCATCTGGTACCCCCCCCGTTCAGAGTTACTCCCTCTGTCTCTGTATGCATTTGAGACAATAAGTAGTTGAACTGACTTTTCTGTTCTCTACTACGAACAATAGGTTTTGGATGGAAAAGCTTATCAAAATTGAGGGTTGCATGGAAGAATTTGAGTTGATTACAGTCTTAAAATGATGAGTTTTGATTGTGATGTGTGAGATGTTGATGGAAGGCAGATCTGATGCTTCCCAGAGTAACTCTGCTTTTACACATGTATGACATTATGATATAGAATTTCAGTATTAGATTTAGTATTATATACATTTTTCCTTGTCTCTACGTAGTGATCATTGGATTCTTACGGTGATCGACCCTTATACGGAAGAGGTTGGTCTGTTGGATTCTCTATACAGAAGAAATTGCCAAAATGAATGGAAGCAAGTCGTTGAAATGTAATTTTTACTTTTCTATTTATTTTGTTTTTGTTTATTACTATGTTTTCAGTGATATTTACATTTAAGCTTGTTTGTCATCTATGTCAAGGGCCTTTATGATGTTTAATGCCGAGATGAAAAGAAGAGGGAAAAAGTCGTCGGATTGGTCTCTAATTGAGGTATGTCATCTGACATAAATAAGAATTCATGATAATCTAATAGTCAATTGGAATTATTTTAAATTTAGGTTCCCAGACAACAAGATTGCTACCAGTGCGGTTTTTATGTGATGGCATATATGAGAGTAATAGTAGAATCTGATTGCGATGGGACGATTGATTCGCTTAAATTGCTGGTAGTTAGTTGTCTATTAATATATTTTTATTTAAGCTTACTGAAAATAAGTGGTAGTTATATAGTTGTCTATTAATTATGTGTTTTGTTTTTTAACAGTTCGAAAGGAAAAAATATTCGTTAAAGGACATTGAGCTACTCCAAAAAGAGTGGGCAGAACGAGTAATAGAACATATAACTTAGTTAAAGGTAATTGATATAAATAAATACTTTATTAGTATGTCTGTGTGTATTATATGTTGTTTCCTATCGTTATAAAATTATGATTGACTTGCAGCTTCAAGTGTTATCTTTCATGTAATTGAGGACAATTGTTTTAGAGCAAGCTTCTTTATGGTGTATGATGTTATTTATTGGATTGACATTTTCGTATGTTCTGTTGATTTTTAGCATGTTATAATTCTACGAGCGTAGCTATACTTAAGAGAGTTGTGCATTTTCTTGGATCTATGATTTTTAGAATTAGTATAATATTTGTATCAAATGTTTGCTATGAATGATTATATTATACTTGTATGCAGTTTCATAGGATTCGATATTTATGGTTGTGGTAAACCGGATTGATTTAGGAAGCAATTGGAAGTGTACAGACCAACAAGTAATTCTTTTGAATCAGTCATTAAAGTCTCCGTCTATGTTTTTTTTTGTTGGTACATACACATTGAAACCTTGTTCAGGATTTTGTACATACTTCCTGAAACAATATTTTGTTAATTTCTAGTTTGATTTTTGTAGCACTTTTTCTGGACACGAATGTGATTTTATTTCTTAGAATATTTATGAATTAAAACCGTTGTGGTTAATATTTATTACAACGTTTAAAAACATTGTCTTTACTTAATAAGTGTTGTCGTAAGTTTATATGACAACGGTAATCAACTACAGTGTAATACATTAAAACCGTTGATGTAGATCTAAAATTGTTGTTGTTAGTATGTATAACAACAGATAGAAAACGTTGTGTATTTAAATAAGCGTTGTCGTAAGCGTCTACAACAAGAGTTATTCACCGTTGTCTATGTATCTAAAGCGTTGTTGTAGGTAGCTACGACAACGGGACATTCCGCAACAGTTGAGAATGCTCATAGACATTGGTTAAAAACCGTTGTGGTAAGTCGGTACGACAACGGTTAATAACCGTTGTCTATGAGCGCATATCTACAACAACGGGACCTTTCGCAACAGTTGAGAATGCTCATAGACAACGGTTAAAAACCGTTGTTGTAAGTCGGTACGACAACGGTTAATAACCGTTGTCTATGAGCGCCTATCTACGACAACGGGACCTTCCGCAACAGTGAAAATTTACAACGACAACGGTTAATAACCGTTGTTTATGGGCTTTTTTGTAGTAGTGACTGGGCCACACAATTTCATCTCACGTACTAGGTGCACCGTTGAATGACCCATGATATAAAAAAGTGCAGGAGGAAAGTATTTCTCTAGCAAACATAAAGTCGTCACAATCTCTCGTTGAATATCATCTAACTTCGACACGTCTATCACTTTGCTACACACTACTTTAAAGAAGAAACACAATCATGTGATAGCATTTCTGACATTATCTGGCAGGACTCCAAAGATTGCCACAGGCAGTAGTTGCTGAATCAACGTATGACAGTCGTGTGACTTAAGCCCGACAAGTTTCAAATTTGTTAGTGACACCAACTTCTTGACGTTCGATGAATAACTTGTTGGAACCTTAATACCCGACAAAGATTCACAAACGCTTTGTCTCTCACTCTTGCTTAAGGTATAACATTTAGGTGGCAAGTATGTTCTGTTTTCCCCCCACAATTGGTGCGAGTTGAGGCCTCACATTCATCTGAACAAGGTCTTGTCTAGAGGCTACTCCATCCTTTGTTTTTCCAGGGATATTGAGTAATGTCACGATGAGGCTTTCACAAATATTCTTCTCAATGTGCATCACATCAAGATTATGCCAAACATGTAGATGTTCCCAATATTCGAGATCGAAAAATATTGACTTCTTCTTCCAAACTGATTTATCTCCATCCTCGTTTGCTTTACTTAACTTTCCCCATCTACAATCAATCGTTGCAACTCTCTTCAGAACATCTCTGCCACTCAATGGTTTTGGGGCGGGAGCGAGCTCTTGTGTCCCATCAAAATATTTCTTTTGTCTTCTGTAAGGATGGCTATCCAATAGAAACCTTCTGTGACCTGTGAATGACATCTTTCTACAGTGCTTCAACCTTTTCGCATAAGTGTCTTAACTACATATAGGACATGCATGATACCCCTTCACATTGCATCCAACTATGTTTCCATAAGCTGGAAAATCATTTATTGTCCATAGTAAGACATCCCTTAAAAGGAATATTTCCTTTCCATAACCATCGTACGATGGAATGCCTACTGGCCATAAATTTACTAAATCATCGACTAAAGGAGCTAAGTAGACATCAATATCATTCCCCGACTGCTTCGGTCCAGCAATCAATAAAGTAAGCATGATAAATTTTCGTTTCAAACAAAGCCACGACGGAAGATAGTAAGTAATCAATAAAACTGGCCAACAATTGTATGTCGAGTTCATAAGTTTGTTTGGATTGATGCCATCAGCTGATAAAGGTATCATGAGATTTCTTGATTCGGCTGCAAAATCTGGCCATCGACGATCCACAATCCTCCAAGAGGGTGAATCAGCTGGACGTCGAAGAAAACCATCTTTAATCCTCTCATCAGCATGCCATGTTAAGTCCTTAGATGTGTCATTGTTTTGAAACATTCTTTGGAATCTCGGAATCGGTGGAAAGTAGTACCATAACACTTTGGCAGGAATTGATTTTTTTAAACTAGTCTTTTGTTTCCATCTTGATACACCACAAGTTGGGCAACTAGTATGATTTTCATACTCCTTCTTGTACAGGATACAATCATTGGGGCATGCATATATTTTCTTGTAGTCCATTCCTAAAGAAACTAGGCATTTCTTTGTAGAGTATGTGGAAAGCTGCAATTCATTAGAGGGAGACAACATATCTTTTAAGATAGTAAGAAGCTCGGTGAAACTACTATCACTCCAACTATGTTCTGCTTTTAAGTTATACAATTTCACAAGTGCAGATAACTTGGTGTATCTCTCACATCCAGGATATAATGGTTTCTATCCATCTTCGAGCAATTTTATGAAATCACTTGGATCGCCGGACTCATCGTATGCAGCTTGCACCATATCAACTGGATCTTCTGACAGATTCTCTCGTGGTTGATCAGAGCGAATCGCTGAATCACTATATATATCTTTCCCTATGCCATATCCATGTATGATATGTTAAGTCCATCACCATATATATATTTCCCTATGCCATATCCATGTATGATATGTTAAGTTCATACCATACTGTATCAAATGCATTCTTACAAGGTTATCCTTTTTCCTTCGTAGATTTCCACAAGTCGTGCACGGACATGTCATAGTTTCATGATTAGTTGTACTTTGCAGAGCAAATTGCATGAAAGACTCTACTCCTATCCTATACTCTTCTGAAAACCTATCCTTTCTCATCCATGATTTGTCCATTATAAACCTATTAACATAGAACGCCACAATAATTCTTTGATATATGACATAAGTCAGACATTTACTATACAAGATATAAAATGTAATATTCTGCTTCTTGTTTGTTTTTAACATGTTTCCAACGTGTCCTAAGATGTGTTATATGTTAGTTTGTTCTTATGATGTAGAATAAGTGTGTCATGTTATCTACTTTCCTTCTTATATCTAATATAAAATAAAATCGAAAAGCAAACACAAAAATAATATTACATATTGGAGAAGTTCATCGAGACAAACTCGGAACAATGTTAGTTGTGCAAAAAGAGTAGTTGCTTTAGTTTGAAAAGGGTGTATTTGTCACAAGGACTCACTACAAAATGATAGAACCATTAAATCATTAATACCTCAAATTATCAATCAAGCATGAAGCATAGAAATTAACTAGAACCCCATTGGAATTTAACATCAAAAAAGTAAACATCACATTCTAGAAAATGAAAATTTGGTGGTAGATGAAAAAACTATAAAATCAATCTAGAACATGGATAGACAGAAAATGTCCAGGTGTTGTGGCATGCATGGAAATCACCTTCACTATAACAAAGCAAATACATATTCCAAAGCTTCAAAAGATGCGGTCACTGATGACACTATGCAATCCCTACAGAATATGCTCTTTCTACTTTAACTTAAAAACCTTAAAGGCAGACATAATTATATTATTTTCATCTAGGGGGTTATTAAGATATTGTTCTTCAAACTATTTCATCTTATTACATTCCTACACTTTCACAAGTTAGGCTATCATACCATAAAGATTTTATGCATTTACACATGTGAATAGGATAAACCTATATTCACCTTAATGGATACCTTGCTCTTCAACAATATATGTCTTGTCCTCCTGCCAATACTTCCCGAAAGCCTGTGCCAGATAATAACTTCATCAAAAATGGATTATGATCTCGAACAAGCAGGCAAGAAATGACACAACACAACACTAAGAATTAGATAACACCTTCACAGCTGATTCACTTTTGAGTTCCTTCAGATATTCAAATTTCATAACCAAAAAAACATGGCAGACCAGTTTAAGAAAATGAGGAGAACATGGAGGAGGACCGGAGGGGGACTAATGCTATCAATCATACCAAATGCAGAGACATAGTATCATAATTTCAGAATATATTACAAGAAGATGACCGCAGACAATCATGTCAGACAAAAAATGAAAACTTATAGTACAAGAAAAGATGCAATAGAGAAGGACTGCAATGTGTAGTTCTTTTTTTCTCTTGACTAACTTTGTCAGATTCCGATGACAACTCAAACATTAGCCATTGTATTTGAATATTATCAAGCACTAAACATGGATAATGGCAGTGTAATTTAACCATTTAAATAAAGTGTTACAAAGTTTTACTATAGTAAGAGCCCCTTGTTTGTTACATTTGAGTTTCTGAAATAATGATGAAGTTAGTTATAGGAACAAATGACAAGAATAATACCATTTTTTCTTCTTGTTCTATTCTCTCTCTCTCTCTCTGCCAATATATGTCATTTCTTCTTGTTCTATTTTTTCTCTCTCTAATTGACAAGATAATTTCATAATTGAATCACGTGTGATTGACATTTAATTATCTTCAAGTATAAGGAATCATACCAACATCTTTGTTCAATGAAAGTGTCAAATTAGTGGTTTATCCGGATATACAATATTCAGAAATTGCAACATTTCTTCATGTATGAGTACATCAGTTTATATTCTTAAATTTTGAAAGTTTGACAAGCAATCATAGTTATAATGCATACCAGTTTGCAAGGGTCACAAGAAGACAAAGAAAGTCTAAAGTGTCTAAACCAAAAGAGTGCCTCAAAATAGCATATAAGAACAAGTGATATATACGACTTCCTTTAACCAATCAAGAACTAGCCTAGGGCGCCAATAATTTGAATCAAGAACATTATTCTTAACAACCACTCATACACACCAGAAGTTTCCATTTTTACCTTAGCAACAAGTGTTGCAGTTTTCTCCTATTTTGATGGGAAACGTCGGGGACAACAGTTTCTCCTATTTGATGGGAAATGCTTGGGGCAGCAAGGGGAAGGGAAACGATGGTGATACGAGGAAAGGCTAGCGGCAGCGACGACCTGTGTTGTGAAGACGGTTGCTCGATCAGATGGAATTGTCTTGTGAATATGAGGACGATATCCTCATCCAACTTCAAAGGGGAAGAAACGAATTTGGTGTAGAAACGAATTAGGGATATTACGTGTGTTGTGAAGAGGGTTTCGAAGTTGAGTAAATCGATTGGGGAAAACATAAATTAAATTTAATTAAAATTATATAAGTTATACATAAGTGTAGTATTAACTAAAATTTAAGTTATAATTAATCATTTAAATTTATGTATTCATAAAAAAAATATCTAAAACTTATTTAAGTTCATAAATTATTTTAAATCATATATTAAAGTATATAATTATTGATTTATTTATTTAATTAAATTATTTTATTATATTTAAAAAATATACACAATTTGTAAATAATATATACAAATTTCGGTAAAAGACAATAGATAAACGACAACGGTTGATGAAACCGTTGTCTATGAGTGAAAATTTAAACTAAAACAACGGTTAAACGAAAACGGTTACAAAAATCGTTGTCTATACACGCATTGCATAACCTACGACAACACATCAACGACAACGGTTAGGCGAAACTGTTGTCTATTAGTGCATCCTTCAACTACGACAACACATATATGACAAGGGTTGTATCAACTGTTGTCTATTAGCGCAATTTTCACCAAACGACAACGCAACAATGACAACGCTACTCAAAATCCGTTGGCTATTAGCGAACTTTTGGTATAAAAGACAACGGTTTTTTGAGCTACGACAACGGCTTTTTGTCAAAAACGTTGCCTTTTTAGTGTTGTTGTAGGTCAAATTTGTAGTAGTGTTTTGCCTCACCATACACCGTAGATAGGTCTCTAAGCACTGGTTCAATCTCTCTATTTGACCATCTGTCTGGGGGTGGTAGGAGGATGATAAGTCCAGTTTAACTCCCAACAACTTAAAGAGTTCAGTCGAGAAGGTACTGGTAAAAACTAGATCCTTATCCGTGAATATACTCTCAAGTTGTCCATCTAGTTGAACCACGTTATCCACCAAAAATTGAGTTGTAGATTGAGTTGTGTAGGTGTGACTGATTCTTATGAAATGTCCAAACTTAGTAAACCTGCCAATTACCACCAACACCACTGATCTGCCTTTGGATTTTGGGAGTCCCCCCACAAAATCCATACATATGTGTGTCGAGGGTTGCATGGGAATATGCAGAGGTTGTAATAGCCCTGGGTTCCTTATTTTCTCTGATTTACTTTTCCCAGAAACATCACACCTGCTCATCCAATCAACAATATCCCTCTTCATACTTGGCAAGTAAAAGAACTTCCTCACCTTTTGGTAAATTCCTTATGCTCCTTAATGTCGCCCTATAACTGAATTATGTAACTCCCCCCCCAATCTAGGAATAATCTGGAAAGTCTTTAGTTTTCACCACATTGGCCTCCACTATCTTAGATATGAACTTGTCTGAGGAGTAACTATCACTTACCCTCTGAACCCTTAAAGGTCGTACAGTAGTTAAAGCTAGGCATTATGGATTAGGGTTAAATTTCCTGGACAAGGCATCATCTACAACATTCTCCTTTTGCTTCTTATAGCTAATTGAGTAGTCAAACCCCAATAGTTTGCGTATCCATTTATGCTGTAATGGAGTAGTAATTCTCTACTCTAGCAAGAATTTCAGAGTTTGCTGATCGGATTTATTGTGAAATGCCTTCCTAGTAAATATTTTTTCCACTTTTGCACGACCATTAGAACAACTAGAAATTCCTTTTAATAGGTGGAAACGATTGAATGTTTAGGCCCTAAGGCCTGGCTGAAATATGCAATAGGCCTTCCTGTAATAAGATAACTCGCACTCCTCCTCTAGAGGCATCAGTTTCCACCACAAACTCTTTGTCTAATTGAGGCAAGGCCAATACAGGTGCTGATACCATAGCTTGCTTCAAAGGCCTTTTCAATTTCTAGATTCCAGCCAAATTCCCCCTTCTTTAGTAAGGCAGTGAGTGGCTTACTAATCACTCCATACCCCTTGATAAACTTTTTGTAATATCCTGTAAGTCCTAGGAACCCCCTTAATACCTTAAGATGTCTAGGTACAACCCTATCCAACATCCCTCTGATCTTCTCATGGTTGGTAGATACTCCCTCTTGGTTTATGACATGGCCCAAATAGGACACATACCTTTGCCTAAAATAACATTTACTCCTCTTAGCAAACAAGCTATGTTTCTGCAAGATAGACAAAACCTCCCTTACATCCTCAATGTGAGACTGAAATGTTGTTGGAGCATTGCATAGCCCAAAACGCATTACCAAATATTCATAGTGGCTCTGATGTGTGCTAAAGGCAGTCAGGTTTCTGTGTTATGGTGCTATTAGTATTTGAAAGTACCCAGACCTTAGGTCAATCTTACTAAAAAACCGTGCCCCATGGAGTTCATCCAGTAATTCATCAATAATGGGGATGGGGTATTTATGTTTGATAGTTAGACTGTTTAAGTACCTATAGTCAACACACATCCTCCAAGTTTTATCTTTCTTTTTAACTCTTCTGTAGTCCTTTCTATTTCATTTTTTTTTGCTATGGGAGACTCTGTATGGGAAGTGTAGTTTAGGGATGCTACCCGGTTTTACGATGATCGGGTGCTCCACTTCTCTCTATGGTGGCAGCCCTTTTGGTGTCTCAAATATCCCCTTGAATTCCTCCAGCAGCCCTGTCATCTGTGGGTTTTCTTGCTACATTCCTCCTTCCATACTCCACAGGAATTGTTCCTCAGAAGAGGATGGATGTTCTTGAATATATACGTTAAGGTCTGTGGAGGAGAGCTGAAAAAAAGTTCCCACTAGGCATGGATGTTCGTAGCCTCCCTCCATGCCCCCCTCTTCTAATTCCTAAAATAACAAATCTTCTTCAGAGGCTGGGTTTTCCTGCATATAGAGGTACATGTCTGAAGAAGTAATCTGATTACATCTGTGTTTTCCCTTAGCAGCCTAGAGCCTCACCCCCTTTCCATTATGTTGAATAGGAAAAGTCATTTTTTTCATAATCCAAGATAATTGGGCTTCCTTTTTTAACAAATCATTCCCCAGTATAACTTCATAGCCTTTTGTTGGTAACACTCTAATGTCAAAGTTAAATTCATGATCTTGCATAGACCATCTGAACCCTAAAACCTTATTTTCACTAACCATCTTACTACCATTATCCACCATAACCATCAATGGTCTCACTTTCTCCCATTCACATCCCATTTCCCGAACTACTTTTGAGTTTAGGAAGGTTGAAGTACTTCCACTATCTAAAAGGATTCTCGGTTTCCTACCTCCAGCATTGCCCATCAGCCTCATAATAGCACCCCTTGAGTCTTCTAGTATAGACCCCAAAGTCAGAATTGCCATGCATAACTCCTCTTTTGCATCACCAAACTCCTCCTCCTCATCCTCCAACTCTTCAATACTTTGGAGGTAGGTTGTCTTCTGTTGACATGATGATATAGTTGACCCTCTTAGTGCATTTATGCCCGGGTATAAATTGCTCATCATAATTTTAACATAACACTTGAGCCCTTCTCTTATCCATCTCCGTAGGGGTTAACAATTTGAATTCTGGTTTTGGGCTTGTGGTAGATTTAGAAACAGGTTTGGTTGGTTGATACTTGGTATTCTTGTGGGGTGAGTAGTTTGCCTTCCTAGGAATGCTCTTGGTAGAATCCTTAATTTTCTTAACCAGGGCATCCGTGTTTTGTGTTTGTTGTCTGCCTTGATGGATTGCCACCTCAAGGGTAGGAATAGGAAACATCTCCGTAGTAGATTTTATCTCAGGGTCCAGCCCTCTTAGGAAACTAGAAACCTAGTATCGCTCTTCAAATTGCCCACATTGGGAATGGATCATGAGAGATTTTAGTTGCTCAAACCTATCAACATATGCCTCATAGTCACCCATATATCTTAATTTGTTAAATTCACTTATGATCTTTCAGTCTTTTTGGGCCCCAAACTTAGTCGTGATGTAATCAACAGACTGCTCCTAACTTACTAGCTCCTCCTTTACTGCCAAATTGATGGGAGACTCTGTATGGGAAGTGTAGTTTAGGGATGCTACCCGGTTTTACGATGATCGGGTGCTCCACTTCTCTCTATGGTGGCAGCCCTTTTGGTGTCTCAAATATCCCCTTGAATTCCTCCAGCAGCCCTGTCATCTGTGGGTTTTCTTGCTACATTCCTCCTTCCATACTCCACATGAATTGTTCCTCAAAAGAGGATGGATGTTCTTGAATATATACGTTAAGGTCTGTGGAGGAGAGCTGAATAAAAGTTCCCACTAGGCATGGATGTTCGCAGCCTCCCTCCATGCCCCCCTCTTCTAATTCCTAAAATAACAAATCTTCTTTAGAGGCTGGGTTTTCCTACAGATAAAGGTACATGTCTGAAGAAGTAATCTGATTACATCTGTGTTTTCCCTTAGCAGCCTAGAGCCTCACCCCGTTTCCATTATGTTGAATAGGAAAAGTCATTTTTTTCATAATCCAAGATAATTGGGCTTCCTTTTTTAACAAATCATTCCCCAGTATAACTTCATAGCCTTTTGTTGGTAACACTCTAATGTCAAAGTTAAATTCATGATCTTGCATAGACCATCTGAACCCTAAAACCTTATTTTCACTAACCATCTTACTACCATTATCCACCATAACCATCAATGGTCTCACTTTCTCCCATTCACATCCCATTTCCCGAGCTACTTTTGAGTTTAGGAAGGTTGAAGTACTTCCACTATCTAAAAGGATTCTCGGTTTCCTACCTCCAGCATTGCCCATCAGCCTCATAATAGCACCCCCTGAGTCTTCTAGTATAGACCCCAAAGTCAGAATTGCCATGCATAACTCCTCTTTTGCATCACCAAACTCCTCCTCCTCATCCTCTAACTCTTCAATACTTTGGAGGTAGGTTGTCTTCTGTTGACATGATGATATAGTTGACTCTCTTAGTGCATTTATGCCCGGGTATAAATTGCTCATCATAATTTTAACATGAGCCCTTCTTTATCCATCTCCGTAGGGGTTAACAATTTGAATTCTGGTTTTGGGCTTGTGGTAGATTTAGAAACAGGTTTTGTTGGTTGATACTTGGTATTGTTGTGGGGTGAGTAGTT
Organism: Lavandula angustifolia; assembly: GCA_028984105.1. Taxonomy (NCBI): domain Eukaryota; kingdom Viridiplantae; phylum Streptophyta; class Magnoliopsida; order Lamiales; family Lamiaceae; genus Lavandula; species Lavandula angustifolia. The sequence continues at coordinate 9,613,890 of CM054818.1, read as the reverse complement.
TGTCTTCCTAGGAATGCTCTTGGTAGAATCCTTAATTTTCTTAACCAGGGCATCTGTGTTTTGTGTTTGTTGTCTGCCTTGATGGATTGCCACCTCAAGGGTAGGAATAGGAAACATCTTCGTAGTAGATTTTATCTCAGGGTCCAGCCCTCTTAGGAAACTAGAAACCTAGTATCGCTCTTCAAATTGCCCACATTGGGAATGGATCATGAGAGATTTTAGTTGCTCAAACCTATCAACATATGCCTCATAGTCACCCATATATCTTAATTTGTTAAATTCACTTATGATCTTTCAGTCTTTTTGGGCCCCAAACTTAGTCGTGATGTAATCAACAGACTGCTCCTAACTTACTAGCTCCTCCTTTACTGCCAAATTGTCATACCACTCTGCCACCTTCCCTTCAAAATGGAGGGAGGCGTATGAGGCCTTCAGTTCTTTCGGGATATTGGTGACAATTGTTGGGATTTTGTATACTGAAAGCAATTTTTATGCTTGTATACAATGTGTTTTGTCATTTCCATTGTTTTATTCTCGTATTATATATATATATATATATATATATATATATATATATATATATATATATATATATATTTGCACATGTAATTATTTATCTTGTATATAAGTTAGACTGTGTAGTGTGTTGTAGATCACAAAAGACTACTCAATTGGTTAAAGTAACAAGATATAAACTGTTATCACAATTGAGACAACTTTAGGATAAGTTGTTGGTATAAGCTGCAGTCTAGATAAGAAATGGTTTGTCTTGGCTGCTTGTCTATGCCGGTACACTGAAGGTGGTGTATTGACGGATCATAGTGAGATGTGTTCTCCTGACTGACCTTAGTGGAGAACCACTAGTAGAGAACCAAGATCTCGATGACTTAGCTTGTCTTAAGTTTTGTAAGACTTCAATTGAGTGCATTTGGCTATCTATCACTTTGACCTACTATGGTCAACGTCATTGCAATCGGATCTACATATCTTGGTGCTAGTAGTCATTTGTGGCTCGGGCTGGTTGTGTATCTTTCAACCGTATCTAGATAAATAATTTTCATATTATTAAATAATGTATATATACATTGATCTATTAATAATAATTTTTGAGAGAGCAGAATAAATATTGGGCATATATTTGGGTCAGACCAGAATCCAATACAAGAAATAAAGTTGGGCCTCAAATTAGTTAATTATCTATGCTCAGCTCAGAGAAAAATTAATTAATACACACAGATTAATTCCACTAAAGAATCTGTACTGACTTAGCTCTTTATCCCAATTTGAGCATGGGCTTGTATTTTCGACTCAATTGATCTCCGTATTTAAGAAACAAATATTTGTTAATTAATTAAGCTCACTAACAGCTTAAATTAATTAACATCTTGTTATATTCCTGAGTAGTACCACTCGACCTTATTAACACACCTGAATTTAATCAATCGTCGGGTTTAGTATGCTAATTCTTACGAGCTCCTCATGGGTTATTATCAACCCAATTAAGAGGGATACAGATGCATGATACAGGTAACTAGCTTGAGCTACAAATTAGTACTATAACCCAAGATACGTAGATTTAGTTGCGATGATATTCACCATAGTAGGTCAAACTGATAGATAGCTAAACGCACTCAGCTGAAATCTTATCGAGCTTAACACCAAATTAAGTCACCGAGATCTTTCATTCTCCACTAAGGTCAGCTAGGAGATCACATCTCATTGTGATCCATCAATACACCACCTTCAGTGTACTAGTATACACAAGCAGCCAAGACAAACCACTTCTTATAAGCTTAAACCGACAACTTGTCCTTAAGTTGTCTCAGCTGTGATAACTGTTTATATCTTTTTAGTTCAACAATTGTGCAGTCTTTTGTGATCTACAACACACTACACAATCTAACTCATATACAAGATAAAGGACCAACATGCGCGAATATAACTAATCATATAGGAGAATAAAAAAACAGCGGAAAGGAAAAACACATTGTATACAAGAAAAAAGTTGCTTCAAGTATACAAAATTCCAACAATTCTCCCACTTATACTAAAGTAAACTTTTAGTATACAATATGTCACTTCTAAAATACTAACTGAGCTACCTATCCCTACTTCTCCCATTTATACAAAAGTTTCTATAATCCTAAGTGGGGGGGGGGAGGGGGGGCATCTCACACACTCCCAAGCCACGAGCATGCTTCACGAAAGCTTGGATGGGCAAGCTCTTCGTGAAAGGATTAGCTAGATCGTCTTCTGTGCCAATCTTCTCTACCAACACATTACCTCTGTTTACAAAATCTCGTATTGTATTGTACTTCCTGTCTATGTGTTTAGACGCCTTGTGAGATCTGGGTTCCTTTAAATTTTCCACTGCACCCGAATTATCATAATTAATTGTGATAGTCTTTGGCAAATGAGGAATAATATCAAGATTCAGGAGGAAATTATTTTGAGGCTTCTGAAGCAGCCACATACTCTGCTTCCATAGTTGACTCCACAACGCATTTCTACTTTGCACTCCATGATGTGATGGCTCCACCTTCCATGATAAACACATAACCCGAGGTAGACTTCTTCTCGTCTCTATCAGCCTGGAAATCCGAGTCTGTATAACCCAAATGTACTAGACTGTTTGACGGGTAAACAAACCTATAACTCAAATCTGTTTAAGGTACTTGAGAAGATGTTTGACCGTAGTCCAGTGCTCCTTTCCAGGGTTAGACTTATATCCTGAGACCATGCCTACAACATATTAGATATCTGGTCTCGTACAAAGCATCGCATATATGAGGCTACCGATAGCGGAAGCATATGGTACTAGCCTTATACTTTCTATCTCTTCAGTCGTTTTAGGGTATTGATTCTTGGATAGAAAAATTTCAGTCTAAAAGGTAATGAACCTTTCTTGGCATCTTGCATGCTAAAATAAGCAATGATAGTATCAATGTAAGATGCTTGTGACAAGCTTAACATCCATTTCTTGCGATCTCGGATAACCTAGATCCCAATGATGTAAGCAACTTCACCTAAGTCCTTCATTTCAAACTGCTCGAATAATTATTTATTTACGTCTAATAACACTTCAAATTATTCCCAATGAGAAGGATGTCATATACGTAAAGTGCAAGTAACACCACTGATCCGTTAACATAAAAATGGTACACGCAGAATTCCATATGACGGCGGAGATCTCTAATTTATAATCATAAGGGTCATTCAAATGTTCAAATCATAAACCTATGGATTGTATCGTGGTCGAGGATTTAAGAATTATCTAAACAATCTCAAACCAATGGTGACAATCTAGACACTTAAATGCAAAGCTAAACAAATAACCGTGCATGATCCGCCATATTACCTATTCCCTATATTTACTACAATTATCTAAGATGATGAATAATCAACATAAAGAATCGTAAAGAAAATAAAGCATGATCAACAATTAAGAAACAAAATAATTTCTTCGGATATGATTCAGTAAAAGATAAGATTTGAAGATCCCAAAACCCCTAGCTGTATCATGGACCACATATTGTAATAGCTTAGTTGAGTTCAGCATGTTAGGAACTCAGTAGGCTACCTAGAGTTCAGGAGCTGATAGACTCAGTAGCATATTTCTTTTTCTGCTAGACGGAGTCTGCACTAGAGACTCAGTATGGTTGCTCAAACCTACTGAATCTATGGACAGGAATTGGCATGAACTTGAACTTTTCTGAAGAATGTCATTAGAAGATAACTTAAAGTGTCCGAGGAATCAGAGGAAGTCAACTCAACATCTGCTTTGGAGTTTGACCAAGCCTAAACCACCATTATACCTCGACCAATGAGGAACTGCCATCAATGTACTTCCATTGATACAAAGCTGCCCTCAAGACTGAAAAAAAGATAATCTCTACAGTAACATTCAAATTGAAGATGGTTGTTTTCATTGTCGTTTTTGACACGTCTTACTGTCCCCTCTAACGGATCTTTTCATGAGTCAATGTTATTGTTGGTCCAGAGACGAGCCTTCAGGTGCAGAGGGGGAGGGGGTGAATACACCTGAGTGGAAATTTCAACTCAAACGCGAAAGTCAGTATCTACTGAATTGTACTACTGAACAAGTCGGTTAGCCAAATAAGATTTCTCGATCGCGTGGGCAAAGGGTATCTATCTACTGACTTCAGTCAGTGAACAATAATTCAGTATAGGATAAAGTGTGGAACTGTAGGCCCAAAAAAAAATTCGTCTCGATTTGAAAACACATTTTATGCTAAGTGTGATTTTTTTAAGGATTAGTTGGAGGTAATATGAATAGATAATCAAGGAAATAGTAAATCAACACAAGCATTTTTTAAAGTGGTTCGGATACGCTGGATCCTACGTCCACTATCCTGAACAAAGCAGGAGGTCTTGATTACTTATACTGAGCAAGTCTCGATCGATCTGTACGCTGGACAAATATTCTAGTTTTAGTGACTTTATAATTTCAAACACGAGGTTTGATTTTCTCCAATTAAGAACGAGTTCTTACAATAAGAACAGTTTAATAAGCTAAACTCATTCGAATTTTCTAAACTTTAGATATTACATGAAATGCTTAGAATAGAGAATAGAAATAATAGATCTCTAGAGTGATGAACTAAGTATATCTCTCTATGTACGAGTTCTTCGCTGTGTAATCTTTTGGTCGCTAGAGCGTTTGAATGTTTGAATGCTTTTGTTTCCCAGTTATCTTGTCTGCATGAAGACTCTTCTCTATTTATAGTCTCGACTCATGAATATATCTATTGGAAGAGGTATAGACACGTGTCGAATACGACAAGAAAAATGACCATCTCCAATTTTAAATGTTACTGTAGGGATTTCCTCTTTTTCAGTCTAGGGAGCAGCTTTGTGTCAGAGCAAGTACAGTGCTGGCAGCTGCTCATTGGTCGAGGTTGAGAGTTGGTGAGGTTTGTCAAAATTCAAACGCAGATACTAAGTTGACTTCCTCAAATTCCTTGGACGGTTTAACTGAGTTGTCTTCTAATGACATTCTTCTGAGATATTCATTGCTTGGCTCGATTTTCTTTACTGATTCAGTGGGTTCTGAAAGACCCAACTTAATTCCTCAATATTGAGTCCTTCCGGTTGACATAGGATGTTCTACTAAACCTATTAGCTACGAGCTCTAGCTAGCCTACTGAGTTCCTAACATGCGGACCTCAACTAAGCTATTACATTATTAGGTTCATCATTCAGCTAAGGGGTTTGGGGATCTTCAAATCTAATCATACTGAATCTCATACCCAACAATTATAAATAGAGATCGAGCTTCAAACATTGAAGACATAGGTAACACCAAGCACTCAAAGTACTCAAACTCTAGCGCACTCAAAGTATATCCAGTGAAGGACTCACTGCATTGACAGAAAATCTGTTCGAGTTCTTCTCTCTAGAGATACCTTTTTCCGAATCTCTATTCTAAGCTACCCTTGTTAGATCATACGCCTAGAAACTGAAGGAGTTCATATTCATTGAACTATTTTTATTGTAAGAACTCCTTCTTAGTTGGAGAAACTCAAACCCTGTGTTTAAAACCTTGTAAAGTCACTAGGACTATAACTAGAGATCTTTAGTGAACGGATCGACTGAGACTTGCTCAGTATAATCAATACAAGACCTCCTACCTTGTTCAGGACAGTGGACGTAGGATCTTGCGTATCCGAACCATATTAAAAACTCCATGTGCGTTTACTGTTTCATTGTTAACTGTTCACTCTACATAAAACTGATTTGCAAAACTCACTAAGTCAGATTTTCAGTAAAGCTGAATACACGCACAAGCATAACTTGAATCGTTTTCAGAAATAATGTTTTTCAAACAAGAGACGACATAAAACTGGACCTACACATTCCACACTTATTCATCTACATAATTTACTATAAACTGACTGAAGTCAGTAGACAGAGTTCGGTATATTGAATCATTCTGCCCACGCAATCTGAAAGTTAACTTGGCGAGCTGAATCTATCAGCGAGCAAACTCAATAGTATATTGACTTTCGCGTTTGAGTTGATACTTGAACTCAGGTGTATTCCCCCCCCCCCCCCCGCTACACCTGAAGACACGTCTCTAACATGATTCATCATAAAAACATAAACCCCAACACAAGGAGATTTAGCTACTCATATCTGTGGAAAGTAGTAGCAAAAGATGCAAAAAGAATCTATAGAAAAGATGCATCTAAAACCCTAGATAAAACTGAAAAGGCATAATACAATCTTCCCACTTGATTCTCCGGTTGTATTCTTTAATCTTCGTCTGGAATCTTCAACACAAGGATGCCTTGGGTCTTTCTCTGCTCCGGGGATGGAAAATCTTGAAAATATGGTGTATGGTGCGTGAGAATGAAGTCCAGAGGGATTTATATATGTTTCGGACAAAAAAATCGCGAATATGGGCCTCTATGATGCGGACCGCGGTCTAGTGAAAAAGGCGGACCGCGGTCCAAAGGCTTCAAAAAAATTAAATATTAGAGGCCGAGAGTACTGGACCGCAGTTTAGCACCAAATGGGGACCGTGGTTCGAGGTCTTCGGCCAAAGCACTCTGGAGCTTCAATTTCCTACACTAACTAGTTATGGAAAATCGTTATATCTCCTTCGATAACCATTGGATCATCACAAAATGTTGTCAAGATGTTCCCAACATATAGAAGTACCCTTTGGACGGTTGAGATCGGATTCTAAGGGTGCTAGACCCATTTTCTACACAATTCCTCAACTGCTATGTTTCAAGACCTTCAAAATTTGGCTCCTTCGACATCCGAGATCGAAACTTCTTCATCCTTCATCCAAACAACTCTATATTTGCTTACAATGTATCAATGATCATGGTTTTCTTCCTGTAAGTACCAAATACCTCCAAATAAAAACGTGCAAGTAAAACCAAAAACCATCGAAAATATATGATTCTAAACAAAAGAAAAGCTAAAAATAGATGAAAATGATAGAAATATTCTTTAAAATAATGCGATGAGATTGTATAAAACCACTCATCACATATTCATGGACTCCTTAGAGGACGTGGTGATCGCTGTATGGCACCAAATAATCCTGCAAAACTTGAGAATTAAATCAGTATAGGTTACAGGGTATCGAACACAGGGAACGGAGGACTAGACACATTATTTTTCTACTTATCTATGGTTTTGGTTAGCAACCACGCAAGTTTAATTTTTACTAAACTTATAAATTATAAAAATTAAACTGAATTGAAAACTGTATTAACTGGGCAACTGAGAGACAGGTCCAGCAGAATATTCACACAGACATAATTCCAATCATCGGCACTTAATATGAATTAATCTTAAGAATCTACTAGTTATAGATTGTCGTATTTAAACTGACACAACCCTCATTCCCACTTACTTAGTCGGTAACCGCCCTGTTGGGCATCGAAACGGCTACTTCCCTAACATAGCTACAACCTACGTTGTTGGACAATTAATAGAATTTAATAGCTAGACAGCTTTATCGAACTAAGGGAGCCTAGTATAGGAGCCTACTTGTATGTTGGGCATCTAATTGTCTCCTATCAGTTTAATCCAACTATTCTAACAAATAATTTCGCTACTTACCTAACCTTGTTCCACGAGAAACGATGGAAATACTAAGTTAGCTACAGACTGCGCAACCTAGGGTGATCAAGCCTGAATTACTAGTCAGATTAATTAATTCAGAACTAACCCGAAACCCTCTTGATTAATTATTCGCACCTAAGCCTCATGTATTGTTCATGTGTGTATTTACATTATGTCGGACCCTAAAAAACTTAGCTACTCATGCAGACGCTTCGGTTGTGCAACCGGGACAGTTCGTAGAACAGAAACATAAACATGAATTAACCCTAGATCTAACATGAATGAAATTTAAACAATTAAAGCATGAAATAACAGATTACTATGATTTAAGAAATCGAATTAAACTAGAACAAGAGTATCAACGTAAATCTGATGTTCCTACTAAAACAATTAACGACGAACGGAATTTAAAACTAGAATTCAAACTTCGAGAACATTAAACGGACAAACCAACGAAATTGAAAAGTGTTTCTTCTCCAGTAACTAACTACGAATGATTGGATTCTTGAACGGAAAGGAATGGCGGTGTGATCGGCGGTCGGCGGCGTCGGGAAATCGAACTGCGGAAGTTAGGGTTTCTCAGCTTGAATGGAACGGAAGTGAATACGGGGTTCCAGAACTCCTTTTTCTCGTCTACTTATTCTTCCTATATACTCCATATCTTCATCTCCAAGTTAGGTTAAAATCCCTCCAAGATAAGGAAAGGGATTTGGATAATAAGGAAATAATATCTTTCCTTATCCATCACAAAGTATGATCAAAATATTTCCCTCCATAGAATTCCGCATCCACATCATCAATTTCGTGACCTTTCCATCATCAAACATTGCCAAATATCATCCTCGTCACCATGCCACATTTAAAACCTGTATTTTTCACCACTGCGAGTGCACCGGTTGGCCAATTGGGACACTTTTCTGCCAGAAATAACTAAGTACAGAAACGACTCACCAGGACGACATGTCATTCGTAGCCATAGAAGCTTAACAAATTGAAAAGTGTCTAATGGCTGGAGAGGAGACCGAGGAAAACTATTACTTACATGCAAATTCCTCTACACCACGCACGCACGATATGTGCTTAATTGCAGGAGAACCCTTATATGTGGTTTTAGCGTACGAAGTTCTTCTTTAAGAACAAATTCAAATGAGCACAGAGTTCAGCAAAACAATTCAGGAACTGGAAATCCTATAAGTAGAGAATTAGAGACTTTCTCAAGTAAGTCGAGTCTCTACTTAGTCCAAATGACTTGTTTTGAGACAGAAGGAAGAGATTGAGTCTCTGATGACTAAGTCTCAATACCAAGAATATCATATCTTAGTACTGAGAGACATTTCTTAGAAAGATACTGAAATCACTACTTTGAATCATAAGCTCTCAGAAGTCAAAGAAGAATGAGGCTCTCATGAAGAGTGACGAGGTGTGGAGAGCTCTAATGACTGAATAGTACTTAGGAGCCAAAGAGAACCCTGAAGGAATGCAAAGGTTTCAAAGACCAGCCTTCACCAAAGGACTTGGATATTCACATGAAGCATCAACTGATCATGGAGGCTCATATAAGCTGACTGATGGGTTTGTTCAAGGGGAAGCTCGGTATGCCGATTCCCTTAACCCCTAGCCAAGAACAAACAGAAAGCTAAGGCACCTCAGCTCAGTTCTCAGCTAAAAGCAAGAACTTCCAGCCCTAGAACTCCCCATATAAAGAAACTCAGATGGGCTGAACAATGTAGACAACCAAAGTGGACTCATCCAGCTCAGTATGGATCATATTATTATAAGTCCACAGTCAGGGGAAGTCCTAAGATTCAGAAGAAAAGGACTCTTGAGCCACAAAAAGCTAAGAAGTCAATATCTCCCAGTTCTGTAGTGAGATACGTAAGCAGAGGAGAGAAGATGTCTGAAACCACCAGGGTTGTCAGTCAAATTTTGGTTCCAAAAATGACTAAACATCTAAGGACCCAACCTGAAAATAAAGGGTACCTAAATTTGTTTTTGTTTTGCAGGTGCATAAGGACCCTTGGATCGTGGACAGTTGATGCTCGAGACATATGACAGACAAGAAGAATCAGCTGACCAACTATGTTCGAGAGGAAGGACCGTGAATTGAATTTAGTGACAACTCCTAAGGTTATAAGGGGATACGAAACACTGAATATTGGAACAACCATAGTTCCAAGAGTATCATATGTTGAAGGACTTCAACATAATCTCCTTTAAAGAATAGTTAAGGTGTGAAAACTTACAAAATAGTTTGGATTGTAGTGTAAACTACAATCACATTACAGTCACTTTAACTTCTTAGGTATGAATTCTTTACACACATTACAGTTTAATGTTACAGTACAAATCATTTCAATTCCATACATTTGATTCATGCAATGCTTGCAAGAATCATTACAAGTCCATACATTTGTGATCAAGCAGTCCTTGATCACCTCCTCAGTGATAGATTTAATCGGCTTAGTTTCTAGTGTGCCAGGAGCTCAATTCTCGGATGTCCTCTGAGTTGGAATTTGCTCGGTGAATGAAAAAAATACCAATTTTTCCATTAAAAAGTAATGTTCCATCTGCTGCAACAGCAACACTGGGCGGAGATATCATACATAAACATTACCTTTGTAATAACCTTCTTGCTTTTGCATTAACGATGTGGTTCGACTTCACATGGTGTTAGATAAAATCTGTTTGTTACCCTTGTGATATAGAACCATTTTTTTAGCATTATGAATTGTATTGTTCACGCTCTTAAATGTGAGAGTATTCATAATCCAGTCAAATTCATGTGTAGGAAAACTTTATCTTAAGTAATTTCTTGGGGACCATCAGATCTGGTTTCATTGCACTTGTATAAGCTTTGATTGACCCACTATTAATCCACCTCCATACCGTGGTCTTGCTTTTGTTATTTCCATAGCAAGCCTTCTAACAATTGATCTCTTAACTAGCTCCAAACTTTGAATTAATGGGATGTCTATGTGTACTCGTTTTCTTTTTTGTGCATTAGGATTGTTACTTCTTAAGCTTATTGCTTCACCATCTTCTTTTTTTTTTTTTTTTTTTATTGTTGTTGTTGCCATAGTAGCAGTCCAAAAGCGGTTAATTATCTTCTTGCCGCAAGACCTTCTTCAAGCGACTTAATTGATTTCTCCCTTGAAAGGCCCGCCATTTTTGGAGTGGACAAGTAGAAACCGCACTATAGACTTCCTCTCGGCTATAGTGAAATCCTTCCTCCACGCCATTTGTTTGTAAAATAGAATTTGAGTGGAACTGAAATCTGGAATTTTTTGTTTTGAAGTGTATGGACCTACTGAACCAAGTAGCTTGTGTATTTATGGACTTCTGTTATTTACTTTTTGAAATGAATTGGCTCAATTTAAAATTTTCACGAGTTTCAAACTTCGCCATCAAATTTGATTTCTGAATTTTGTACTGTACAACTTAGTGGCAACTGGATATTTGAGAATTGGAAAATGAACTCAACACAGCTTAATTCCAAAATTCCTCAACCAATAAAAACCAAGAAAACTGAAATAAATTTGGCGGCAATATGATATCAATTTATTCAGTCGTTTCTATTCTGATTGGACCTGGCAAATCATTTGCTAGATTTCTTGAGGCAGCATTCATCATCGGATTATCGTTGCCATCTCGTCGGCTTCAGGAATTTGTCGTGCTTGGTTCAACAGAACGTTTTCAGTGCTGTTTCGTTGGCTTCAGTACCAACTTCAGCTTCAGCTTCTCTCTGGGCAAACAGACGGTCCGCTGCTTATGACCAAAGGTGTTTTTTCGCAGCTTTGTCTTCCTTTGCCTTCAGTGGATGTGGGAGGGAGAAATGCCGCAGGATCATTTGGTCCATTTTTGGGCGGACCACTCAGTGGCCCACCAATCACGCGGTGACACGCGTGTATTGGTGGGCCATATTTTTACCAGTAAAATATTTGTTTACTGGTAAAAACACACGTGACATCGTGTGATTGATGGGTCACTGAGTGGTCCTAACAAAATGGACCAGAAGATTCGGATTGGAGAGAAATGGAGAGTGAGGAGAGAGAAGTAATTAATAAAATGGTAAGATAAACTAATTCTTAGAAAACCTGGTGGGTCCATTCCCTCAACAGTTTTAAATAAATTGCTTTTATGGAACTTATGATTTAGAGCATAACCATCACAAAGAATAATAAATAATTAAAAATAAAAAATAAACTTAGGATTGAACTAATATTTTTATATTAGACAGGCAAACAAACATAATTTAGGGTTGAATTTGAATTTTATTATATTTTATTTATTTATTTTGAGATAAATAAAATAATTTTTTGTAGTTATTTTTTAACCAGCCGAACTCAAAATTTTTGATTTGGCTCAATAATTTATCTATCTAAAATTGGCGTATTTACCATCAGATAATGCAAAAAACTAGCGTAACACTTAAATGAAATTACGGTAATACATATTGGGCTGGATCAGTCCATTTGGTAAGAGAAGCCCACCATCCTTTTTTGAAAAATAAAAAGAAAAAGTTACGCCAGTTTGTTTGTGAAGGGAGCTTAAAATTTGAATTGAAGAACTCGGAGGGGCTATTTTTTGTTTATAAATTGGCGACGCGGGATGAATCGAAAGCCGGATTTTAATTAACCTAGATCTCATAAAGAGTGTTGCTCGGTTCAGATAAGAAATCTGTTTAGGGGTGTCATTGATCAGCTGATTTTGAAGAATATGCTTGGCATATTTCTGATCAATCTTAATCTCTTGTCCCTACACGAATATTGATGGTGAAGGCTCACAGGGTGGAGACAAATACAAGTTCAAGGGAATCTCATTTTTGCTACTGTAGGAATCAAAAAGTATATTAGTTCAGCAAATGCAAGTTCAGTACTGGGAATCTTTCATCGCAATGCTAACTTAGCAACTTTGGAAAAAAATCATATGTATACGACAGATCTGATGTATAAACTATTTTAACATATAAGATAAAAAAATCTTGATTCAAAATATTGAATTGATATATGTCAACTACAACAGCCCGGAGATTAATTATTTTACACTGGACTTCACATAAAAAACCATGTATGACAGATCTGATGATTCGATTATTAATAAAAAATGTTTTATTTTAAATATAATTGGGTTAGATTAGTTTTTTTTTTTATTCATGGAATCCACAGCCGCTACCTTCGGTGTGCATTGGGTAAACCACGCTCCTTATGCAGTAGTCTGCCGTTACGCCATCCCATGGGGACTTGGGTTAGATTAGTTACTAACTACGGGAACGCGACAAAGTTGACTGTTTGTGAAGTTTATTAATATCCAAGTGAGTTTGAGTTGAATCAAACAGATGGAGATGCCTACTCTAACTCTCTCCATTCTCCTTCCCTTAATCTTGTCTGCTTTCATATTCTTGAAACTCAGATCCAGAAGATCATCCCGGAATCCACCTCCCGGACCGTGGAAGTTGCCTTTGATCGGAAATCTGCACAACCTCGTCGGATGTGTGCCCCACGCTGCCCTGCATCAACTAGCCAATAAATATGGACCGTTGATGCAACTGCAGCTGGGTGAAATCTCCGCTGTCATCGTTTCCACAGCCGATGCAGCCAAGGAAGTGATGAAAACTCATGACATCAACTTCGCGTCACGCCCTCCATTTCTAGCGGCTGAGATCATGAACTACGGCTGTACCAGCATCAGCTTCGTTCCATACGGCGATTACTGGAGACAGCTGAGGAAGATTTGTACATTGGAGCTGTTGAGCATGAAACGCGTTAATTCTTTCCGATCACTGAGAGAAAAAGTCTACTTAGATCTTAGTAAGTGGATAGCTTCGATGGAGGGGTCGCCTCTCAATTTGACGGACAAATTGTATACGTCGACCTACTCTTTCACGGTAACGGCAGCTCTTGGTAAGATGAATAAGGAGCGAGAGAGTTTGCTGCCGATACTCAAAGAGAGTATTGAATTGGCTGCGGGATTCGACATCGCTGCTCTGTATCCTTCCGTCAAACTTTTCCGAATGATGAGTGGAGTGGGGCGGAGACTAACTATGCTGCACCAGGCAGCAGATCCAATATTTGAGCGCATCATTCAAGAACACAGAGAAGCCATTAGCGCTGGAGATTATGAGAAAGAAGATCTGTTGGATGTTCTACTCAAATATCAGGATGATGGAACCGAAATTCCTCTCACCACAGACAACATCAAAGCAGTGCTCGTGGTAATGTTTCTTTTCCCTTCTTTTCTTTAATCTGATAAGCTGTAGACTTATATTACTAAGACAATAATTTGTATGAATTAGGATATATTGGCCGGTGGGAGTGAGACATCAGCCACGACCATGGATTGGGCGATGTCAGAAATGCTGAAGAATCCAAGCATCCTAGCCAAGGCACAAGAAGAGGAGAGGAATCGCAGATTCATCAACTCAAGTATCTGAAGTCAGTAGTGAAGGAGACTCTGAGGATGCATCCGCCGCTTCCTCTCTTACTTCCTAGACAGTGCGGCCAAACATGCCAGATTAACGGATATGAGATTCCCGCAGAGACCAGAATCATCGTCAACGCATGGGCGATCAACAGAGACTCCAACTGTTGGGATAACCCACACAGCTTTCAACCCGACAGATTTATTGATAGCTCGGTGGATTACAAGGGGAATCATTTCGAATATATCCCATTTGGTGCAGGAAGGAGGATGTGCCCTGGCATGTCTTTTGGCCTTGCTAACGTGGAGCTCCCACTGGCCATGTTTATGTATCATTTTGATTGGAAATTGGCTGATGGAGTTGAAGCTGAAGATATGGATATGACAGAGGGATTTGGCATTACGACAAGAAGGATTAAAGATTTATGTCTTGTTCCAGTGGTCAAGAGACCTTTGCCAGTCAAATAGTGCACCAACTTTTTTTTTTTTATTTAAATAAAAATTAGATATGTTTGTGATAGTGTTCACTATAATCAGACCTCCACGTGTAATTTCATTATATCTAATTTTATTTTTAATGTTAATTTTATGTATTTTTACATATTTTATTTTTATTTAAATTTATTACATTCTGATTAAATATAATATAAATAATCATAATTAATGTTGTGATTGTATGACGCTGTTGTGGTTATTGTCTTGATAAACCATCAAAGATAATTGTGGTTGAGTTGAGAAGAATAATAGTACTCATCCGTTTCATAGAAAGTGTCATCTTTGTATGGGACATGGAGATTAAAACTTGTGTTATGTGGTGTGTATTGTTTGACTTTTGATTTGTTAGTTTTGGTCTACACATTGTTTGCTTTTTTTGAAACATGACACTTTCTACGAGACAATCAAAAAATAAAAATAAGACACTTTCTATGGAATGAAATGAGTAATACTATGAAAGAAAGATAAAATAATTAATTAATAGAATGATTGGATATTTATATAGATTATATACTACCAATTAGATAATAAATTAGTTTTTTATGTAGTTGTTGGTTAGAATGGTCATAATAAAATAAACTTCTAAAAATAAATGTTGTCAATTGGGAGTAATAAAACTTAGGTTGGATGATTGAGTTATTGGATGGTAGCTCATAAACATACAGTAAAAGCTCTCTAAATTAATATAGTTGGGATCGGGAGATTTTATTATCTTAGAGAGATAGTAATTTATTTATAAATTAGTATTTATTTGTTTAAAGAAAGTTTTTGACTTGAACGAAGTAGAATGTATTATTAACCTCTAAAAACAATGAACCTTAAAAAATACAATGAATCATTTGATTACATTTAGAAATAATAAATTAAGTTCATTGTTTTAATACAATGAATCGTTTGACTATTTAGGAATAATAAAATTAAATTCATTGTATTTTTACTAAAAGACATTCAATATTGTATAATGGTAATAATATATACTCCCTCCGTCCCGCTAAAAACGTCCCAGTTGACTTCGGCACGGAGATTAAGAAATTTTAATTTAGTGTGTATTTTATGAGTTTTAATTGTATAAAGAAAATGACACAGTTTTCGAGGAGTGGTTGGTGGAAAGAAATGAGAATTATCCAAATTTTTGCAAGGCTAGTGAAATGCAATCGATTTTTATTTTTATATTTTTTTTCTATTGTATTTGAAGAAATAATCTAAAGTTTTCAAAAAGATAAAAATCATAATTTTCTGAGTTCGGAGCGGAACATAATCGAGTGAGAGATAGATTTTTGAAGAGAGAGAGTATAAGAATGTGGGGGTTGAGTAGTGAGTAAGGGGAACCCACTTCATTTTATGTTTAAAAGTAATTTTTACTATTTTAGGAAAGAGGACAGAAATAGCGGGACAGCCCGATTAGGCAAGTAGGACAGAAATAGCGGGACAGAGGGAGTACAATATATAGATGATGAGAAAATAATTAGATTTGAGTTTTTTTTTAAAAAGCAATCAACAATACAATTAAATTTCAGAAAATTATCTTAGTCTTTTGGTAATTTAAATAATTATTAATTTGTGATTTTGATGGGACCATATATTTAAATTGAAGTTTTCTGAAAATGATTATTTTATTATCTTATCGAATTTGATGATTTTTTACACTTGTCAGAGTTGGGATCGGAGAAAAATATCATCTTATCGAATATTAAATTACAGAGATTTTACTGTAGATACAAGTCTCATCACCGCCACTCAATAGTTTTATGACCATTTATATCCCATGAGCTTTGTTAGTTTGATGGTAGGGGGGACCAATACACCTCTCTCCTCAGCTGACATATGTCCAAGTTCTAAAAAACACTAAAATCTCTCTAAATTAATACAGTTGGAACCGAGAGATTTTATTATCATAGAGAGATATTAATTTATTTATAAATTCATATTTATTAATTTAAAGAGAGTTTTCGACCTTAACGAAGTAGAATGTATAGTTAACCTCTAAAAATAATGAATCGTAAAAAATACAATGAATCATTTGACTAAATTTAGAAACAATAAATTAAGTTCATTGTTTTAATGCAAACAATCGTTTGACTATTTAGGAACGCTAAAATTAAGTTCATTGTATTTTTATTAAAAGATATTCAATGTATAATGGTAATAGTATATACTATATATAGATGATGAGAAAATAATTAGATTTAAGTTTTTTTTTAAAAAAAGCAGTCAACACTAGAATAATATTTCAGAAAATTGTTCTATTGTTCTGGTAATTTAAATGATTATTAATTTATGATTTTTATAGGATCATATATTTAAATTGAAGTTTTCTCAAAATTATTATCTTATTATCTTATGGAATTTGATGATTTTTTACGCTGGCCCGAGTTGGGACCGGAAAAAAATATTATCTTAGAGAAGTTATTAATTTATCAAGTATTAAATTATGAAGGTTTTACTGAATTTTCATTTTCTTCGATCTCTTTCATTTATTTTATTTTCTATTTTATTTCTTTTGATTCCTCTTTAACCGTGGTTAGTCAACACCACACATTTTCACCATTGTCTTTATTTTACAAAACACCCTCTGTCTCTCTGGGTGGGGATCTTCTATCTCACTCTATGTCTAATTACATGTCCACCCCTTAAGATGTGGACATGTGTCCCTTTTAACCTAACTTCATTTCTCCAACTAACCCTTAGTTGAGTCAACTTTGAGGGTGAGACATGTAGTGGAACATAGAGTAGGATAGAAGATCCCCACCCCTGTCTCTCTACTGTCTCTCACGTTATTCTTGAAAAAAATAGATTTTTCTTCCATAACATTCCACCTCCACCACCGCAGGAGATAAACTGCCAGCTTAAAAAATGCCTCCACGGAGTTTGCATAAATATATTTTCACTTGTTCCACATTGAATCTCTCTCACACAATCGCTCACATACGCTAAAGAAGTATCAAATCGACACCAATTGAATACTTAGAGTTGGCTACAAAATAATCTTCTTACTGCTGACCACTTGCTTGAGGAAATGCTTTAGGTCCCGTTTGGTTGCACTTAAGGAATTGAATCAGGAATCAAATTAAAGGAATGATTCCATTTCACGTGTTTGGTTCGTAAAATTCTCGAGAGGAATGGAATGTCATACCCCTCCCCATCCCCCTCTTGGGGACTTTACTCAAACCCCTCCAAATCGAGGGGTTCAGAAAATGATTCCTCTCCTCTTCTCCCTCCATTTCATCCTAAAAACAAATCCCCTCTCCTCTTCTCCCTCCATCCCAAATCCTCTTCTCCTCTTCTCACTCCATTTCGCCCGCTCGCCGCCGCGCACTCTTCCCCCTCGCCTTCTCGCCGCCTGTTGATATGAGTCAGTAGATTGATACTCAGTTGTTCTAGGGTTAAAAGAAATTGGGGGAAATCATAGTAGTACTATGGAATTGAAGATCCCAAAACCGAGCTGATATCAGTAGATTAGTGTGTCGATAGGATTAGCTGATGTATAGGTTAGACTTGATGTAATACTTATTATTTTGTCTAAGTCCTGTACGGGGTAGTTGTTGAACTGATCTTCTGGTGAAGATACTTTTCAGAACCCCACGTCATCAGTGTAATCGCTTGCATTCTTCGTCGGCCGTGATATCAAACTCGGTTGAAGATCCCGCATCACCGGCCCGGACCTCGCAGAAGCATTCTCTACAAGCCGATGGTCATCAGTAGAAGAACCAGTGCAAGCAGTATACCTTCGCAGTCGACCAACTGACTATCAGAAGCTCACTTTATCAGTCAGACGACTCAGCCGAAGAAGACAGACTCTCGAGTACTGTATCCGACAGAAAGCAACCCAGCACTTAAAGTCCCTTCAAATGTTCAGCAGAAGACATACGAGGTAGTTTGAACGGTCAACTCTGACACTCACCAACTACAAACCCGACCAATGAGAAGCCGACAACGCTTACCTACTCTACACAGTAAAGCTGCTCTCATGAACAGTGCATTAACTGCCCTGCTGCAACAAAGTTGAATAGTGGCCGTTTTCTTTGGACGCTTGTGACACGTGGCATCGTCGTCTCCAACGGACATATGCCACAACTCACAACTATAAATAGAGAAGGATTTTAAGATTTCAAAAAGAGGAATATACGCGAAATCAAGGGAAATCATTCAAGCTCACAACGCTCTAGAACCTTCAAGCTTATCCAGAGACGAACTAGTTTTCATAGAACACTTCTTGTAGTTCATCTCTCTAGAGCACTTTGATCCCTTTCTTCTCTAGACTAAGCTCATTGCTAGATTCATAGCTTAGATCCGAAGGAGTTCACATTTAGTGAATTGTTCTTGTTGTAAGAACTCCTTCTCAGTTGGAGAATATTCCCTCCCTTCTAAACTTAGGTTTGGATTGTAAAGTCGCTAAGGACTATAACTTAGAGGGAACTGTCCAGTGCACGGTATCCCTGCTGAGGCTTGCTCAGAATAATCAACAAGTTCATTTACTGTTTTATTGCATCGCATTCAACTGACTTGAAAATCATAAGTTTGCATAAAACGTATTTTATAAAGTGCACAGCCAAAAGATTTAACTTGCAAAAATGCGTTTTCAAAAGAGACTACTCTGGGCCTAACACTTATCCGCACTACAGTCTCCTACTGAGTTTCGTAATACTGACATCAGTCAGTAGAAGAGCTCAGAAGCTGACTCACTTTGAACCCAGTGATCGAAGGCTTACTTGGCACTGTTCATCAGTTGCAAACATCAGCTTCAGCTGACCTTCACTGAGAAAAAGAAACAGAGCTCAGGTGTATTCACCCCCCCCCCTCTACACCTGACTTTTCGTCTCCGGACCAACATTATGAATTCCATATTTGGTGTGCAAACACCCAACACATTCATTGAGATATTGCCTTTCCTCATCCGATACCTCCCTCTATCTTCATTGCGAACGTGGCAATTAATTAACGTGTCATCCAATGCACCTAGGCAATTCTATATAAAAAATAGTTAATTTAGTTTGCATATATCTTACAACAATAAAGTAGATTACATAATACCTTGAAATTATTCCATCTACCATCTTCACAATCTTCCTCTATCGGTATAGGTTTTTTGAGTAAGCGAGGATGCAACTTCATAACCGCATTAAGACATTCATTGAAGCTCCTACTAATAGTTTCCCCACTTCTATTAAAATAATTAGCAATAGATCTATTTTTCTTTGCATGAGCAAGTGTGTAAAGGAAAGAAGCCACTTTTTCCTCTCGGGACATATTGTTACTTCCATTCAAACCTCCCACATCCCTAACCATCTCACATAAGGCAAAGAAGGTTCTCATATTCATGCGAAGCTCATTTTTACAAGCAATGTCATTTTCATAAATCAACTTGTTTAAGTTTTCTAACCGTTGTCGTTTCCTATCTCTTTTAGTATATGTTATTCTATTTATTCTACTTGCATAACTAATTCTTATCATAAATAAATACATCATAATGATCACATTATTAATAGTCATTATAGTTTGGATCATTTCCATTTGCCTAGCCCTCCTTCTCCTCATCATTTTCAATCTAAAAGTATCCATATCTGTGGAAAAAGAAACACATTACAAGAATGAATATCCACAAACCATACTCCAATTAACAATATGAACCTATTTATCCCAATTTCATCAACAATATGAACCAGAGCTCCAGCAAACAACATTTCTAAATCGAAATCAGAGCAACAATATGAACCAGAGCTCAAAATCGAAAAGCAACAATAACATAGGCAGAATATGAACAATAACACCAGAGGCAGAATATGAACATAGGCAAAATATGAACATAGGCAGAATATGAACAATAACACCAGAGCAACAATATGAACAAAAAGGCATAATCTCAAAATCGAGAAGATGAAGACATAGGCAGAATAAAATTCCATCAAAATAATATGAAGACATATGCAGAATCGGACTAATCTAGGACAACTCACCGCTAAATTTGTTTAGCAAACAAGCATACGGCACGAACACAAGCTAGCAAGTATTTCACACAAGAACCACAAAACCTAATCAAAACATGAAAAAAATTCCATCAAAATCGAGAAGCTGCAGAATAGATCGAGAAGCCGCAGAATAGATCAGAAGATTAACGAACAACAAAATGAAAAAGAAGCTCAAAATTGAGAAAACTTACCACCGGAGCTACGGCGAGGAGGCGAGGCGGGCGAGGCGGTGAGCGAGGCGGCGAGGCGAGGCGCCGAGCAAGCGGCGAGTGAGCGGGCGCGGCGGTGTTGGTTCGGAGACAAAAAGTCAGGTGTAGAGGGGGGGGGTGAATACACCTGAGCTCTGTTTCTTTTTCTCAGTGAAGGTCAGCTGAAGCTGATGTTTGCAACTGATGAACAGTGCCAAGTAAGCCTTCGATCACTGGGTTCAAAGTGAGTCAGCTTCTGAGCTCTTCTACTGACTGATGTCAGTATTACGAAACTCAGTAGGAAACTGTAGTGCGGATAAGTGTTAGGCCCGGAGTCGTCTCCTTTGAAAACGCGTTTTTGCAAGTTAAATCTTTTGGCTATGCACTTTATAAAATACGTTTTATGCAAACTTATGATTTTCAAGTCAGTTGAATGCTATGCAATAAAACAGTAAATGAACACAAGCGATTTAACGTGGTTCGGAAACGCAAGATCCTACATCCACGGTCCTGAACAAGGCAGGAGAACTTGTTGATTATTCTGAGCAAGCCTCAGCAGGGATACCGTGCACTGGACAGTTCCCTCTAAGTTATAGTCCTTAGCGACTTTACAATCCAAACCTAAGTTTAGAAGGGAGGGAATATTCTCCAACTGAGAAGGAGTTCTTACAACAAGAACAATTCACTAAATGTGAACTCCTTCGGATCTAAGCTATGAATCTAGCAATGAGCTTAGTCTAGAGAAGAAAGGGATCAAAGTGCTCTAGAGAGATGAACTACAAGAAGTGTTCTATGAAAACTAGTTCGTCTCTGGATAAGCTTGAAGGTTCTAGAGCGTTGTGAGCTTGAATGATTTCCCTTGATTTCGCGTATATTCCTCTTTTTGAAATCTTCAAATCCTTCTCTATTTATAGTTGTGAGTTGTGGCATATGTCCGTTGGAGACGACGATGCCACGTGTCACAAGCGTCCAAAGAAACGGCCACTATTCAACTTTGTGGCAGCAGGGCAGTTAATGCACTGTTCATGAGAGCAAACTTTCTTGTGTAGAGTAGGTAAGCGTTGTCGGCTTCTCATTGGTCGAGGTTTGTAGTTGGTGAGTGTCAGAGTTGACCGTTCAAACTACCTCGTATGTCTTCTGCTGAACATTTGAAGGGACTTTAAGTGCTGGGTCGCTTTCTGTCGGATACAGTACTCGAGAGTCTGTCTTCTTCGGCTGAGTCGTCGGCCGATAAAGTGAGCTTCGATAGTCGGTTGGTCGATCGCGAAGGTATACCGCTTGCACCTTGGTTCTTCTACCGATGACCATCGGCTTGTAGAGAATGCTTCTGCGAGGTCCGGTCGGTGATGCGGGATCTTCAACTGAGTTTGATATCAGCTGCTGACGAAGAATGCAAGCGATTACACTGATGACGTGGGGTTCTGAAAAGTATCTTCACCAGAAGATCAGTTCAACAACTACCCCGTACAGGACTTAGACAAAATAATAAGCATTACATCAAGTCTAACCTATACATCAGCTAATCCTATCGACATACTAATCTACTGATATCAGCTCGGTTT
This sequence comes from Lavandula angustifolia, assembly GCA_028984105.1. NCBI lineage: Eukaryota > Viridiplantae > Streptophyta > Magnoliopsida > Lamiales > Lamiaceae > Lavandula > Lavandula angustifolia. The sequence continues at coordinate 9,591,657 of CM054818.1, read as the reverse complement.
TAGGATCTTCAATTCCATAGTACTAGTATGATTTCCTTCAATTTCTTTTAACCCTAGAACAGCTGAGTATCAATCTACTGACTCATATCCAACAATTTCCCCCTAATTGATGATGCCAAAACCTCTATACTAATATCTATTAAAGATACTGTCCTACTGACAACAATTTCCCCCTTAAAGCATCTGAGGAAAAATTGATAATAGTAAATGAACTTCAGCAGGTGAGAGAAAGGCAAGATCAGAGAAACTGATGTGAGTGTGTGTCAGATCACTTGGTGATCAGTAGTGAAAACATGACACTAAAAAGCTTAAAGACAATGAGCGATTGTCTAGCAAGCGATAGGAACTCTTATAGATAGATCGTCAAAGTACAGGTTCCTATGCTATTACAAAGAATTATCAAAAACAAAGAGGAGAAATCACTGCTGTCGTCTGAAGCTCTGAGTCTTCTTCTTGAAATCCGCCGAGCGATCAGCTGGAGGGTCCAGACAGTAAAATTTATAAATCCTTTTGCGCAAAACCTGGATTTCCTCTTGATCTTCTGGTCTATGCGGATGTAACTCATGCTGATAGGCTGCAGATTCGATTTCTTCTTCGATAAACTTTGTGATGATAATGCCTTTATCAGTCATGGGAGGAGGATATCTTCTGAATGCAGGTGCTTTCACAGGAATGTTCAGTTCTTTCATGATAGGCAGCAACCGTTCTCCGAGTTCTGGAAAAACTTCATTAAAACACTCTTCGAACAGTTGATCAGCCGGAATGTCTTTCGGATAGAAGCCCCATACATATAGATTTTTAACAAACATTTCTTTGAGAGTCTCCCATTGATCATTCAGATCAGCAGGTACCCATTTGTCCACATGAGGTGCAGGAATCAACTTCATACGAGGAGTTCTGATAGTAGTCCTCCTGTTCCTCGATCCTCTGGGTATCTGTTTTCTCGGATCGGCCGCTGGCTTATCAGATAGGCTTTTCATTCTTGCCAGGTCAGCCATCCTTTTCTTCTCACGGAGAGCGGCTGCTCTAGTGTCTCCTCATCTGAGACTCGGTCCTTGCGGCGTCGCCTCCCGGTGTCGCTTGATCTTTACGCTATCCGCTCGGGTGTAAGAGTAGATATGGGAATACTACGAGCAAGTAGCTTTGATTTCGATCGGAAGAGCCTTAGCAAAATCTTCTTGGGCTTTCTTCTTTTGCTCTTCGACCGTATTAATGACCTTTCTCTTTCCTTTGCCCCCGACAGCCTTTGCCCTTAGGCTTTTTTTGCCGTGTTGCCTCCTCTAGCCGACGCTCCCTGGTCCGGCTTGTCTTGCAGCTCTTGGGCTATTCGAGGTCGAATGCCTCTTGCTCCGCTTTTGATTTAAACTTCTTGATCGGGGGAGGAAGGAGTAGTGGATCGTAGCGATTTCCTTCCCCGACCTCTGCGGCGTTTGTTGAGACTCTTCTTCTTCGCTGGCTCTTCAAGGAATTTAGCGATTTCGTCTATGTGCACGACCAAGAGGAGATGGGGGTGTCTTGTAGTGGGAAATCAAGGAGAAGGACCTCAGTAGATGTACCTTTCTGGGTAGATGGTCCCGCCTCCGGAGCCTATTCCCCCGAATCTCTGCGGCCGAGGGCTCGCTGGCCGAGGAGGGTCCTGCCTCCTGAGCCTGTCCCTCAAGGATCTGGACGTCAGCTGTATCCGTATCAGGTTCATTTTTCACAATATCTTCCCCCTTTTTGGCATCAGCAATATTTGCCAGGGAGGTGCGGATAGCTTTTACGTCCTGCTCCAGATTGTGCACAGAATCTTTGATCTGGGTAACTGTGTCATCAAAATCACTGACCAAGTTGCAGTAGTTTTCCCCGTCTTTCTCCCGATCGGCTCTAGATTTCTTCAATCGAGCGGTGACTCTGACGGAGTTTCAGCAGAGCTTGATCATTTGATTCTGTCATTTCTTTCTGAATGGCTTTTAAGGCCTCAGCCTGTTGCTTGATGGTTGTTTGAAGAGAAATGGTTGCTATCTTGTTTCTCTCATCTATGAAGCCTTGAACTGTTTTCATGGCCTGAGTCAGCTGCTCCGAGAAAGTTTTATGCTGAGCGGCAAGCACCGCCGACTCGTCTTTGTTAAATCGGCCTTTTGAGCACTTAGGGCCTGCTCAACTATCTCCTTGAAATCGGGTGAGAAGCCTCTTTAGGAGTTGAGATGTCGGCGGCCAACTTACTTAGAGCTTCGTTACGAGCCTTGGTGTACTTCTCCCATTTGAAATGAACATCTTTGGCTAGGAGTCGATTTTTCTCACCTTGGCGTTTGATAGCCCATTGTTGACGAACGTGAGGACACGGAACCAATGGGTTGTATCGATAAGAGCTGGTTCCGAGCCTCTCGCTCGTAGAACGAGATCAAGCGCTCCCTACCGTACTTCGGAGCGGTTGTAGCCTCACCCGATGTGACTATGGGTGGTGTTGGACTCTTCTCTTGGGGAGTTTGTCTCTCTGCAGATTCTCCCTGGTCTGCTTCCTTGGGTTTGCCATCCATCTCCTCATCTTGATCATCATTATCACCTTTATCAGAAGGTGGAGATGGGGGCGGAGCTGTTTCGATCGGAGCTCTCAAGCTCGGTAAATAGAGTATTGCGGCTCTCAAATCTTCGAAGGACGCCACATCGCTGGCTCTCCGAATCCAATCTTGGCTTGGAGCTCTTGCTCCTCTGTCGGCAGCTCATCCGGTGACTCGCTGGGATTTGGCAAAGTCAATAAGAATGTCCCAAGTGTGCAGAAACCTTAAGAGCATCTCGAGCTCTTGTCCTTACTTGCTATTTCAACCGGATCTGCGTGCTCGGCAATTTTCGGTATCTCTTCTTGAATCTCGAGTTGCAAGCACGCTAATCGAGTGGTGTCGGTTGTTCTCCACTCAGCAGTAGGTTCGGGTGACGGTTCCCTCTTGTCGGACTCGTTTCCTCGTAGCTGATCACTTGGACCTTGTCCTTGATCGTCGCTCCCTCGATTCCGATATCGAATCGAGTAGTTACTCCTCTTGAGTAGAAGGAGGAGCCGGCTCAATAATGGTAAGTGGCCTGAGCCACTGTGACCTCGGCAGGTCGAGTCTTAGCCAACCTCCTCTTCTTTGGCACTTGGATAGATGGGGGGCGGAGCGGACGCAGCTCTCTTAGGCTCGGGCGGCCCCTTGCCTATGGATTTCTCAGCTCCAGCCTGCGTCTGGAATTTGATAGATTTCTTGTCAAAGTACTTGGAGTCCTCAAAAGCTGAGTTCTCAACAGCTGAGCTCCTCTGAACCATGCATTCTATCGAACGTACATCTTTGTTCCGAATAGAAGTTTACCCCACACCGGCTATCCTCCTCTCGCCGGTGGGTAATGTGGTGAACTTCCGAGCCTGTGCCTTCATCTGAGTAGTATAATACTCGGCCCAGTTCACTTCAACCCCATCGTCTATTGCCATCATCAGCTGAATCCTAGGTTTGGACAGTTGATCATATGATCCAGCTGAACTTGTGAGAATGTGCGATACCACGTAAGCTAGACCTCGCATCGAGGTAGCAACATATTCCTCGGTAAAAGCCGTTTTGAACGCCACATCCTTTGTCGTACACGAATTTTCGCACATATGCGTTGATCTCCTTCTCCTTGTATCCAATCGGAGAAATGCCGGAGTTGGGAAGATCGAATGAAAGAGCTAGAGCATCTTGAATATCGAAGGTAAGAACAGCTGACTCCCACTCATCTTGATCGACTTCCTTCTGATAAGAGAAGGACGATTCCTCTCCTCCCGACGCTAGAGATTTCCAGTTGAAATAAACTTCAGCGACTGTCGAGGGAGATAAGCACGGGGTGCTTCGAAACCAAGCATCTCCAACCCCCGAACGCTCCAAAGCGTCAAACACGGGTTCAAGGAAAGAGATCTCCACTTGGCGGAAGGCCAAAGTAGGTTCAAACGAGAATCCTGGAGGCTACAATCTCCTCAATGTTGTCCGGAGTTTGAACGTTCGCCATTGAAATCTGCAAAACAACATATTAGCACTTGAAAATAGAGTAAGTTAGTAGTTGCTAGCAGACATCTGATACATTACCGTGTATAAGAGCTTTAAGAGATGCGAAAGCAAAGTTGTTTAAGAGATTTGGATAAGAAAACAAGGTTGCGAGATAAGCTCTTGAGAATATGAAGAATGGCGAAAAATGAGGAGTTGATGGAAGATGAAAGATTTTGTATATTAAGTTTGATCTTCAGTTTGAATCGCACGGTTCAAATTTAATCTTTCAAAATCAAGGGGCGGCTAAGATTAAATGTTATAAAGGAATGATTACAATAGCCGCCAAAAATATAGATATACGTAATAAAGCTAATGGAGAAGACATGCATTAAATGCGCGACGAGAGCATTAATTACGCGAGCGAGGAGTCCTGCCGACCTTTCCTCAAACCTTAAACATAATAAATGGTAAGGAATAAATGCTCCTTAGCAACTGAATGTAAGCGACTGATGAATTAAATGCGGCATGCTTCTGAACAAATTAAGTAACGATACTACGCAAACCTCTTCGTTGAACTTATCGCTGGTTACCATCATTTATCGGGAGGATGGTTGTACCGATGACCATGTTCCCCCTTGCCGTGCATGCAGTGTGCATCTCCCAACCGAGTCACTGTACTAAGTTTTTCGACTGTCGTGCCGATTCCATACCGATACCAATTGTTGCTAAGTATATCATTATCGGTAGTCGGCTTCTACCGACTTGTCTCGGTAGGGATCTAGCAGACCTAGCTCAACCGATAGTTCTCCGAACCTGTTCTCGGCTAGTGGTTTGGTCGGTATATCTCGCCCTTTGCTTGTCGGTATGGATTTTCTCCATCCCGATGTCCTTCTTTTCGACATGGTCTCACGATGAAGTGGTGTCGGATATCCACGTGCTTGCATCTCGGTATGTAGAACCGGGTTCGAGTTATAGCTATTAGACTTTGGTGGAGTCACGGTAGATGGGCACTTCATCCCGAGTTATACCATAATCTCTCGGTTGTTGTCGAAGCCAAAGGATCGGGGCACAGCAACTTCCTGCAGCCATGTACTCAGCTTCAGTAGTGGACGTAGCTACTGAGTGCTGTTTCTTTGAAAACCACGATATCAGCTTGCTGCCTAGGAACTGACATGTTCCGGAAGTTGATTTTCGATCTATCCCGCATCCCGCATAATCGGCATCGGAATAACCTCGTCGGCATTAGATTATCATCGCAGGATACCATAACCCAAAGATCGGTGTTCCTCTTAGATATCGCAGAATCTTCTTCGCTGAGTCTAGATGACTTCGCTTGGGATTCGCCTGAAATCTTGCGCATACACCTACAGCATAAGTTATGTCAGGTCGGCTAGTTGTTAAATAAAGTAAAGAACCAATAATAGCTCTATAATCAGTAGAGTTAACAGAAGCTCCCTCTTTGTCTAGATCGATTTTAAAGTTCGTGTTCATGGGGATCTTGGCCGGTTTTTGTCGGAATCACGCCCGAATCTTTTGAGAAGATCTCGAGTGTATTTGGCTTGATTGATGAAGATTCCTTCAGCTGATTGTTTTACTTGAAATCCAAGGAAATAATTCATCTCTCCCATCATGGACATCTCGAATTTCTCCTTCATCATCTTCTCGAACTGCTGACATATGACTTCGTTTCTGCAGCCGAAAATGATGTCGTCCACGTAGATTTGCACCAGTAGAATGTCATCTTCTGACTTTATGCTGAATAGGGTGCGATCTACTGTCCCCTTTTGAAAACCTTTCTGAAGTAGAAAGTCTGATAGGGTATCATACCAAGCCCTGGGTGCTTGTTTTAACCCATACGTAACTTTCCTAAGTCTCGTACACTGATGTCCCCGCTGAAAGCCGGGCGGTTGTTCCACGTAGACTTCTTCCTTCGACGCCGTTCGGAAAAGCCGACTTCACATCCATCTCGATATACCTTAAATCTCGATGTGTTGCATAAGCTAGGAAAAGACGAATGTCTTCCAATCCGGCGACCGGAGCAAATGTTTCATCAAAGTCAATTCCCTCTGCCTCGATTGTATCCTTTAGCAACTAGTCGAGCTTTATTTCGACAATGACGTTGTTTTCATCTCGCTTGTTCTTGAAGACCCACTTAGTTCCAATCACGTGCCGATGTCTAGGTCCGTCGACAAGCTCCCAAACTTCATTTCGACGAACCGGTTCAGCTCTTCTTGCATAGCAATGACCCGGGCCAAGCATCTTTTAGTGCGTCCTTCGTCGATCGAGGTTCTTACGTAGACGAGAAAACAAGAGTAAAGTGAGCTTTCTCCTTGACTTAATCTTGATCTCGTCCTTATAGTTGCTGATGGATCTCCAATGATAAGATCTCGAAGAATGAGCATCGAGCCACGAACGCCCTGAGTCGGGCTTCTTCTTCGATACTACTTCGCACGATCAGTAGGTGTATTAGGCATTTCAAGTAGTAATGTTACGTGACCGTAGTAATTCAAGGAAGAAGTTAGGATCTACCGAGTTTCCGGTGTTCGGGGGCATTTAGCTCGGGAACATTAATCGTTCCCCCCGAGTTTATATTCTCGGTAGAGGTCTCGGTTACCACGGGGGCTTCCTCATCGACCGAAGTTACCCGTTGTTGATTTCGTTCGATAGAATCAACTAGGTTAGCTACATTGCTTGTTGGTTGAGTCCGAATTTGTTCATCTTCGACTCATCATCCCAACAATGCTTCGGATCTTTTCAGCTTTGTCATTTAGTTCGAGATCCCGTAGCTTGCTTCGCCGACATCCTCGGTGTTTGACTTTGTATCTTTCCCTGTTCTCGGTAACAAATTCATCAAAAACAACATGAGGGCTTTCCTCCGCGCAAAGAGTTCGATAGTTAAAAACTCTGAAGGCTTTACTGACTCGGGAGTATCCTAAGAATACTCCTTGATCAGATTTGCTATCAAAGACCTTCAACTGATCTTTCCCATTGTTGTGGATAAAGCAAGGACAGCCGAAAACATGAAAATGAGAAATAGAAGGAATTCTCCCTTTCCACAGTTCGTAAGGCGTCTTCATGTGTTGCTGTGTCAGTAGTGAGCGATTCTGAGTGTAACAGGCGGTGTCAGTAGCATCAGCCCAAAACTTTGAGGGTAGTCCAGAATCTGCGAGGAGCGTTCTTGCTGCTTCTTTGAGTGTTCTGTTCTTACGTTCAGCAAGTCCGTTCTGCTGAGGGGTGCGCGCAGCTGATGTCTCGTGCTGAATTCCCTCTTTATCGCAGTATGTCTTAACTACTGAGTTTAGAAACTCTGTTCCTCTGTCTGAGCGTATCTTCTTAATCTTGATGTTCTTTTCCACACTGAGTTTCTTCAGTAGATTAGGTAACTCAGTCTGAACATCAGATTTGTTGGCGATGAAGATGACCCAAGTATATCTCGAGTAGTCGTCTATGACGACGAGGGCATACTTCTTGCCTCTTATAGTCACTGGAGAGACTGGCCCGAATAAGTCCATGTGAAGCAGCTGAAGGATTCCATCAGTGGAAGGTGACGGAATAGGTGGATTGCTACTCTTTGTTTGCTTTCCCTTCAGGCACGCTTCACAATTTCTGTCTTTGATAAACGATTCGTTGGGCAGTCCTCTGACTTTAGAGTTCTTGACAAGCTTGTTCATGGTCTTGAAGTTCAGGTGGCTGAGTCTCTTGTGCCATAGCCAGCCTGACTTGTCACTTGATTTAGTCTGTGCGAGCAAGCAAGCCTCAGGTTCTGCGGTATTCCAGTTTGCAACATAGATGTTCTTCCTCCGCGAACCTGATAACACTGTTTTCCCTATAGATTTGTCAACAATATCACATAAACCAGCGTCAAAGATTACTCTGTTAAGATTATCACGGAATTGGATCGACGAAAGGAGATTATGTTGAAGTCCTTCAACATATGTTACTATTGAACCGTGGCAGTCCCAATGTTCGGCGTTCCGTATCCCCTTGTGTAGCCTTTGGAATTGTCACCGAATTCACTGGGACCATCTTCTTGTACGTAGTTGGTCGGGAGGCTCTTCCGGTAAGTCATGTATCTCGAGCGACCGGCCGTCCACTATCCACGGGTCCTTATGCACCCGCAAAACAGAGGCATTTTTAGGTACCCTTTGGTTCGATTGGGTCCTTACGGGTTAGTGGGTGATTTCGGAACCCGATCTGTCTCGGGACCTTAGAAGTTCCATACTTCTTCTTCGAACCTTATCGGCTTTCTTCTCCACGGGGACTTGGAGATACCGACTTTCGCTGATAATTTTGGGTTCGGGCGCTTTCTTCTTCGAGTCTTAGCGCTTCTCCCGACCCACGGGCTCATAGTAGTACGAGCCGCACCGAGCCGGGTGCTCATACGGTGGCTCCTTGTACCGTTACGCCCATCCGACCTTCTTGATTCCCCCCGAATTTGATCGCGGTGTCCCGGGGCTGGAACCTTTGGTCACCGCTTGTTGCTACTCGGCCGAGGTGTAATCATTTTCTGTTTGTTTTTCGCCCGAGGTGTGGTGTCGGCAGCTTGCACCTTTCCTCCGACGAACCTATCGGCCCGGGGTTGCGAGCTTTTGGAGGTAGAAGCTTCGTGGGTATAGCCAAGGCCTTCTTTCACGGAAGTTGACCGTTGTGCTCTAAGCATGCTTTCAAGCTTCTCCTTAGCTCCCGGTGTATTGTTCGGTCATCAATCCTCTCCGGGACTTCGTCACTCCTTCCGAGTGAGTCATAGTCATTCCGCACGTCGCGTGAGCTTCGACCGAGCTTGGCTATTTCGGTCTCTTTCTCGAATTGTCCTTGGTCGAACCGAGATCCGAGTTTCTTGAAGCCGAGACTTAGTCATAAGAGATTCAATCTCTTCCTTGAGTCTCGCAACTAGATCCACTGACTCAGTAGAGACCTGACAATCAGAAGAAAGTCTCTGATTCTCAGCCTTTACCTGTTCAAGTTCCTGGATGGTTCTGCTGAACTCTCTGCTCAGTTGAATCTGTTCCTCTAGCAGATCGTCGTAGGCTTGTACCACATCTAGAGGATCATCTGTGACCGAGCACGTGTCTTATGTGCTGTGTGAAGAAGAGGTAATAATGCATTTAGAATTTACCTCAGCCTCTTCTCCGGCCATCAGACAGTATTCGGCCGACTCATCGAGAATCTGTCTTTGCGACCTCAACCTGCGACGAATGCGGCTTCGTCTTCAGAAGAATACATGAATGTATCCTCCTCAATTGAGTTGTCGGATATCTCTCCGGCTATATAGGCCTGCCGTCTCTCGGCGAATTTCTTTCTCCTGGCTCGCCGTTCGCTCTTTGAGCGCCGAGAGTTCGGGACAATCGTGCGATAGTGTCCCTCCTTCTTGCGGTTGTAGCGAGGTAGATGTTCTGCTTTGCTCTTACCGCTGAGTCTTTAGACGGACTGGCAGCAGACTCCGATTTCCTGCATTCAGTAGAAGGATTAGATTCTTCTTTCTTATGATAGTCTTTCTTACCTGAGGAAGAATCTCGGTTGTATTTCCTCAGCTTTCTGACTCTCTCCTTTTCCCTCTTGATATTTGAGAGCCATCGGTGCTAGCCGGTCGGTGGCCCGAAGTCTCGGTAAGACTTTGCTACTGATGTGGCCACATCTTTGCTTGAGGAAATAGGCTTGGCTCCGGTATTGCTGACTGTTGCCTTGAAGGCGTGGTCGAACTGTGTGTCAGCTGGAGCGCTTAAGCACTTTTGGGGTAGGCTATGCTCGAATTCCTCCGATTTTAATTCTGAAAATATAACATCAGGAGTTAGAGCATTTAGATCAGAGCGACGTAAATAAGTAGCAAATGGAAGCCACTTACGTCGGGCAACGCTCTCAAGATCTTGGTGTTCATCTCCTTGTTGGTGAACGACCTCCCCGGCCCATTGATAACATTGACTTGATTGGTGAATCGACACTCGGCTCGTCAATGGTTTCGTAGAGCTCCATTGCAAAGGCGTCGAACTTCCGAAGCTCTAGCTCGAGCTTGTTTTCTTTGATCTCGAGGGGTTCCATGGCTCGGTACATGCCCAAGGCGTCCCATAGCTCTTTCGCGTTTTGCAATCTTGTACCCTTCCGAGATGTGAGTCACCGAGCGTAGTCGGTATGGCATTACGTGCAACTCGGTCAAGGTTGTGCAACTTCTTTTCTTCGGGCGTGAAGGCGAGATTTGTCTTTGGGAACCTTAGCACCGATGCGTGCTCCCACGCCTCCTCCAAGGCAGCAAATACTATGCTTGTCGATCATAGGAATGATCGGTCCCGACTCTAGGACACTCGACATGCCTGTCGTGGAGTGACGTTAGGTGTGCCTCCATACGTACGCGCCATACCGTGTAGTTCTCTATTGAGAACATCGGTACCATCCTAATACCTGACATATCAGACATTGTAAGAGTAAGAGTATAAGGATGCTGAAAAGATGCTTATGCAGTGAAAACGGTTTTCAGGATCAGTTCGAGAGGACCAGTATTTCAGAACCGGCGATCAGTTGAACACCGTGCGCTCTGATACCAATTGTTGGTCCGGAGACGAAAAGTCAGGTGTAGAGGGGGGGTGAATACACCTGAGCTCTGTTTCTTTTTCTCGGTGAAGGTCAATGAAGCCGATGTTTGCAACTGATGAACAGTGCCAAGTAAGCCTTCGATCACTGGGTTCAAAGTGAGTCAGCTTCTGAGCTCTTCTACTGACTGATGTCAGTATTACGAAACTCAGTAGGAGACTGTAGTGCGGATAAGTGTTAGGCCCGGAGTCGTCTCCTTTGAAAACGCGTTTTTGCAAGTTAAATCTTTTGGCTATGCACTTTATAAAATACGTTTTATGCAAACTTATGATTTTCAAGTCAGTTGAATGCTATGCAATAAAACAGTAAATGAACACAAGCGATTTAACGTGGTTCGGAAACGCAAGATCCTACATCCACGGTCCTGAACAAGGCAGGAGAATTTGTTCATTATTCTGAGCAAGCCTCAGCAGGGATACCGTGCACTGGACAGTTCCCTCTAAGTTATAGTCCTTAGCGACTTTACAATCCAAACCTAAGTTTAGAAGGGAGGGAATATTCTCCAACTGAGAAGGAGTTCTTACAACAAGAACAATTCACTAAATGTGAACTCCTTCGGATCTAAGCTATGAATCTAGCAATGAGCTTAGTCTAGAGAAGAAAGGGATCAAAGTGCTCTAGAGAGATGAACTACAAGAAGTGTTCTATGAAAACTAGTTCGTCTCTGGATAAGCTTGAAGGTTCTAGAGCGTTGTGAGCTTGAATGATTTCCCTTGATTTCGCGTATATTCCTCTTTTTGAAATCTTCAAATCCTTCTCTATTTATAGTTGTGAGTTGTGGCATATGTCCGTTGGAGACGACGATGCCACGTGTCACAAGCGTCCAAAGAAACGGCCACTATTCAACTTTGTGGCAGCAGGGCGATTAATGCACCGTTCATGAGAGCACTTTCTTGTGTAGAGTAGGTAAGCGTTGTCGGCTTCTCATTGGTCGAGGTTTGTAGTTGGTGAGTGTCGAGTTGACCGTTCAAACTACCTCGTATGTCTTCTCGCCGAACATTTGAAGGGACTTTAAGTCTTTGGGTCGCTTCTCGTCGGATACGGTACTCGAGAGTCTCGTCTTCTTCGGCCGAGTCGTCGGACCGATAAAGTGAGCTTCGATAGTCGGTTGGTCGATGCGAAGGTATACGCTTGCACTTGGTTCTTCTACCGATGACCATCGGCTTGTAGAGAATGCTTCTGCGAGGTCCGGGCCACCGATGCGGGATCTTCAACCGAGTTTGATATCAGCTGCTGACGAAGAATGCAAGCGATTACACTGATGACGTGGGGTTCTGAAAAGTATCTTCACCAGAAGATCAGTTCAACAACTACCCCGTACAGGACTTAGACAAAATAATAAGCATTACATCAAGTCTAACCTATACATCAGCTAATCCTATCGACACACTAATCTACTGATATCAGCTCGGTTTTGGGATCTTCAATTCATAGTACTACTATGATTTCCCCCAATTTCTTTTAACCCTAGAACAACTGAGTATCAATCTACTGACTCATATCCAACACATACTTATCATGCCTGGTTGGGAAGGATCTGTACATGATGGACGTGTTCTTCGACATGCAATTAACCATCCTAATAGATTAAAAGTACCTCAAGGTAATTATATTTCAATATTACACAATTTTTTCACTTTCAACATTTTAATTAGTAAAAGATATTGTTGGGTTATGAGTCAGTGGTTGATCTTAATAACCACTTAGAGGGTACTTAGTATTATTTTATCAGTAGTTCTTGTAATAGGACTTATCTGTTTATCGGTAATGGGGGAATCATAGTGATTTGATACTATAGAATTGAATATCCCAAAACCCGTCTTGTATCCCTAGTGTAGTGTTGATAAGACTAGATGATAGGATAGACTGCTGATATTTTTCTTTATCGTTTTTGTCTAAGTCCTGTAAGGGGTAAGTGTTGGTGTTATCTTTAGTAGGAAGTTACTCTCCAGAACCCCACGTCATCATTGTAAGAGCTTGTGTTCACAGGTCATCAGCTGGCTTCAATCAGTAGAAGATTTCTCTTCAGCTGACCCACATCAGTAGAAGAACAGAGTATCAAAGCTCAGTACATTCAGAGTCATCAGCTGATCTCACTCAGTAGAAGATTTGTTATCAGCAGACTCAGATGAAGAAGACAGAGATCTTATCAGGTCTTCTGTATCCGACAGGAAACGACCCGACTTTTAACATCATTCGAAAGTCAGCAGAAGATCATACGAGGATGAGTGAGAGTCAACTCAGATGAAGACTGATGTCTGACAAGTCTCACCTACCACAAACCTCGACCAATGAGAAGCAGTCTAAGCTTACATGCTCTGACCAACTAAAGCTGCTCTCATACACAGTGACCAACTACTCTGCGACAACATTTCGAACATATGGCCGTTTTTCTTGGACGTTTGTGACACGTGGCATCGTCCCCTCCAACGGACAAATGCCTGGGTCGTAACTATAAATAGAGAAGCCTTTCCGAGCTCCATGCACGGGATATCAAAGGGATTACACGCTCAAGATTTCGAAACACTCTAGCACCTTTCACGAAGATCCAGCGAAGAACTTGCCTCATTAGAATATTTCTAGTTCTTCTCTCTAGAGTTTCCTTCTTTAGATCCCTCTTCTCTATCTAAGCTCAATTGTTATATCCATAGCTTAGAACCTTCGAAGGAGTTCACATTTCGTGACTGTTCTTATTGTAAGAATTCCTTCATAGTTGGAGAACATCCCCTCCCTTTCAAACTACGGTTTGATTTGTACAGTCGCTAAAGACTATAACTTAGAAGGGTTTGTCCAGTGCACAGATACATTGCTGAGGCTTGCTCAGATTAATCAACAAGACCTCCTGTTCAGCAGGACCGTAGACGTAGGATCTTGCGTATCCGAACCACATTAAAAATCGCTTGTGTCATTTACTGTTTTATTGCACTGCATTCAAATCATCTTACAAACTCATACTTTGCATAAAAAGTATTTGAAAGAGCACTAGCCAAAATTATTTGGTTTGCGAAAAACACGTTCTCAAATCGAGACGAAGTCTATCGGGCCCTACACACTTATCCACACTAAGTCTCCGACTGAGAATCAAATACTGACAAAAGTCTGTAGGAGAAACTCAGTAGTTGACTCACTCTGACCCACGATCAGAAGGTTACTAATTGGCATTGTTCATCAATTGCAACCTACAGCTCAACTGTCCTTCGCGTTTGAGAAAAAGAACTTGTACTCAGGTGTATTCACCCCCCCTCTACACCTGACTCTCGTCTCCGGACCAACAGATATTATATGTAGGAAGTTATTACTTAGTGGACGCTGGATACACAAATTGCAATGGATTTCTTGCTCCTTTTAGAGGACATCGGTATCACCTAAAGGAATGGGGTGATCGACAACCAGCCAGTGCGGAGGAATTCTTCAATATGAAGCATTCTAAAGCAAGAAATGTCATAGAAAGATGCTTTGGATTGTTGAAAGGAAAGTGAGCTATTGGACGAGGTCCTTCATTTTTTCCAATCGAGACGCAAGGTCGTATAGTCTCATGTTGTGCTCTTCTACATAACCTGATTCGGGAAGATATGCCTACTGATAATCATGTTGAATATGGAGGTGACGAAGAAGAGGACGACACTCGTAGCGGTTATACTCCAACTGAATACATCAATCGCATTGAACCTTCAAATGCTTGGACTACTTTTAGAAACATTTTAGCTCAAGATTTATTTAATGAATGGAGAGGTAGTAGTTGATTTAGTTTTATTCATATTTGATAACTATCTATGTTTGATTTATGGATTGCAATATTTGTACGAAGACGATTTTTGATATTTATGTAACTGCATTTTTTAATATTTAAATGTTAAACTAATATTTTAAAAAAAAGAGAGCATTTTTTCATAATATTTAATTATAATATAACATAAAAAATATTTAATTAAAAAATAGTTAATTCCATTCCATACGTTAAACCAAACAGGGAATGGAATCAAGTTCATTCCTTCAACAAACCAAACAGGTGATTCAAGAATCATTCATTTCATTCCATTCCTACAGGTTTGATTCCTGATTTCGATTTCATTTCTTTTCTGTGAACCAAACGGGGCCTTAGTTTGGTTGTGCTTTTTCTGAATAAATGATGTATCAAAATATTATTTATTTTGATGAAAATGTGGTCTAAATAATGATTATTGATTAACCTTAGGTATATAATAATTTATTTCTCTTATGTTTGGCATGTCATATCAGAAGAAAATGGTGGAATGTGGCTTATAATATTGTATTTGTATAAATGGCGAAAGAAAAATCCCCATTCATTCTTCAATAATCGAGGTGAAGAAGGGTCTCTGGAAAAGAAGTGAGAGGGGTATATAATTGGAGAGAGATAAAGTAACACAGAGTAAAGGGGAAATAAAAGGAAAAAAATCAGAAAATAAAATAAAATAAAAAATACTTTAGAACTTGGAGAGATGTCGGAGGTGCACTGGTCTCCACTTAACATCAAATTATCCATTCATTCATATCTAAAAAACATCATATTTAATTTATTACCCCCTATCAAAGGAATCCACATCCATCTGTATCATGTTTATTGTTCTTCACTCTTCCTGTCCTGGGGGACAGACGAAGTACATAAGTGGCCTTTATTAATAATAATAAAAGGTACAAAAACAGTCAATTCATTCAGCGTTGAAGAGGCAAAGGCCTTGTGAGAAACGGGACAATGCACAGATCTTTAGCCCTCCTAGATGTGACCCCAGTTCCTTCGGCCATATCGAGATCTCCCCCCGTTAGTTTCCAATCAAAATGATAGAGAAACAGCGCCAGCGGCAGCTCCACGTTGGCGAGCCCGAACATCATGCCGGGGCAGATCCTTCTTCCTGCACCAAATGGGATGTATTCGAAGCTATTCCCCTTGTAATCCACCAAGTTATCCAGAAACCTCTCCGGTTGAAAGGAGTTGGCATCCTTCCAGTAGTTGGGGTCTCTGTTGATGGCCCATCCGTTGACGATCACTTTCGCGTCCGCCGGAATCTCGTATCCATTTATCTCGCATGTTTCGGCGCACTTTCTGGGGAGTAACAGAGGCAAAGCCGGATGCATACGAAGAGTCTCCTTCACTATTAGCTTCAAATACTTGAGCTCCGAAATGTAACTCTCGTCTACTTGTTGTCCCTTACCGTCGAATACCTGCCTCACTTCTTCTTGTGCTTTTTTCAAGATTCTTGGATTCTTAATTATTTCAGACATAGCCCATTCCACTGTCGTAGCTGAGGTTTCACTCCCACCAGCCAACATATCCTGTTCATAATTACTTAAACTCAGATCCAATTTAATTTTATAACTAATCAACAAAAATAGTGCTAGCTGCTAACCACGATGACGGCTTTGATGTTGTCTGTGGTGAGAGAGAAGTCGAGATCATCTCCTTGAAACTTGAGAAGAACATCGAGCAGATCTTCATGCTTCTTCTCCGCAGACTTTGCAACTCTATGCTGATCGATTACGTTCTCAAGAATCCGATCAAGTTTTTTGTGTAAAATCATGACTCTCCTCTTCAACCGACTCATCATGTGGAACAATTTGATGGAAGGGAAAACATCAGCGATGTCGAATCCCGCCGACATCTCCGCAAGCTCTTTAAGCATGGGAAGCAAATCCTCAATCTCCTTGGTCTTTTCACCCAGAGTCGCCCTCGAGATGAGAGCATAAGTCGCAGAGTTGACATCCTCGCTGAAATTCACCGCCGACCCCTCCTTGGCGGCGAAATTCCTAGTAAGATCGAGAAACACTTCCTCTCGCAGTGATCGGAATGATTGGACGCGCTTCATGCTCAGAAGTTCCAAAGTGCAGATCTTCCGGAGCTGCCTCCAGTAATCGCCGTAGGGGCCGAAGGTGATGCTGGTGCAGCCGTAGCTGACGATCTCCGCTACGATGATCGAAGACCTCGACCCAAAGTTCACGTCGTGGATTTTCATCACCTGCTTCGCGGCTTCGGGGGAGGAGATGACGGCCACTGAGAGCTCGCCGAGCTTCAGGTGCATCACCGGCCCGTACTTCACGGAGAGGTTATGCAGCATGCGGTGAGGGGCGATGCCGGCCATCAGATTGTGCATGTTTCCGAGCAACGGCAGCTTCCATGGTCCCGGGGGGAGTTTGCCTCTTGATTTCTTGGTTTTGAATTTACTTCGGAATGTTAGGAGTATGAGAGTGGCGAAGAAGAAGGAGAAGCATAGCAGTAGAGATGGGGACTGGATCTCCATGATGGTTTAATTCTGCTATTATAATTAAGTGTGATCGCCTGCATATCATGATGTGGTATTTATACTCATCCACCTATGTTTTTTTATTGAGGAATAATATAAAGTAGTCCACTGTCCGGATCTGTAGAGTGAAACACTTGAATTGAAAAGTCACAAGTAAAAAAATTGAAGTAATATGGAATTTATTTATAATATTAGCACGAAATTTGGAAAAAGATTTAATACTCCCTCCGTCCCATTATTTATGTTCCATTGGGATTGGGCACGGTAATTAAGATAGTGGGGGGTAAAGGTGTAAAGTTGTGGTATAAAAGTATAAAGGGGTGGGGTCCACTTGCTTAGATTGATTGTGGTCCACTCATTTATTTCCTTATTTGGTATGAGACATAAATAATGAGATAACCAAAAAAGTCAAGTGAGACATTAATAATGGTACGGAGGGAGTACAATTCCCACAATAGAGTAGGTCTGTTAATTTTTTAATATTTAATTGATGTTTAATTAGTGTCGATCAATAAAATGGACATATGCATAAATTAAACATCTATTACACATGAAAAAATTGAACTAACAAAGTTCATTTCACTGAATAGAATAATCGAGATAATTAGCTAGTTGTTGTGTCTGTTACGAATAACAGAGCTGGACATTTTTCGATTGGACGAGATCAAGATATTTTAATGAGTTAACATGTAAAGAACAATATATAGAAAATTTAAATTACAGAGCATAGAGTATCATAATACTCTTTGATGATTGAGTTGAGAAATTCAGTGCCTTGATCTGAGTGTATCATCTGAATCTTGATGTCCTTTTCCACACTGAGTTTCTTCAGCAGTGTAGGTAGCTCAGTTTTGACATCAGATTTGTTGGCTATGAAGATGACCCATATACATCTTGAATAATCGTCAATAACGACGAGAGCATACTTCTTGCCTCTTATAGTCACTGGAGTGACAGACCCAAATAAGTCCATGTGCAGCAGCTAAAGGATTCCATCAGTGGAAGGTGACGGAATTAATAGATTGCTTGACTTTGTCTACTTTCCCTTCATGCATGCCTCCCAATTTCTGTCTCGATTGAACACTTCGTTGGGCAGTCATCTGACTTTTGAGTCCCTTGCCAGCTTGTTCATTGCCTTGAAATTCAGATGATTGAGCCTTTTATGCCACAACCACCGTGTCTTGTCACTTGACTTCGTATGGGCAAGCAAGCATGCTTTAGGTTTGGCGGTGTTTCGGTTTGCAACATAGATATTCTTTCTCCGCGAACTTGATAACAATGTTTTCCCTGTAGATTTATCAAGAATATCACAGAAACCAGCGTCGAAGGTAACTCTGTTAAGGTTATCACAGAATTGACTGACAGAAAGGAGATTATGTTGAAGTCCTTCAACATATGTTACTCTTGGAACTGAAGTAGTCCCATTGTTTAGCATTCCATATCCCCTTGTGTAGCGTTCCATAGTTGGTCAGCAGGCACTTCTGATAAGTCATATGTCTTGAGCAGTCGTTGTCCACGATCCAAGGGTCCTTATGCACCTGCAAAACAGAACTAGTTTTAGGTACCCTTTTGGTTCATTCTGGGTCCTTATGTGTTAGTCGGTTTCGGTTTCGGTTTCGCGACCCAAATCTGTCTGGCGACCTTGAGAGTCTCAGATTCTTTCTTCTTAGTACTTCTCTCCACTGAACTTGGAGGTATTGACTTCTTAGCAGTTTTTGCTTCATGAGCTTTCTTCTTCTGACTTTTAGTGCTCCTCCTGACCCGGGGCTCATAATAGTAAGAACCATACTATGCAGGATGCACCCATTCTGGTTCACCATAATACTCTGCCCACCTGACCTTCCTAGTTCCCCCTAAGTTTGATCGTGGTGTTCTGGGGCTAGAACCTCTGGTCAGTTGCTTCTTATAGCTCAATTGAGGTGCTTGGATCTTCTGCTTATTTTTCATCTGAGCGGTGATTGGTTCAGCAGCTTGAGTTCCCCCTTGGACAAACCGGTTAGCCAGCTTATCTGAGCCCTTTGAAGTTGAGGTAGATGCTTCGTTTATGTAGCCAAGTCCTTCCTTGACGAAGACTGGCCTTTGAGCCCTTAGCAATCTCTCTAACTTCTCTTTGGCTCCCAGGTACTGCTTTGTCACCGGTCCTCGCCATACTTCATCACTCCTCCTGAGTGACTCATAATCCTTCTGAACTTCTGCGAGTTTCTGACTGAGCCTAGCTATTTAAGTATCTTTCTCAGAAATGTCTTTGGTCAAGACTGATATCTGAGTTTCTTGATGCTGAGACTTGGTCATGAGAGATTTAATCTCTTCCTTTTGTCTCACAACAAGAATTTCTGAATTAGTAAGGACCTTACAATCAGAAGAAAGTCTCTGATTCTCAGCTTTTACCTATTCCAACTCCTGAACTGTTCTACTGAACTCCCTGCTCAACTGAAGCTTGCTCCTATAGCAAATCTTCATATGCTTGAACCACATCTAGAGGTTCTCCTGCAGCTAAGCAAGTATCGTGTGTGCTCTAAGAAGAGGAGGTTATATTTAGTTTAGAATTTACCTTAGTCTCTTCTCCTGCAATTAGGCAGTGTTCAGTTGACGTCTCAAGATTTGATTCTCCAACCTCAACAGCCACGAATGCGTCTTCATCTTCAAAAGATTACATAAATGTATCATCCTTGATTAAGCCGTCGGATAGCTCTCTGGTAATATAGGCCTGCCTCTTCCTGGTAAATTTGTCTCTTTTGGCCTGCCGTTCAGCTCGTTGTGCAGCTGAGAGCTCCGGACAATCGTACTGGTAGTGTCCGTTCTCTTGCAGTTATAGCACACAGATGTCCTGCCACCCTTTTTAGATGTATCGTTGGATATATTGGCAGCCGTCTCTGTGTCCCTGCATTCAGGAGAAGGTTTAGATTCTTCTTTCTTTTTATGATTATCTTTCTTACCAAAAGAAGAATATTTGTGATATTTCTTCAGCTTTCTGACTCTATCCTTATCCCTTTGGTACTTCAGAGCCAGAAGCGTGCATCGTCCAGCAAGATCCTCAGTAGTGGATTTTGGTACTGTGGTTGCGACTGACTTACTTGTTGAACTGGGGCTAGCTCCAGATGTGCTGATTGTTGCTTTAAAAGCATGGTCGATATGGATGTCAGCTGGAGTGCTTACGCTTCTTTGGGGTAGACTGTTCTCGAACTCCTCTGTCTTTAATTATGAAAAGCTAACATCAGGAGTTAAAGCATTTAGATCAGAGCGACGTAAATAAGTAGCAAAAGGAAGCTACTTCAGTCGGGGCAGTGCTCTTAAGATCTTGGTGTTCGTCTCTTTATTGGTGAACGTCTTCCCCAACCCGTTGATCACATTGATCTTATTTGTGAATCTGACGCTAAGCTCGTCAATGGATTCATTGGGCTGCATGGCGAATGTTTTGAACTTTTGTAACTCCAACTTGAGCTTGTTCTCTTTGATCTGCGGTGTTCCTTGGCTCAGTACAGCCAGGGCATCTCAAAGTTCTTTCGTCGTCTTGCAATCTTGCACTCTGCCAAGGTGTGAATAACTGAGCATTGTCAGTATTGCATTCCGTGCCACTCGGTCCAGGTTGTGCAGTTTCTTCTCTTAAGGCTTGAAGGCGGCTTCATCTTTGGGAACCTTTGGCCCTATTTATGCTCCTACTCCTCCCGCAGCAGTAAATTCGACGATGTCGATCATGAGAATGATTGGTCCTGTCTCGAGTACATCAGTTATGCTGTCGTGCAGTGATGTAAGGTGCGCCTCCATTCTGACGCGCCATACCATATAGTTCTCTACAGAGAACATCGGTACCATCCGAATACCAGATATATCAGACATGTTTAAGCAGATAGTATAAGGATGAATGAAGAGATGCTCATGCAATGAGAACGTTTTTCAGGATCTGTTCTAGTAGACCAGTAAGTTCTAAAAACGATGATTAAAAGAACACCACTGTGATACCAATTGTTGGTCCAGAGACGAGTATCAGGTGTAGGGGGAGAGGGGGGGGTGAATACACCTGAGTCCAAATTTTTGCTCAAACGCGAAGGTCAGTCTATTACTGAGATTGCTACTAAACGGGTTCAGTTGCCAGTTAAGCCTTCTAATCGCGGGGCAGAGTGATTCAACGACTTAACTCTTTCTACTGACTGAAGTCGGTACTGAGAAACTCAATAGATGAATGAGTGCGGAAAGGTGTAGGCCCGGTTTTAGTTCATCTCTTTGAAAAACATATTATGTAAACCAAATCAGTTTTGGCTAGTGCACTTTTAAAGCTGTTTTACTGAAAGTATGATTTTGCAAGCAATTTACAACAGATGCAATAAAACTTTAAATGACACGATCAATTTTTAACGTGGTACGGATACGCAAGATCCTACATCCACGATCCTGCTAAACAGGAGGTCTTGTTGATGAATCTGAGCAAGCCTCAACAAGTTTTCTGTGTACTGGATAAAACCTTCTAAGTTATAGTCCTTAGCGACTTTACAAACTCAAACCGAAGTTTGAAAATGTTTTCTCTCCAACTAGGAAGGAGTACTTACAATAAGAACGTTTCGATAAAAGTGAACTCCTTCAAGTGTCTAAGCGTATGATCTAACAAGGTTAGCTTAGAAAAGAGATCGGGAACAACTCTAGAGTGAAGAACTACTAAGATATCTTTGGGATTTCTAGTTCTTCGCTGGATGTAACAGTGAGTTTTGCTAGAGTGCTTGAGAATGTGTTTGTGAGCTTCTTGCGTTTCTGTTCCCTTTGGTTCGTGTTGAACGTTCTTGAACTCTTCAAGATGATCTATTTATATAGTCGTGACCCATGCATATATCCGTTGGAGGGGACCATGCCATATGTCACAAGACTCCAAGGAAAACAACCATATAATTTAAATATCGCCGTAGAGAGTTGTTGGCTTTATGTGAGTGAGAGCAGCTTTATGTCACAACAGGTAAGCTTCGCTTACTTCTCATTGGTTGAGGTATGGCGGTAGGCGAGACTTCTCAGACATCAGTCTTCTAGCTGAGTTGACTTCCTCTGAACCTCGGACATAAGTGTTCCTCTGCTGACATCCGACTGATAAAAGTCAGGCTCTCGATTTCCCTTGTACTGACCGCAACTGAGTCGTAGCTCTTCAGTAGATCAAGGCCAATCATACTGAGTCTTCTTTCTTAGTCGGCTGAAGAGTGATCTTCTACTGAGTGTTTCCAGCAACTGACTCGAAGACAAACAACTGAGCTCTTGTATCTGAGACGGCTGAAGCTGATCTTCTACTGAGTGCTTCCAGATGCTGACAGAGCTCTATTGAACTGATGAGAGACGTGGAGTTCTGGAACCTTAACTTCTCTACTGAAGTTCAGTCCAACAATTTACCCCTTACAGGACTTAAACAAAATAATCTAGAAGGATCAAACAGGTCTAGCCTATTACATCATGTCGGTTCATCACACACTCAGGGGTTTTGGGATCTTCAATTCCTCTTTAAAATATACAACAATCAATAATCATCAGAGGTACTGAATCATCTCCCTACAATCTCTCCCGTAACCACTAACTCATATCCTTAGATGAAATCTAACAATTTCCCCCTAAGGAAGAACTATGAATCAACTCCAGACTCATATCCCTACAGACCATATATTTACATTGGAGTTTTCTGAAAATTATTATCTTATCGAATTTGATGATTTTTTACACTGGTCTGAGTCGGGACCAGAGAAATATATTATCTTGAAGAGCTTATTAATTTACCGGGTATTAACTTATAGAGGTTCTACTATATTCTACTTCTACAATACATTATCATTCATAAATATCAGGAAATAGAAAAGATTAATTTAAATATAAATAAAATAATATAAAATAAAATATTATTAGTGAATATAGATATATGATGATTTATATGTTACATTATAATTTGATAAAATTAATTTACATCAAAAGGAATAAAAATTAAATATTCTATTACAAGGTAAAATGTAACTTTGAATATGAACACTGATATACGGTATAATTGTAACTTTGGATACGTGAAGACATGACATTAAACATGTACAATGAGGTACATCAGTATTGTAGTTTGTTATGTATACATAATTTTTTTTAATCATCATTCAAGATGTGTATTGAATAAATTAAATCTTGCTCACATGTAAATCGAGCAGATTTCCAAAATAATACTCGCATACTCTACAAAAACTAATTCCCAAAACACTCGTCCTAAAAAAATAATTCATAATTGTTGGGAATGAGATTTAGGATGATGAGATTTGAAGATCCCAAAACCCCCATCTGAATGATGAGCCTAATATAATGTAATAGCTTAGTTGAGTTTACCATGTTAGGAACTCAGTAGGCTAGCTAGACTGATAGGTTCAGTAGAAGATCTGTCGTTTAACTGGAAGAACTCAGCATCAAAGAACTTAGTTCGGAATGTTAGAACCCACTAAATCTGCAAAGAAATTCGAGCCACGTACTGAACAACTCAGACGAATGTTAGTAGAAGTAAATTCAGAGGGTCCGACGATTCAGAGAAAATCAACTCAACATAGTCTTAGAGTTTAAACAAACCTCACCTACTTTCGTAACCTTGACCAATAAGGAGCTGTCAGCACTCTACCTGCTTTGCAATAAGATGCTCCCAAGACTGAAAAAGAGGGAATCCCTTCAATAACATTCAAAATGAAGATGGTCGTTTTTCTTGTCGCATTCGACACGTGTCTAGACTTCCCCCAACGGATTTATTCATAAGTCGAGACTAGAAATAGAGAAGAGTCTTCATGCAGAAAAGACAACAAGGGAACCAAAGCATTCAGCTCATAAACGCTCTAGCGAACTAAAAGCATATCAAAGCGTTATACAGAGACATCATCTTGGTTCTTTACTCTAGAGATTCAATAGTTCACTTTCTTTATTCTAAAACCAGACTAATTGTAATATCATTAGCTTAGAAAAATCTCGAAGGAGGTCAGCTTTATGGACTATTGTTATTGTAAGAACTCCTTCACAGTTGGAGAAAATCAAACCTTGTGTTTGAATCTTATAAAGTCACTGAGACTATAACTAGAGTATCTGTCCAGTGTACAGATCGACTGAGACTTGCTCAGTATAAACAATCAAGAACTCCTGCTTTATTTAGGACAGTGGACGTAGGATCCAGCGTATCCGAACCACTTTAAAATTGTTTGTGTTGATATCCTATTTCATTGTTTAATTGTTCATATTGCATAAAACTGACTTTAAATCAATCATCATAAAACGTGTTTTCAACTGAGATGAAAATATTTTTAGGCCTACACTTTCGCACACAATATCTTATGCTGAATTAATGTTCACTAACATAAGTTAGTAGATAGGACTCAGTAGACAGATACTATGCCCACGCGATCTAGAAAGCTTAGTTGGCCAACTGACTGGTTCAGTAGCAATATTCAGTAGCACGGATTTTTGCATTTTGAGTTGAAAACTGCATTTAGGTGTATTCACCCCCCACCCCCTACCCCTACACCTGAAGGATAATCTCTGGACCAACAATTGGTATCAGAGCGGTGTTCTTCTAATCATCATTTTCTGAATACTAGTCTACTCGAACAGATCCTAAAAACCGTTTTCTCTGCACTTGCATCTCTTCATAGCATCCTATACCATATTCTTCAAAATGTCTGATATTTCAGGTATAAGGACGGTACCCAAGTTTTCGGTAGAAAACTACGCGGTATGGCGTGTAAGGATGAAGGCACACTTAACGTCACTGCATGACAGCATGACAAATGTTCTGGAAAAGGGGCCCATTGTTCCCATGGTCGACAACGTCGAACTAGCAACTATGGCAGCAATAGGAACCAGAACCGGTGCAAAGGTCCCAAAGGACAAGAGCCTCTTTACACCAGAAGAGAGAAAACTGCACAACCTCGACCGAAAATTGCACAACCTCAACCGAGTCTCACGTAATGTAATACTGACTACGCTAAGTGATTCTTACCTCAGAAGGGTGCATTACTGCAAAACTTTAAAGGATCTCTGGGATGCTCTTGTAGTGCTGAATCAAGAAACTCCACAAATTAAAGAAAATAAACTGGAGTTGGAGCTGCAAAAGCTCGAAGCATTTGCAATGATTCCCATAGAATCAATTGATGACTTCAGCGTTAGATTCACGAATCAGATCAACATCACCAATGGACTGGGGAAAACATTCTGTAACAAGGAGACCAACACTAAAATTCCAAGGGCTCTTACTAAGCTTAAGTGGTATTCTTTTGCTACTTGTTTGCGAAGAACTGACTTAAGCTTTCTTACTTATGATTATATATTTTCAGAACTGAAATCAAAGGAGTTTGAGTTCAATCTTCCGCATACGCCCGTGCTGATACCGAAATGCCAATGGATCATGCATGGAACTAGTCCCTCAGTCACAAGTCAATTAGCAGGAAGCTCAATGACAATCCCAACCATTGATAACTTTGCTGAGAAATTGGCTCTCCTTGCAGTTAAATATCAAAAGGAGAAGAACAAGCTCGGGAAGATGAAGAGAGCTTCAAAAATCTATGGAGGTAAGAGAGAAAATAGTCATCTGAAAGGTGAATCTAACTCTCTACCTGAATGCAGGAACACTAAGACTACCTCCACTGGACATAACAAGACACCAAGGAAAGAGTTAGGAGCTCAACGTGTTACAACTACAAGAAGCCGGGACATTATCAATATGAATGTCCAGAGCTCGCAGCTGCTGAAAGAGCGAAAAGGCAAACCATAAGAGATAAGTTCATCAGAAAAAGGCAATCCTACATAGCCGGAGAACTATCAGATTGCACGAGTGATGAAGAGTTGTTCATGGAATCATCTGATGAAGAAGCAGCGTTAATGGCAATCGAAAATGAAGAAGATATTGAACTGTGTCTTATGGCTGAAGAAGAGGCTGACGTGCTAAAGGACCCTTGGATTATGGATAGGGGATGCTCAAGACACGTGACGCATCAAAACAATCTAATGACCAACTACGTTATGCAAGAAGGAGCCAGAATTAAATTTGGTGACAACTCAAAAGGATACACAATGGGATACAAAACACTGAAGATAGGGACTACCATAGTTCCCAAAGTATCATATGTTGAAGGGCTTCAACATAATCTCCTTTCAGTCAGTCAATTCTTTGATAACTCCAATAAAGTGACTTTTAACGTAAGTTTTTGTAATGTTCTTGATAAATCTACAGGAAAAACTATATTATCAAGCTCGCAGAGAAGAATATCTACTATGCTGAAGGGAAAGCAAACCAGATCCAGAAATCCACCAATTCCGTCATCGTCTACTGATGGGATCCTTCTGCTACTACACATGGACTTATTCGGGCTGGTCTCTCCAGTGACGATCAGAGGCTAAAAATATGCTCTTGTAGTCATTGATGACTATTCAAGATATACTTGGGTGATTTACATTGCCAACAAGTCCGGCATAAAATCTAAACTGCCGAAACTACTGAAATGACTAAGCATCGAAAAGGATATCAAGATTTAAAGAATACACACAGATCGAGGAACATAGTTTCTAAACTCAATGCTGAAAGACTACTGTGAAACTGAAGGCATCCGACATGAAACCTCAGCAGCACGAACACTTCAGCAAAATGGTCTTACCGAAAGAAAGAAAAGAATGCTCAAAGAATCAGCAAGAATGTTACTCGCAGAATTAGGTCTACCATCAAAGTTTTGGGCAGAAGCTACTGACACAGCCTGTTATACTCATAATCGATCTTTATTAACTCAGATGCACATGAAGACACCATATGAACTATGAAAAGGGAGAACACCTTCTATTTCGGATTTTCATATCTTTGGTTGTTCGTGCTTTATCCACAATAATGGAAAAGATCAGTTAAAGGTCTTCGATAGCAAGTCAGACCAAGGAGTGTTCTTAGGATACTCTAGGGTCAGCAAAGCTTTTAGGGTCTTTAACTACCGGACACTTTGCGTTGAAGAAAGCCCTCATGTTGTATTTAACGAATTTACTTCTGAGAACAAGAAGTAAAGCTCTCAACAAGGTGCAGAAGAGGTCAGCAGCAAGCTACATGATCTAATCATAAATCATAACATAGAAAAGATCCAACATTATTGGGATGATGATTCAGATGATGAAATTCAGAACTAATTAACAAGCAATGTAGCTGAACCGATTGATTCTTCAGAACATAATCAATCACATGTAACTCAGGTCGATGAAGAAACCCCAGTGATAACTGAGACCTCTACTGAGAATAACAACTCAAGGGGAACTACTAACGTTCCTCAGCTGAATGCCCCTAAACCTTGTGACTCCGTAGATCCTGATCTTGTTACTAAATTACTTCAATCACAAGATAGTGCTACTGAAATTCCTCATAATCCTACTATTTTTCCAGAATCAACTTCGAGAGAAGTAACAACAAGAGGTCGTTCATGGTTAGACGCTCATATTTCAGATCTAATTATCGGAGATCCATCAGCAAGCGTGATGACAAGATCTAGACTCTGTCAAGGAGAAACGCTCTGTACTCCTGCTTCTTGTCTACTGAAGAACCTCAGCCGATTGAGGATGCGTTGAATGATGCTGATTAGATTACTGCCATGCAAGAAGAGCTCAATATATTCACAAAAAACGATGTTTGGGAGCTTGTAGACAGACCCAAGCATCAACATGTGATAGGAACCAAGTGGGTCTTCAAGAACAAGCGAGATTAAAATAATGTAATCGTCAGGAATAAATCTAGACTAGTTGCTAAGGGATATTATCAAGCTGAGGGAATAGAATTTGATGAAACGTTCGCCCTAGTTGCAAGATTAGAAGCCATTCGACTATTCCTAGCTTATGCAACTCATCAACAATTTATTGTCTATCATATGGTGTTAAGTCAGCTTTCCTGAATGGCGTACTGAAGGAAGAAGTCTACGTAGAATAACCACCCTGCTTTCAGCAGGGACATCAAGTATACAGACTCAAGAAAGCTCTGTATGGGTTAAAACAAGCACCCAGGGCTTGGTATGATACCCTTTCAGACTTTCTACTTCAGAAAGGTTTTCAGAAGGGAACTGTAGATCGCACTCTATTCAGTATCAAGTCAAACAATGATATCTTAGTGGTGCAGATCCATATGGACGACATCATCTTTGGATCTAAGAATCTTACCATGTTGGGAGATGATTCAGTACCTCCACAAATTGTTGGGAGATGATTCAGTACCTCCCCAAATTATTGGGAGATAATTCATTAGCCTAGTGCTCAGTAGACTTGAAGATCCCAAAACCCTACTTTGGTTGATGAACCATTCAGTTGTAATTGTTTGTTCTGTCTCTGAGAGTTTCAGACTCAGTAGACACCCTTCGACATGGTTCAGGCGTTCATTTCTGTCCGCTGGTTCTTCAGTAGACTATCAGCCTTAGTGCTATAAGAAGAAGGCTCAGTAGTACTGGACTCAGCAGGAGCAGTATACTGAAAGGAGTCACTGGAACTGAACTCAGCAGGAGTAGTTCACTGAACTCAGAGTTGATCTTCAGTAGAGTTGAACTCAGCAGGAGTATGCAACTGAACATAGATCAGACTCAACAACGGCTAGACAGTCTTCTGACTGTTAAGATATCTCATAAGTCAAATCAGTAGGGTCATACGAGGTACAGAGAAGTCACCTTCAGATCTACCTTGAAATCTGTTTGTCTCACCTACTTTCTTCAGCCTCGACCAATGACAAGCGGCCAGCTGTCTACTTTCTGATTAAAGCTGCAAGTCAACAACTTTTCAGAAATGGAGGGAAAGGACTCTGTCACCATACTTTGAAAGAGCCGTAAGCTACCCAAAAGAGAGAGACACATGGATCGTCGTCTCCAACGGATCTATCCATATCTCTGCTCTATAAATAGAGGGAAGACTTCAAATTAAAGCTCACCTAGAAAAGAAGAACACACGATCATTCACGAGCAACTCAGAATCGACTTAAGCTTTCTGCAAGAACTTTATAGAGTTATCTCCAGCGAAAGGCGACATACTTGCTCAAAGGGAACCGAGCTGAATCAGATTATAAGCCTCTAGTATCCAAACGACTGAATACGAACCCAAAGTTTATACTTAACCGTTTGTCGCTCTAAAAGCCACTTTATCGTTCCCTTCCCTCTAACCTAAGCTCAGCTGACCATATCTGTAGCTTAGAACAAAGGAGTTCATCTTTGAATTGATCCTTATTGTAAAGGACTCCTTCATAGTTGGAGAGTTTGTCAAACACTTATGTTTGATACCTTGTAAACTGAGACTTGCTTAGTATAAATCTCAAGACCAGTGTTTGTCCAGTGCACAAACCGACTGAGACTAACTCAGTATAATAAAATAGCCACCTGATCTTTTCGGGACAGTGGACGTAGGATTGTTGGATCCGAACCACTTTAAAATTGCTTGTGTTCTGTGTTTTTACTGTTGCATTGATTACTGTTCATACTGAAAATATCTTTCAAAATCATTCAACAGAATTTCAGCAAAGCTTAACAGATTGCACTAATATACTGAAATAGTTTTTTTAAAAACGTTTTCTAACTCAACTGAATTTGGGCCTACACATTTCCGCACTATACTGAACTTCAGCTGAATGGTACTGAATTCTGACCTTAGTCAGCTAGCAGGCCCCAGTGAAGTCAGTCACTCTACCACGCGATTCAGAACAACTTATCTGGTCTACTGAACCTGTTCAGTACGGCATCTTCCTGAAAAGGACTGTTCGCGTTTTAAGTTGAGAAAGTGTTTTCAGGTGTATTCACCCCCTCCCCCCCCCTCTTCACCTGAATGTTTATCTCGGGACCAATAATTGGTATCAGAGCAGGAGTTCTCTAAGACTCTTGTTTTCTAAAACTGGTCTACTTGAACGGATCCAGAAAATGTTTTCCCTACATATCATTCTTCATTCATATCACAATCTTCAATGTCTGATATGTCAGGAATCAGGATGGTACCCATGTTCTCAGTAGAGAACTACGGGGTATGGTGAGTCAGAATGGAGGCACATCGGACTTCCCTCTACGATAGCATGACAGAGGTACTGGAGGACGGACCTATCGTTCCCATGATTGATAGTGTCAAAACCCAGGATCCAGCACAAGGAGGAGGCATGGTGACCAGGAAGAAGATCCCCAAAGATCGAAGTCTCTTCACCCCAGAGGAGAAGAAGCTTCACAACTTATACCGGGTTGCCAGAAATGTCATACTGACCACCCTGAGTGATTCCTATCTCGGGAGAGTTCAGGACTGCAAGTCCGCGAAGGAACACTGGGATGCTCTAGCGCTACTGAGTCGGGGGACTCAGAAGATCAAAGCGAACAAACTGGCGCTGGAACTTCAGAAGCTGGAGAGATTGTCTCTCATGCCTGGTGACACGATTGAAGATCTTAACGTCAGATTTACGGATCTGATGAACACCATCAACGGGCTGGGAAAGACATTCTCCAACCGAGAAATGAATCTCAAGATATTGAGAGCACTGCCGGACGGACATTGGACTCCATTTGCTACTTTACTGAGACATTCTGACTTAGATATTGTTTCTCCTGATCATATCTTTTCAGAATTAAAAGCTGAGGAGTTCGAGTTTGGTCTACCCCAAAGAAAGCAGCGAGCTGAAGCTGACCCTCAAATCGACCATGCTTTCAAAGCATCAATCAGCACAGCGGCTCCCACGTCTCGCAAGGCAGAACCTTCACTCAGTGACTTACACGAAGGAAACCTGGCTAAGAAATACGCACTGCTTGCCGTGAAGTATCAGAAGGAGAAGGAGAGACGCAGAAAAATCTCTAGAGTCGTCAGAGATTCCAAGGTTAAGTCTGAATATACACCCAAGCGCACTCCTGAATTGCATACTTCTGATTGCAGGAAACATGAGGACTCAGCTCAGTCGAAAGATAGCGAGAGCAAAGAAGAAAGTGTCACCACCTGCTACAACTGCAAAAAGGCCAGGACATTATCATTATGACTGTCCTGAGCTCAGTACTGTTGAGAGAGCAGCACGCAAAGCTCGAAGGGAGAAGTTCATCAAGAAGCGTCAAGCATATATAGATGGTGAACTCTCAGACGACTCAGATGAAGTCGATTCCTTCATGGATTCATCAGACGATGAAGCAGCATGAATGGCCGTAGAGCTTGAAGAAGATGCTGAAAAGTGTCTTATGGCAGGAGAAGAGGATGAGGTAAACTCTCACGCTCCATTTAACTCCTCTTCACACTGCACACACGACACCATTTCAGGTGCAAATGAGAATCTGGACGTCTCGATCGCCTATGAAGAACTTTTAGATGAGCAGATTCAGATGAGCCTGCAGCTCAGTAAGACTCTTCAGGAGTTGTATACCCTGAAAGTGGAGAATCAGAGACTTTCTCAGTAAAGTCAGGTTGCTACTGAGTCAGAAGGACTTGTGATGAGACTCAGGGAGGAGATTAACTCTTTGATGACCAAGTCTCAGCATCAAGAATATCAGATCTCAGTACTGACCAATGACTTGACTCAGAAGGATACTGAACTGAGTCTACTGAAGCAAGAGTTGTCAGGACTTCAGACCGAGCATGAAACGCTTAAGCAAAGTGATGATGTCTGGAGGAATCTGATGACAGAGCGGTACATGTGCGCTGAAAAGAAGCTTGAGGCAATGCTAGCCAACAACAAGCCTAAGCACTGCAAGCAGGGACTTGGATTCAGTCATGGAGCCTCCTCATCTGCTCCCGTACGCTCAGAGAACCGGCTAGCTGATAGATTTGTTCAAGGGGAGACCATCAACGTTGAGATCCTGAACCCCCTAGCTAAGAACAAATAGAAGATGAAGGCACCTCATCTCTGCTATCAGCATTCTGACAAGAAGATTAGCTCAAAATCACCCCAGTTCAGTTAAGGGGAACTAGAAGAATTAAATGGCTGATCAGTATGGACCTCTACAGCTGACACATCCAGCTCAGTATGGGTTATATTATTATGATCCTATAGTCAGGAGAGGACCTAAAAGTCAGAAAAGGAAGAAGAAAGCCGTTCATAAGGCAAAGGTCAGCAGTCCACATACTCAGAAGATCAGGACTCCTGAACCTGTGAAGCCTCAGAAGTCAGCATCGACCAATCCAGTGGTCAAGTATGTTGATCAGAGTGGAAAGAAACTGTCTGAGACCACCAGGGTCATGAGACAGATTTGGGTTTCCAAAACTAACATCTAAGGACCCAAAATAAAAATTAAAGGGTACCTGAATATAATTATGTTTTGCAGGTGCAAAAGGACTCTTGGTATGTGGACAGCGGATGCTCAAGACACATGACATACCAGAAGGATCTACTGAAGAATTATACTACTGAGGAAGGACCCAGAATTGAGTTTGGAGATAACGCAAAAGGCTATACCAGAGGCTATGGAACACTCAGCGTTGGAACCGCCACAGTTCTAAGAGTATCATATGTTGAAGGACATCAACATAATCTTCTCTCTGTTAGTCAATTTTGGGATAACTTGAATAGAGTGATTTTTAACGCTGGTTTCTGTGATGTCATTGATAAATCTACAGGGAAAATAGTGTTATCAGGTTCGCACAAAAAGAATATCTACGTAGCTGAGTGGAACTCAGCTAAACCTGAAGCTTGTTTGTTGGCGAAGAACAACAACAGGACGGGGTGGCTCTGGCACAGAAGACTCAGCCATCTCAACTTCAAGACGCTCAACAAGCTACCTAGAAACGCTCTAGCAAGAGGACTGCCGATTGAAGTATTCAGTAAAGACACTCAGTGCGAGACAATCAGACTATTCCTTGCCTACGCAATACATCAACGCTTCAGAGTATATCAGATGGATGTGAAGTCAGCGTTCCTGAACGGTGTACTGAAAGAAGAAGTCTATGTAGAACAGCCTCCCGGCTTTCAGCAGGGACTTCTAGTGTATAGAATCAGAAACGCTCTGTACGGGTTAAAACAAGCACCCAGGGCTTGGTACGACACCCTGTCTGAGTTTCTTCTTCAGAAAGGTTTTCAGAAAGGCACAGTGGATCGCACACTATTCAGCATTCGTCTAGGCGACGATATCCTACTTGTGCAGATCTATGTAGATGTCATTATATTCAGATCAAAGATTGTCATCATGTGTCAGCAGTTCGAGAAAATGATGAAGGACAAATTCGAGATGTCGATGATAGGAGAGATGAATTACTTCCTTGGATTTCAAGTCAAACAATCAGAGAAGGGAACGTTCATCAATCAAGGCAAATACACTCGAGACCTCATCCAGAAATTCGGTTACATATCCGGCAAACAAATCAAGATCCCGATGAACACGAACATGAAAATCGATCTTGACAAAGAGGGAGTATCAGTAGACCATACCGAATTTTGTGTAATTATTGGTTCTCTATTATATCTAACTGCTACTAGACCTGACATTAACTTATGTTGTAGGTGTCTGCGCTAGATTTCAAGCGAATCCTAAGCAGAGTCATATGGACTCAGCAAAGAAGATTCTCCGCTATCTTAGAGGAACACCTGACATGGGTTTATGGTATCCAGCAGATGATAATATTGAACTAACTGGTTATTCTGATGCTGACTACGCAGGTTGCAGAATAGACCGAAAATCAACTTCAGGAACTTGTCAGTTCCTTGGCAATAGGCTCATCTCATGGTTCTCGAAGAAACAACACTCAGTAGCCACATCAACTACTGAAGTTGAATACATGGCTGCCGGAAGTTAATGCGCCTAAATCCTTTGGCTGAGACAGCATCAACACGATTATGACGTCATTCAGAATGAAGTGCCAATCTTTTACGATAGCTCTAGTGCCATTGCAATCAGTTAGAACCCTGTTCTCCATACTAGATGCAAGCACGTGGACATCAGACACCACTTCATTTGTGACCATGTTGAAAAGAAGGATATCAGGATGGAGAAGATCCATACTGACCATCAAATGACAGACATATTGACCAAGCCTCTAGCTGAAGCCAGATTCAGAGAACCTTCAGTAGAGCTAGTTCTGCTGGACCCTACTGACTCAAGTTAGTAAGTGGATTCAGGAGAGAAGCATTCAGCAAGGGGGAATGCCTACTCTCAGTGCTGGACTCATTCAGTACACCGAGATTCAGAAACCAACTACACGCGGTATCAGCTGACTATAATGTTCAGCTGACAGGTTTGCGTATCTCTTTCAGTAGTCAACC
The DNA here is from genome assembly GCA_028984105.1 of Lavandula angustifolia. Lineage (NCBI taxonomy): Eukaryota > Viridiplantae > Streptophyta > Magnoliopsida > Lamiales > Lamiaceae > Lavandula > Lavandula angustifolia. The sequence goes on along the minus strand of CM054818.1, from coordinate 9,557,677 downwards.
CAGTAATTGATGTTGTTATGATATTTATTCAGCATCGTATTCAATGCCTTAGAAAATGTTATTTATTATAAACGGTTTCATTAAATGCACGACATTCTATGCTATGTTTGTTGAACTCTGCTTTGCATTAAATGCATGTCATATCAACTTACTCCTATAGGCTAAATACAACTGGACTTGACTTAGGCGGCTAGTTTGCTCATTGCTTTATTGAATCTTGACCGTCCATCGCTTAAAGCGGGATTTAAACTAAACCGTCGATCTAAAATTCTTTCATCTTTAAGATCATATATATAGACGTATAGATTTTGAAACCGCCATTTTTGCCATGCTAAAACCTTAAAATCTCTGAATCAAACCTAGATTTTTGACTTGCTTTTGCATTAACTTACCTTCAGAGATTATTATGGTAACTTTACGTCTATTAGTATTTATGCTGATTTATTATATTCTCTAGTACTAATACGTAAACTCTGCAGATTAAGCCATGGCAAAACCCAGCAGGGTTCCAGTGGTAATCCCCGTGAACATGATCGAGATCCTGGAGAAGGATCGTGTCTGGTGCGAGCCGATCATGGAGTTCGATTCTTGCGGCTTGGACATTCTGGACGAAGTCTTTGATGCTCTCAAAGCATCAAGACTTGAGGGTTTTCTATCAAGGAAGCCATCATACTTCCCCTCCCGAGGCAGATTTTGGAGTTCTACCTCAATTCTGAGGAGGTAGAAGGGGACATTATTGGGGCCTTCACGATTCATCATGTCCCTGACCCCTCAAGAGCTAGTGCTGAAGTAAAACAGATGTCAGTGAGGCAGGCTCTTCAGCGAAGTTTCCAGCTGCCAGACAATGACATCAGTATAGCTGGATACAAAGATGATCTCTTGGACGAGTACTTAGAAATTTTCTACGGGGAGCCGACGTCATTCAGAGCTGCTTTTCCAAAAAAATGCATGCTCCTACAGTATCGAGCCCTAGCGTACATAGTTATGCAGATTCTGACGAGCTAAGCAGGCTCATTTGATCATGTGTCCAGACCAAAACTACAGATGATGATGGCTATCTACGATAGAGCCAAGATCAACAGGACAGGGTTCTTCTTGAAAGAGTTTCAGACACAAGCCTCAAAATTTGATAAATCTACTTGGTGTCTAAGTGCCAAGGGAAAGCTCTTATACGAGATGAAGTTGTCGATAATGATTGAAGATTTATGCGGAGAGGACAACATAACCTACGCTGATAAAGGTTACTTCAACCCGAAGAAGATACGTTTCCACAGCAAGGCTGTTGCGCTGTAGCAGATAGGCGAAGGCGCCGTTGAGGAAGGAAAAGGGAAGAGGAAGACCTCCACTATGTTATGGACGGAGTCCTACTCCTGTAGGTATTATTGCAGGGCAATCAATTGGAGAACCGGGTACTCAATTAACATTAAGAACTTTTCATACCGGCGGAGTATTCACGGGGGGTACTACGGAACACGTGCGAGCCCCGTAAATCAGCCCTTCCCGTAAGTTATTTTCTCAACTAATGCCGATAATGATAAGATTAAACAAAAGGATTCACAAATAAAAGTGCTAGTGCTACAACCAACCATAAATAGTTAAATCTTCCATTAAAGCTAAACAAAGCAATAGAGTACCTCGCATTTTTCCCTCTGCCTCGGGCTGTCTCGCGATACCCTCTACGGCTTGACCTGCAGCAGCAAGAAGGGTGCTACCCCTCAGAAGAAGCAGAAGAAATCTTCTGAGAAGGTCGTGGTAGTACCTCCATTTAGATTGAGGGACAACTCAGACTCCTCTCAGAAGACGATCTCAGTAGGAAAGGTTGCATTTGAGAAGGTAACCTCAGCTAAGAAACCGGCCTAAGCAGAACAGGGGACCGCACCTGAAGTTACAAATCCAACATCTCAGTCCCCACTGGATGTTCCTCCACTCAGCAGTCTTCCATCTGTTGAGAAGACTATGTCTCCAATTGATGTGGATGACATGGAGAAAAGCACTGAAGCAGAGACCATCGGGTACGAGGCTGACTCTCTTCAGGATAGAGCCACCCGAGAAGTCTTTGAGGCCATCCCTGAAATCACAAGTTACTCTAACTTGGTGACCACTCCTCACAAGGCCAGGCTTCAGATGCTTATTAGGTTCCAGGATTGGATCACTCTTGATCGGCTTATCAGATTCAAATCTTTCGAGATCCTGAATTCCGAGGAGCTAGAGATCCGTCAGCAGATAGGCTATTCTGAGCCTGCTGACGTAAGCTCACTCAAAGAATTAAGGGTGGCTATGCTGTATCTTCTTGAGGACAGAATGCCCTTAGCGGCTGCGCCTTCAGAGGGATCTGATCCGGATGATCAGGACCCACCCAGTGATGCAGGCCCTAAGAAGCCTGCTGAGGGTACTCAACAGGAGGAGGGAGCTCAACCCTCAACTGATCTACCCATCAACCCCCTCCCTCTTGGTTCGGCGGCAGCTGGAACCTCTCAAGTATCAGACCCTGGACTGCTGTTGCTGCAGTCTGCTTACGAGGTTACGCCCAGTGCCAACAGCCGAAAGTCTCGATCAGTAGCCAAAACTCCTTCATCGTTGGAGAAGTTTGTCAAACTTTATTGTTTGATTCTTGTAAACTGGGACTTGCTCAGTATAATCCTCAAGGCTAGTGTTTGACCAATGCACAAACAGACTGAGACTAACTCAGTATAATAAAATAGCCTCCTGATCTTTTTGGGACAGTGGACGTAGGATTGTTTGATGTCCGAACCACTTTAAAATCGCTGTGTTCATTTACTGTTTCTTTGATTTACTGTTCATACTGAAAACCGTTTTACAAAATCATACAATAGAGTTTCAGCAAAGCTTAAACTGAATGCACTAACCTACTGAAACCGTTTTAATAAAAACGTTTTCAACTCAACTGAATCGGGCCTACACTTTTCCTCATGCTACTGAACTCTTGCTGACCGTACGGAATCGACATCGACATCGGCCTAGCAAGCCTCAGTATAGTCAGTCACTTTGTCCACGCGATCCAGAACAGCTTGCCTGGTCTACTGAATTTATTCAGCAAGACACTCTCCTGAATTGGACTGTTCGCGTTTTAAGTTGAGAAAGTTTTCAGGGGCATTCACCCCCCCCCCTCTCTACACCTGAACGTTTATCTCAGGACCAACAGGGTCATATTACTATGATCCTATTGTCAGAAGGGATTCCAAGAGTTAGAATAAGAAAAAGGCCGTTCAGAAGGCTAAGGTCCTGAGAGCACTGCCAGACGGACATTGGACTCCCTTTGCTGCATTGGTTAGACATTCTGACCTTGATATTTTTCTCCTGATCATATATTTTCAGAATTGAAAGCTGAGAAGTTCGAGTTCGGTCTACCACAGAGGAAGCAGGGAGCTGATGCTGACACTCAGATTGACCATACCTTTAAAGCATCTGTCAGCACAACAGCTCCAGCATCTAGCAAAGCTGAGCCTTCAACCAGTGATCTACAAGAAGGAAGCTTAGGTAAACGATATGTACTGCTTGCCATCAAATATCAGAAGGAAAAGGAGCGGCGCAGAAAACTTTCCAGAGTCATCAGAGACTCGAAGAGTAAGTCTGAATACTCACCTAAGCACAATCCTAAACCACATACTTCTGAATGCAGGAAACATGACGATTCTGCATAGTTGAAAGACAGTGAAAACAGAGAAAGCAGAGTCACCTCTTGCTACAACTGCAAGAAGCCAGGACACTACTAGTATGACTGTCCTGAGCTCAGTACAGCTGAAAGAGCTGCACAAAAATCTCGAAGGGAGAAGTTCATCAAGAAACGACAAGTATATATTGCCGGTGAACTCTCAGACGACTCAGATGAAGTCGATTCATTCATGGATTCATCAGACGATGAAATTATTTTTATGGCCCAAGAGCTTGAAGAAGATGCTGAAAACTGTCTAATGGCAGGAGAAGAGGATGAGGTAAACTCTCGCGAACCATTTAACTCTTCCTCACACTGCACACAAGATATTGTTTCAGCTGCAGATGAGAATCTAGACGTCGCGATTGCCTACGAAGAATTACTCGACGAGCAAATTCAGATGGGTCTACAGCTCAGTAAGACTCTTCAGGAGTTGGATACCCTAAAAGTGGAGAATCAGAGACTTTCTCAGGAGTGTCAGGTTGCTACTGAGTCTGAAGGACTTGTTTTGAGACTCAGGGAGGAGATTAACTCCCTGATGGCCAAGTCTCAGCAACAAGAAGATCTGATCTCAGTACTGACCAAGGACTTGACTCAGAAGGATACTGAATTGAGTCTACTGAAGCAGAAGTTCTCAAGACTTTAGACCGAGCATGAAACTCTCAAGAAGAGTGATGATGTCTGGAGGAACCTGATGATAAAGCAGTACATGCGAGCTGAGAAAAAGCTTGAGGCAATGCTAGCCAATAACAAGCCTAAACACTGCAAGGACGGACTCGGGTTCAACCATGGAGCCTCCTCATCTGCCCCCATACGCTCAGAGAATCGGCTGACTGATAGGTTTGTTCAAGGCGAGACGATCAATGCTAAATCACTGAACCCCCTAGTAAAGAACAAACAGAAGATGAATGCACCTCATTCGAACTATCAGAAATCTGACAAGAAGATTGTGCTCTCTAGCTCTAAAAATCCCCCCCGACCTAGTCGGGGCGAAGCCAAGCAAAGTGAAATGGGCTGATCAGTATGGACCTCCGCAGCTGACACATCCAGCTCAGTATGGGTCCTATTATTATGATCCTATAGTCAGAAGAGGTTCCAAGAGTCAGAAGAAGAAGAAAAAGGTCGTTCAGAAGGCTAAGGTCAGCACTCCACCACCTCAGAAGATCAGGACTCCTAAACTAGTAAAGCCTCAGAAGTCAACGTCAACCAGTCCAGCGATTAAGTATGTTAATCAGAGTAGAAAGAAACTGTCTGATACCACCAGGGTCGTAAGACAGATTTGGGTTTCCAAAACTAACGCTTACGGACCCAAAATAAAAAATAAGGGGTACCTGAATATAATTGCAGGTGCACAAGGACCCTTGGTACATGGACAGCGGATGATCAAGACACATGACGTACCAAAGGAGTCTACTGAAGAATTATATTACTGAAGAAGGACCCAGAATCGAGTTCGGAGACAACGCAAAAGGATATACCAGAGGATATGGAACACTCATCATTGGAACCGCCACAGTTCCAAGAGTCATATATTGAAGGACTTCAACAAAATCTTCTCTCTGTTAGTCAATTTTGTGATAACTCGAATAGAGTGATTTTTACACTGGTTTCAGTGATGTCATTGACAAATCTACAGGGAAAACAGTGTTATCAGGTTCGCGGAAAAAGAATATATACATTGCTGACTGGAAATATGCAGAACCTGAAGCATGCTTGCTGGCGAAGAACGACAATAGAACGGGGTGTCTCTGGCACAGAAGACTCAACCATCTCAACTTCAAGACGCTCAACAAGCTAGCTAGAAACACTCTAGTGAGAGGACTGTCGAATGAAGTGCTCAGTGCGAGGCATGTCTGAAGGGAAAGCAAACGAAGAAGCAAAATCCACCAGTTCCATCACCTTCCACGGATGGAATCCTTCAGCTACTGCATACGGACTTATTCGGCCCAGTCTCTCCTGTGAAGATCAGAGGCAAGAAGTATGCTTTAGTGGTCATTGATGACTACTCGCGCTATACATGGGTCATATTTATTGCCAACAAGTCTGACATCAAAGCTGAGTTGCCTACGCTTTTGAAAAACCTCAGTGTCGAGAAGAACACAAAAACCAGAAAGATTCGTTCAGATAGAGGAACAGAGTTCCTGAATTCGATAGTGGAAGAGTTCTGCAAAACTGAAGGAATAGAGCATGAGACGTCTGCTGCACGCACGCCTCAACAAAATGGGATTGCTGAAAGAAAGAATAGAATACTCAAAGAAGCAGCAAGAACTCCTCGCCGCTCGGACTCGTGACTCCCATCTAAATTTTCTAGGCGTAATGATAACGGTGACTCGTGTTACACTGAAAGCAAATGCATTATTGCACGACAAGCAACATCAGAAGACACCATATGAATTATGGAATGACAGGAAGCCTTTCTTATCTTATTACCATTTTTCTGGATGTTCGTGCTTTATCCACAATAATGGAAATGATCAGTTAAAGACTTTTGATAACAAGTCAGACCAGAGAGTCTTCTTAGGATACTCCCGTGTCAGCAAAACCTTCAGAGTTTTAAACTACCGGACCCTTTGCGTGGAGGAAAGCCCTCATGTTGTCTTTAATGAGTTTGCTACTAAAGACAGGAGCAGAAACTCAAATTAAGAATCTGAGGACATCAGTTAACAGCTACAGGATCTAAGCTTAAAGGATAATGTTGAAAAGATCTAGCTTTGTTGGGATGATGATTCAAAAGAGAAAACTGGAGACAAGTCTACTGAATCTCAGCCAGCAGCAAACGTAGCAGAATAAATTGATTCTACTGAACATAATCAATCCCAGGTAACTTAGGTCGATGAAGAAACCTAAGTGGTAACTGAGACCTCTACTGAGGATAACAACTCAGGGGGAACAAATGAAGTTCCTGAGCTGAATGCCCCTAAATCTGGTGACTCCGTAGACCTAACTCTTGTCAATGAATTGCTAAAATCTTAGAATAGTACAACTGAAATGCCTAACTCGCCTACTATCTGTGTTGAACAAATTTTCGATGAAGAGATAAGACATCGTCGATCGTGGCTGGATGCTCACTCTTCAAACCTTATCATTGGAGATCCTTCAGCAAGCGTAAAGACAAGATCCAGATTCTGTCAGGGAGAGAGTGCTCTATATTCCCGCTTCTTGCTATTGAAGAACCTCAATCAGTTGAAGACGTGCTTAAAGATGCTGACTGGATCATTGCTATGCAAGAGGAGCTGAATTAGTTCACATGGAACGACGTATGGGAGCTTGTTGACAGATCCCAGCATCAACATATGATCGGAACTAAATGGGTCTTCAAGAGCAAGAGAGATGAAAATAACGTCATAGTAAGGAACAAAGCTAGACTCGTGGCAAAAGGCTACTGTCAGGCCAAGGGGATAGATTTCGACGAAACGTTCGCTCCAGTTGCAAGATTAGAGGCCATCAGACTATTCCTTGCCTACGCAACACATCAACGCTTCGAAGTATATCAGATGGAGGTGAAGTCAACGTTCCCGAACGACGTACTTAAAGATGAAGTCTATGTCGAACAGCCTCCCGGTTTTTAGTAGGGACATCAAGTGTATAGACTCAGAAAGGCTCTGTACGGGTTAAAACAAGCACCAAGGCTTGGTACGAAACCTGTCTCGAGTTCTCTTACTCGAAGGCTTTCGAAGAAGCAAACGCAAAGATCAAAGTACACTATTGACCTCCAAAGTTCGAATCTTAGATCAATCTAACTTGTGCAGATCTATGTAGATGACATTATATTTAGATCAAAGAATGTCATCATGTGTCAGCATTTCGAGAAAATGATGAAGGACAAATTTAAGATGTCGATGATGGGAAAGATGATTTATTTCCTTGGATTTCAAGTCAAACAATTAGAGAAGGGAACATTCATCAATCAAGGCAAATACACTCGAGACCTCATCAAGAAATTCGGCTGCAAATCCGGCAAACCAATCAAAATCCCGATGAACACGAACATGAACATCGATCTTGACATAGAAGGAGTATCAGTAGACCATACTGAATTTTGCACAATTATTGGTTCTTAATTATATCTAACTGCTACAAGACCTGACATAACTTATGTTGTAGGTGTCTGCGTCTTTTGGGGAAACCCTAACCAGTCACATGGACTCCGAAAAAAGATTCTCCACTTTCCCCAAGAGGACCCACACTAGACATGGGTTCTTTCTGGTATCCGGGGGATGATATTTTTTTGATGTTTTTTTTTTTTTTTTTTTTTTTTTTGGGGTGTTGTTTTTTACCTAAAATCAACTTTGGGAACTTTCGGTTCTCGAACTCCCCCGCAAGCACAGGTCATCTCATGGTTCTCAAAGAAACAACATTCGGTAGCGGCGTCAACACACCTGCGAATACATGGTTGTCGGAAGTTACTGCGCCCAAATCCTTTGGCTGAGATAGCTGCTACGCGACTATGACATCATTTAGAATGAAGTGCCGATCTTCTGCAACAGTTCCACTGCCATTGCAATCACTCAGAACCATGTTCTTTATACTGGATGCAAACACGTTGACATTGGACACCACTTCATTCGTGACCATGTCGAAAAGAATGATACCAGGACGGAGAAGATCCATACTGACCATCAAAGGGCCGATCAGTGTCCCAGCCTCTATGCCGATTGCAGATTAACAGAACTTTACTAGGTATGACACTGACCCACCGACTCGAAGTCGGATTGGATTAAGGCATTCAAGGAGCAAGGGACTAGTTCACTCTCGAACCTTCATGCCCCAATCATTACACATAATCTCGGCTACAATCGGATTCCCACTACGTGTTCAACTTAAATTTTTGCGTATCTCTTTTGTGTAGTCAACCCGGTATTTTAATGCCATTATGATTTTGATTCAGTATCGTATTCAATGCTTTAGAGAATATCATTTATTACAAACGGTTTCACTAAATGCACGACAATCTATGCTATTTCTAAGTTTTTTCAATACTTTAAATCATCGTACCATGCACTTAAATTAAGCTATATACGAGCAAAATTTGACTTAGGCGGCTAAGTTGATCATTACCTTTTATACAATCGAATCTAGACCGTCCATCTATTGAAGCGGGATTTAAACTGAGCCGTTGATCAAAAACTGTTCATCTTCACTATCATATATATCAACGATTAAACACTTAAACCGCCATTTTTACACTCTGCTTTAAACCCTAAAAATCTCTGAGCTTAGAATTTCCTTCTTGCAATCTGCATTAACCTTCTACAGAGATTATTTCGGTAAATTTTACATGCTTATTAGTATTTATACTTATTTATTATATTATTTGATACTAATACTGAGTTTCAGATTCAAAATATCTAGCCTTAAGCGGTGTTTTTTTTGTTTTCTCCCCCAACATGATAGAGATTTTGGAGAGGGACCGGGTCTGGTGTTAGCCTATAATGGAGTTCGACACTTGCAGGTTGGACCTCATGGACGAGGTGTTTGATGCACTAAGGGCATCAGGCCTCGAAGCTTTTCTGTCGAGGAAACCGGCGTATTTCCTCCCCCGACAGATCTCAGAGTTATATCTTAACTCCGAAGCAGTTGATGGCAATATCATTGGCAGATTCATAATGTATCACGTAGTTGACCCCTCCAAAGTCGATGTTGAGATGAAGAAGATGTCCCCCCCCCTATAAAAAAAAAAAAAAAAAAAAAAAAAAAACACCAAAACCCCAACACCACCCCCCCCCCCCCCCCCCCCCCCCCCCCCCAAAGCGCGAACCAAAACCCCCCCCCCCCCCCCCCCCCCCCCCCCCCCCCCCCCCCCCCCCCCCCCCCCCCCCCCCCCCCCCCCCCCCCCCCCCCCCCCCCCCCCCCCGGCAACCCCCCCCCCCCCCCCCCCCCCCCCCCCCCCCACCCCCCCCACACCCCCCCCCCCCCCCCCCCCCGCGGAACCCCCCCCCCCCGAACCCGACGACGACCCCCGGACGAGCCCCCGGGACCCCCCCGGGGGCCCCAACACCCCCGCGCACACCCGGAAGAGGAGGGAAGGGGGGGGGGGGGGGGGGCGCCGGGAAGCCCCTCAAAAACCCCCCCCCACGAACCGGGGAAAGCGACACCGAGGGGGAAGGGCGAGGGCGGGCGGGGGGAGGGGGGGAAGGGGGGGGGGGGGGGGCCCATAAAAAAAATTTAAAACTAAAAAAAAAAAAAAAAAAAAAAAAAATTATAAAAAATAAAAAAATTTAAAAAAAAAAAAAAAAAAAAAAAAAAAAAAAAAAAAAAAAAAAAATAAAAAAAAAAAAAAAAAAAAAAAATTAAGAAAAAAACCACCAACAAAACATTGCCTTCACCCCACCACCCCAAACCCCCCCCAAGAACTTCCACGCCTACCTTGCAGGGTCCCTTTAAGCATACCGCGTCCCTCGTTTAAATCCCGACGACCCGGGCGGGCTCCTTCGATCAGTTCCCCTGTGTGTCCCAGAAGATGATGAGGAGGGATATATGATGAGCCAAGGTCAATTTGACCGAGGTTCTTACTCAAAGAGTTCCGGAACAAGCCGCTAAGTTTGACAAATCCGCCCACAGGAGCCGAGTGTCAGGGGAAAATTGTTGTATGGGATGAAGCTTCTATCCGTGATGATCGAGGGACCTCCGTGTGGTGACAATATCACGTACGCGAAAGATAAGGATTCACTTCAACCCAAGAATATCCGTTTTCACGCCACGGATTAGGGTTTCCGTCAAGTAGAGGGAAAAGGAAGAGGAAGACTTCCACACCCGGTACCAAGAAGGGGTCTACCCCCAAAACCCCCCCAAAAAAAAAAAAAAAAATCTTCTGAGAAGGCTGTGATCATACCTCCCTTCAAACTGAGAGACGATTCAGACTCGCCTGAGAAGACAGTCTCAATGGAGAAGGCTGTCTCAGCTGAGAAGGCAGTTTCAGCTGAGAAGACAACCTCAGCGGAATAGGGGACCGAACATGAGCCTACAACTCCTATATCTCAATCCCCGCTCGACGTTCCTCCACTCAACAGCACTCCATCTGCTGAGAAAACCATGTCTCCCATTGATATAGACGACATGGAGACCAGCACTGAAGCTGAGACCATCGGGCTTGTGGCAGAAGCTCTTCAGAACAGAGCCACCCGAGAAGTCTCTAAGGCTATACCAGAAATCACAAGTCACACGGACTTGGTGACTATTGCTCAGAAGGCCAGACTTCAGATGCTGATAAGGTTCCAGGACTCTATCACTCTAGATCACCTGATCCAATACCAGTCCTGTGGAAATCTGAGGTGATAGGCTGCTCTGAGCCTGCGGATATCAGCTCTGATCGACTAAATACCGAGGAGCTAGAAATCCGCCAACAGATAGGCTACTTTGAGCATGCGGATATCAGCTCGCTCGAAGATCTAAGGGCGGCAATGCTGGCTCTTGTTGATGACCACATGCTTTCCGCAGCCGCGCCTTTAGAGGGTTCTGATCTCGATGATCAGGATCCACCCCGTGATGCAGGCCTTGAGAAGCCTGCTAAGGGTACTCAACTGGAGGAGGGAGCTCAACCCTCTGCTAACCTACCTGTCAGCTCCCTCCCTCCAGGACAGTCGGTAGCTGGAACCTCTCGTGCCGTGGACTCAGAACAGCTTTTGCTGGAGTCTACCTTTGAGGTTGCGCCCAGCTCGAAAGGCCGACGTTCTCGAACAGTGGCTAAGGCTCTGAAGAGGCAAGGGGCTCAGAACCACCTCTTGGCGAAGGCCGTCCACAGGAGTTGGAAAAAGGCCACTACAGCTCAGAGCGAGGAAATCAAGGAGCTGAGGACATCCCTTCATAATACAACCGCTCCTGATTTCACAGCCATTCTTACTGACTCACTTGCCATTCAACGAGCTGAGTTTGAACGACAGCAGGCATCGCTGACGGCTGCCCAGACTTCACTTCTGGAAACATTCAAGGCAGCGCAGTCAGAGCACTTCAATAACATCTCCTCACTGACTCAAGCCCATGATCTCAGAATAACATCGATCCAACATGCCTGTGAGGAGAAGATAGATGCCAAGCTGAAAGCGATTCAGGAGTTGGTCGATTCCTCTCACCGCAAGTATGGTGATGATCTGATAATAGAGAGGAAGGATCTCCACCTGAGATTCGAGAGTATGCAGAAAGCCTTGGACATGCTGGCTGTTGCATACTCAACCTTGAACCGCAAGGTGGTTCCAGTCCCAACCCCATACGCAATAGATGATGCCAAAAAGGGGGAAAGGACACTGAGGGGGAAGAAGTCAGTACCTGGAGCAACTCAAAGCCAATCAGCTCACACTGACCCCTCAGGAACAGTTAAGGGTCAGGCCAGGATGTCTCTAGCGCTGGTGATGTAGACTGGCCCAAGTGGCTCAGGACCTAAGGAACCCAAGGAATCAGCAACCCAAACTTCTACCGAGCATATCAAAGAAGTTGCTGAGTTCCTTGAGGAGGATTCAGAAGAGGAGGAAGAGACTCCTCTGCCTCCAGCAGTGGTGAGAAATGGTAAGAACCTGTTGAAAATCCCTACCCCACTGAAGAAAGGGACTAAAAGATATATCAGTCCAGCTGAGCAAGCCCAAATCAAAGCTGACGAGAAGTTAGCAAGGGAGCTAGCTGAAGCTGAAGCTGCAAATAAGCAGAAGAAGGTTCCGGCTAAGGCCAAGACAAAGGTGTCAGGAAGGAAACCTACTACTAGGCATCTTCCTAGAAAGCTTAAGATCAGCGATGAAGCTGATAAGGAGAAGGAGAAAGAACAAGAAGCTGAGCAGATTGAACAGCAAGGAACTGATTCTCAGCAGCAGCAGCAAGACTCTGAATCGCAACAGCAGCATCATCAAGAAAGGAAAAGGGCTGAGCCAACAATAGATTAGATGATCAATTTCAGCATCATTGCCTTGGACAAAAGAGCTTAATATTATCAAATTGAAGAGTTCAGGCGGCAAGAAGCCTTGGCTAAGGAGAAGGCTACTGAGGCAGCCAGGGAAGTTAAATGACTGAAGCCCAGACCACCTCCGCCGAAAGATACTGAAATTCCATATAAGTACAGGCAAGGCCGACGACCCAACAATCAGAAGATTCACAGATGGCCTCGGGTGGACAAGTGGATGCCGTGGGAAAAGACTCAGCAGTGGGAGACACTGAAGGCCGAGTTCATTAAAAGATACTATATTTGGAGATACTGACCTGAGTCCCACAAGAACAAAGCCTTTGTTGACTAGCTATTTAAATGCGACACAGAGATTTACAATATGGTCGAGAAGGCCATTGTTGATAAAGAAGATGTTCAGACCCCTCCTCCCAGACCTCTGCCACCTACTCAGAAGCTAGACGACTCACTTTACACAGGTGTGATAGAAGGAGAGGTTAGAAACGTTGTTGTGGCACTAGAGCTTGATGCGAATGATCCTGATGATGTGACTAAAATTTTGAAGCTAAGGAAAGATACATTTTAGATATATGGACTCCCTCTGCCTGAACATAAGTCTAAAGATTTCAAGGCAATGATTCAGAGGTTCAGAAGATAGTTCCTGTTAGCTTCTTTGTTTCTGTTTTTGATAGATAGCAAGTGATGTATACGTACTAACTTCCATATATATAATACATCTTTGATGTTTGGACTGACAACACCTTATTGTCTTTATGGCTTGTTATTTAACTTAACACTCAGAATCACCTAAGTGATTACTGACTCACATACTCACTGCTTATCCTGTGTTTGTCTATTTTGCTTAGATTGATAGACTCTATTTGAGTGGGGAAATTGTTGTTAGCATTATTTTTGTATTCCTTATCCCTCAGTAGATTAGAACTTGATGTACAACTCCACTGATTCTACTTGTAATATTTGTAAGGAGATTGTATCTGATAGTTTGTAGTGTTAGGTTTTGGCATCATCAAATAGGGGGAAATTGTTGGGAGATGATTCAGTAGTAGACTGTTTAGATGTGTAGAAGATTTGGCTGATCCCAAAACCGTAATTTGATTGGTGAACCCTTTCATTGTAATAGTAATGCCTTAGTCTCTAAGAGTTTCCGACTCAGTAGACATTCCTTCAGCATGGTTCAGGCTCAGAGTTCTGTATGCTGATCCCTCAGTAGACTATTCGCCTCAGTACCATGGAGTGAAGACTCAGTAGTGCTGGACTTAGCAGGAGCAGCATACTGAGAGGTGTTCAGATTCAGTAGTGTTGGACTCAGCAAGAGCAACATACTGAAAGGAGTCAGTAGAACTGGACTCAGCAGGAGCAGTTCACTGAACTCAGAGTCGACCTTCAGTAGAGTTGGACTCAGTAGGAGTATACTACTGAACCGCAGGTCAGACTTAGCAACGGCTTGACAGTCTCCTTGATTGTCAGATAATCTTCTATGTTAAAATCAGTAGAGTCGTCTAAGGTTGTTCACATCAAAGAAGTCACCTTCAGTATCTGTCTAGAAGTCTGTGTGTCTCAACTACTATCTACGCCTCGACCAATGACGTGCAGCCAACTGTCAAAGTTCTGGTAAAAGCTGCAAGTCAACAACTTTCCAGAAATGGAGGAAAAGACTCTGCAAGATTTCTTAAAAGAGCCGTTAGATACCCAAAGAGAGTGACACGTGGATCGTTCGTCTCCAACGGATCTATCAATAGCTCACCTCTATAAATACAGGGAAAATCAAATCGAACAAGAACACAGAAGAACGAGCGATTACGAGCAATAAACAAACAGGTTACAAAGCTTTCCGCAAGAACTTCATAGAAGCACTAAAATCGAAAGGCAACAAACTTGCTTTAGGGAACCAAGCTGATTAGAATCAAGCCTCTAGTATCCAAGTGATCGAACACGAACCCAGAGAGATTATTCCTCATTGTTCATCACTCTAGAAGCCACCTTCTTGTTCCATTCCCTCTAACCTAAGCTCCACTAATAATATCCATAGCTTAGACCCGAAGGAGTTCATATCTTGAATTGTTCTTACTGTAAAGAACTCCTTCATCGTTAGAGAGTTTGTCAAACTTTATAGTTTGATCCTTGTAAACTGGGACTTGCTCAGTATAATCATCAAGGCCAGTGTTTGTCTAGTGCACAAACCAACTAAGACTAACTCTGTATAATAAAATAACCTCCTTATCTTTTCGGGACAGTGGACGTAGGATTGTTTGATATGCAAACCACTTTAAAATCGACGTGTTCATTTACAATTGCATTGCTTTACCGTTCATACTGAAAACCGTTTTACAAAATCATATAACAGAGTTTCAGCAAAGCTTAAACTGAATGCACTAACCTACTGAAATAGTTTTAATAAAAACATTTTCAACTCAAATGAATTGGGCCTACACTTTCCCACACGCTACTGAACTCTTACTGAACGGTACTGAATTCTGACATCAATCAGCTAGCAGGCCTCACTTTGTCCACGCAATCCAGAATAGCTTGCCTGATCTACTGAATTTATTTAGCTAGACACTCTCCTGAATTGGACTATTCGCGTTTTAAGTTGAGAAAGTTTTCAGGTGTATTCACCCCCCCCCCTCTACACCTGAACATTTATCTCGGGACCAACAGGGTCATATTACTATGATCCTATTGTCAGAAGGGGTTCTAAGAGTCAGAAGAAGAAAAAGCCATTCAGAAGGCTAAGGTCAGTAGTCCACCAATTCAGAAGATAAGGACTCCTGAACCGACGAAGCCTCAGAAGTCAACTTCACCCAGCCTAGCGGTGAAATGTGTTGACAAAAGTGGAAAGAAAATGTCTGAGACCACCAGGGTCCTAAGACAGATTTGGGTTTGCAAAACTAATGCTTAAGGACCCAAAATCAAAAATAAAGGGTACCTAAATATAATTATGTTTTGAAGGTGCACAGGAACCCATGGTACATGGACAACAGATGTTCAAGACACATGACGTACCAAAGGAGTCTGATGAAGAATTATATCACAGAAGAAGGACCCAGAATCGAGTTTGGAGACAATGCAAAAGGCTATACCAGAGGCTACGGAACACTCAACATTGGAACCACCACAGTTCCAAGAGTATCATATGTTGAAGGACTTCAACATAATCTTCTCTCTATTAGTCAATTTTGTGATAACTCGAATAGAGTGATTTTTGACACTGGTTTCTGTGATGTCATTGATAAATCTATAGGGAAAACAGTGTTGTCAGGTTTGCGGAAAAAGAACATATACATTGCTGACAGGAATTCAGCAGAACCTGAAGCATGTTTGCTGGCGAAGAACGACAACAGAACGGGTTGGCTCTGGCACAGAAGACTCAACTATCTCAACTTCAAGACGCTCAACAAGCTTGCTAGAAACGGTCTAGTAAGAGGATTGCCGAATGAAGTGTTCAGCAAGGACACTCAGTGCGGGGCATGCATGAAAGGAAAGCAAACAAAGAAACAAAATCCACCAGTTCCATCACCTTCCACGGACGGAATCCTTCGTCTCCTGCACATGGACTTGTTTGGTCGAGTCTCTCCTGTGACGATCAGAGGCAAGAAGCATGCATTAGTAGTCATTGTTGACTACTCGCGCTACACATGGGTCATATTTATTGCCAACAAGTCTGACGTCAAAACAGAGTTGCCTACGCTTCTGAAAAGACTCAGTGTCGAGAAGAACACCGAAATTAGAAAGATTCGTTTAGACAGAGGAACTGAGTTCCTAAATGCGATGGTCAAAGAGTTCTGCGATACTAAAGGAATAGAGCATGAGACATTTGCTGCACGCACGCCTAAAAAAATGGGATTGCTGAAAGGAAGAACAGAACACTCAAAGAAGCAGCAAGAACCCTGCTCGCAGACTCAGGACTCCCAACCAAATTCTGGGCAGAAGCTACTGACACTGCATGTTACACTCAGAACCAATCTCTACTGACTAAGCAGCATAAGAAGACAACATATGAACTATGGAAGGGAAGGAAGCCTTTCATATCTTATTTCCATATTTTTGGGTGTTCGTGCTTTATCCACAATAACAGAAAGGATCAATTAAAGACTTTTGATAGCAAGTCAGACCAGGGAGTCTTCTTAGGATACTCCCGGGTCAGCAAAGCCTTCAGAGTTTTTAACTATCGGACCCTTTGCGTGGAGGAAAGCCCTCATGTTGTCTTTAATAAGTTTGCTACTGAGAACAAGAGCAGAAACTCAAGTTTAGAATCTAAGGACATCAGTAAACAGCTACAGGATCTATGCTTAAAGGCTAATGTTGAAAAGATCCAGCTTTGTTGGGATGATGATTCAGAAGAGGATAATTAAATCAAGACTACTGAATCACATCCGGCAGCGAACGTAGCTGAACAAATTGATTCTACTGAACAGAATCAATCCATGGTAACTCAGGCCGATGAAGAAACCCAAGTAGTAACTGAGACCTCTACTGAGAATAATAACTCAAGGGGAACAAATAACGTTCTTGAGCTGAACACCCCTAAACCTGGTGACTCAGTAGACCCAACTCTTGTAACTGAATTGCTTCAATCTCAGAATAGTACAACTGAAATGCCTAACTCTCCTACTATCTGAGTTGAACAAATTTCAGATGAAGAGACAAGACATCGTCGATCGTGTCTAAATGCTCACTCTTCAGATCTCATCACTGGAGATCCTTCAGCAAGTGTAAAGACAAGATCAAGATTCTGTCAGGGAAAAAGTGCTCTATATTCCTGCTTCTTGTCCACTGAAGAACCTCAGTCAATTGAGGATGCACTTAAAGATGCTGAGTGGATCACTGTTATGCAAGAGGAGCTGAGTAAGTTCACTGCAGATTCAGTCATGGCAAACCCGAGTAGTATCAGCGTGATCGTGCCAGTCAAGATGATCGAGATCCTTGAAAAGGATCGTGTGTGGTGCGAGCCGATCATGGAGTTCGACTCCAGCGGGCTAGATATGCTGGACGAGGTCTTTGATGCACTCAGAGCATCAGGACTAGAGAAACTTCTATCGACGAAGCCAGCTTACTTCCATCTGAGGCAGATTTCTGAGTTCTACCTCAATCTGGAGGAGGTAGACGGAGATGTTCTTGGAGCTTTCACAGTCCACCTTATCTCTGATCCTGCGAGAGCCGATCCTGAACTCAGACAGATGTCTGTAAGGCAAGCGCTTCAGAGAAGCTTCCAGCTACCCGACAGTGGCTTGAGTATAGCCGGGTAAAAAGATGATCTACTGGATGAATACTTAGATATCTTCTGCGGAGAGCCGACGACCTTCAGAGCCGCATTTCCTAAAAATTACATACTCCCGCAGTACCGAGCTTTAGCGTATGTTGTTACGCAGATTCTGACGAGCCAAGCAGGCTCATTCGATTAAGTGTCTAGACCCAAGCTTCAAATGATGATGGCCATCTACGATAGGTCCAAGATCAACTGGACAGAGTTCTTCTTAAAGGAGTTTCATACGCAGTCCACCAAGTTCGATAAGTCTACTGGACGTCTGAGTGCCAAGGGCAAACTCCTGTACGGGATGAAGTTGTCAGTTATGATAGAAGATATGTGCGGAGATGACAACTTAGCCTACGCTGATAAGGGCTACTTCAACCCAAAGAAGATCAGATTCCATAGCCGTGCTAGCGTGCTTCAGCAGATTGGCGCTGGCGCTGCTGAGGAAGGGAAGGGGAAGAGGAAGGCCCCCACTTCCAGTAAGAAAGGTGCTACCCCTCAGAAGAAGCAGAAGAAAGCCTCTGAGACGGCCGTGGTAGTAGCCCCATTCAGACTGAGGGATGATTCAGACTCCTCTGAGATGACAGTCTCAGTAGGAAAGGTTGCGTCTAAAGAGAAGGCAGCCTCAGCTGACAAATGGCCTCAGCAGAATAGGGGACTGCCCCTAAGATTACAACTCCTACATCTCAGTTCCCATTGGATGTACCACCGCTCAGCAGTCTTCCATCTGCTGAGAAGACAATGTCTCCTATAGATGTGGATGACATGGAGACAAGAACTGAAGTAGAGACTATCGGGTATGAGGTTGACACTCTTCAGGACAGAGCAACCCGAGAAATCTCTGAGGCTATTCCAGAAATCACAAGTCACTCTGACTTGGTGAACATTGCTTATAATGCCAAACTTCAACTGCTCTTTAGGTTAAAAGATTGGATCACCCTCGATCGTCTCATCAGATTCAGATCCTGCGAACTTTTGAATTCCGAGGAGCCAGAAATCCATCAGTAAATAGGCTATTTCGAGCTTGCTGACCTATGCTCCCTCGAAGACTTAAGGGCAACTATGCTAGTGTTACTTGAGGATAGAATCCCCTCGGTAACCGTACCTTCAAAGGGCTCTGATCCTGATGATCAGGACCCACCCAGTGATGCAGGCCCTAAGAAGCCTGCTGAGGGTACTCAACAGGAGGAGGGAGCTCAACCCTCAGCTGATCTACCCATCAGCTCCCTCCCTCCTGGCTCGGCGGCAGAAGGAACCTCTCATGATACTGACTCGGGACAGCTGTTACTGCAATCTACCTATGAGGTTGCCCCCATTGCCAAACGTCGAAGATCGAAGTCAATAGCCAAAGCACTTAAGAGTCAAGGGACACAGAACCGCCTCCTGGCGAAGAATGTCCACAGAATTTGGAAGAAGGCTACGACAGCTCAGTGTGAGGAAATCAGGGCGCCGAAGACTTCAGTTTAGAACACGCCTGTCATTGATTTCTCAACAATTCTCAGAGACGCACTTTCTGTACAAAGAGCTGAGTTCAAAATTCAGCAGGCATCGGTAACAGGTGCCCAAGCCTCTCTTCTGGAAATATTTAAGGCAGCTCAGTCATAACACTTGTGTAGACTCTCCACACTTAATCAGGCTCACGAGCTCAAGATTGATTCTATTCAGAAAGACTGTGAGGAGAAGTTCGATGCTAAGCTAAAGACAATTCAGGACCTGGTCGATGTTAAGCTAAAGACAGTTCAAAATACGGTGAAGACCTCATTATTGAGAGGAACGACCTACATATAAAATTCGAAGGTATGCAAAAATCCTTGGATAGGCTATCATCTGCCTACTCAGCATTGAATTCCAATGTAGTCTCACTTCCCACCCCAGGCGTATTGGATGATGCCAAAAAGGGGGGGAAATAGCCAACGGAAAGAAGTCAGTACCAGGGACACAAGTCAGATCTGCTCCCATTGACCCCTCTTCTGCAAAAAAGGGAAGAGACTGAGACTAAGGGTGAGGCCCAGGGTGTCTCCAGCGCAGGTGATGTAGGTGCAGAGACTGGCCCAAGCGGCTCAGGACCCAAGGAAACAGGAACTGGAACTTTCGCTGACTCTCAGAAGCATATCAATGAAGTTCCCGAGTTCCTGGAGGAGGACTCAGAAGATGAGGAAGAGCCTCCTCTGCCTCCACTAGTATCGGGAAAGGGAAAGAAGCCACTGAAGGTTCCTACTCCTCTAAAGAAATCCTTCAAACGATACATAGGCCCAGCTGAACAAGCTCAGATTGAAGCCGATTAGAAATTAGCAAGGGAGCTGGCTGAGGCTAAGGCAGCAAACAAGCATAAGAAGACTCCTGCAAAGGCCTGGACTAAGGTTCCAGCGAGGAAACCAACTAAAAGGCCTCCTGCAAGGAAACTCATCCTGAGGGATGAAGCTGATAAGGAGAAAGAGAAGGGGAAGGAAGCCGAGAAGACAGCTACTGACTCTCAGCAGCAAGAAAAGAAGAGAGTTGAGCCGACAATAGATGAGATGATTAATTTCAGTATCATTGCTCTGGATAAGAGAGCACAATACTGTCAACTAGAAGAATTCAGACGGCAAGAGGCTATGGCCAAAGAGAAGGCTGCTGAAGCAGCTAGAGAAGCTGAAAGACTGAAACCTAGACCTCCTCCGCCGAAGGATAGGGAGATTCCATACAAATATCGAAGGGGCCGCAGACCATCATAAGATACACAGGTGGCCTCGGGTTGATAAATGGATGCCCTGGGAGAAGACTCAGCTCTGGGAGATACTGAAGGTTGAATTCATCAAGCGTTACTATGTCTCGCAGTACTGGCCCGAAACTCAGAAGAACGACGCCTTTGCTGACTGGCTCTGCAAGTGTGACTTGGAGATCTACAACATGGTCGAGAAAGCCATTGCGGATAAAGAAGATGTTCAGACTCCGGCTTACAGACCATTGCCTCCACCTCGGAAGCTGGACGAATCTCTATACACCGGCGTGATAGAAGGAGAAGTCAGGAACGCAACCATTGCACTTGAGCTTGATGCTAATGATCCTGAAGACATTCCAAATATTCAAAAGTTGCGGAGAGATACCTTCAAGATGTATGGACTCCCTCTGGCTGAAGATAAATCAAAAGACTTTAAGGCAATGATTCAGCGTTTCAGAAGATAGTCTCTCTAGGTCCTTTCTCTCTTCTGTTTTGATAGTGTAGCAAAAGAAGGACTTGCATTGAACATCTTATATATATACAAACATCTTTGCTGCTTGGCATGACAACATCTTATTGTCTCCATGGCCTGCTTTGTTTTATATTTAACACTCAGAATCAACTAAGTGATTACTGACTCACACACTCACTACTTATTTGTGTTTGTCTATTGTTGCTTGGTTTGATTATTGTCTTGGAGGAATTGTGTTGGGAGAATTTATTTTAAAGATATATTCTGTAAACTCCTAATGGTCCTCAGTAGATTAGAACTAAAAGTACAACTCCACTGATCCTACTTGTAATACTTGTAAGGAGTTTGTATCTGACGTTTTGTAGTGTTAGGTTTTGGCATAATCAAATAGGGGGAAATTGTTGGAAGATGATTCAGCAGTAGATTGTACAGAAGATTTGGCTAATCCCAAAACCCTAATTTCATTGGTGAATGATTGTTTTGTAATTGTAACGTCTTGGTCTCTGAGAGTTTCAGACTCAATGGACTTACCTTCAGCATGGTCCAGTCACAGAAGTTCTGTTTGCTGAACCTCAGTAGACTATCAACCTCAGTAGCATGGAGTGAAGACTCAGTAGTGCTGGACTCAGCAGGAGCAGCATACTGAGAGGTGTTCAGATTCAGTAGTGCTGGACTCAGTAGGAGTAACATACTGAAAGAGTCAGTAGAACTGGACTAAGCAGGAGCAGTTCACTGAACTCAGGGTCGACCTTCAGTAGAGTTGGACTCAGCAGGAGTAGGGGTGGAAATCGGTTCGGTTTTGGTTAATCGAAACCGAATTTTCAGTTAACCGAAACTGAAGATTGCAAAAAATACCAACCGAAACCGAAATCGATCGGTTTTTCGGTTAAGTTAGTTCGTAGATAATCGATTTTTTTTTGATATACTGTAATTATTTTCGTAAGTCAAGAAAAAAGAAAATGTGCTGTACTTATAATCATGACTAATTGATGGTATAGTATGATGTTATTTAGTTATGCTTTACTTTCATTTTCCTAATTGTATTGTTTGTTTGTTTAGCTAGCCTTTTTGAACAAGAACATGTTGCTCGGTTGCCTGTTTGAGGATAATATATTAATATTTATTTATTGAAGCAGAATCTTCGTTTGATATTGTAAATAATGACTAAAGAGAATATATATAAAGCAGAATCATCGGTTAGAAGAAACTCAGTTGGCTGGTGTTTAAGAGAATAATGTGATGCCATCTACAGTCTTTAATTTAGAGTAGGTGGTCTGTTCACAATGCAAACATTAAGTGCAATGCATGTGGGTGATCAAAAATAGGTGAAGTATCAGCATCTTGCTATTTGTGTGTGAGTTTGGCTTCATCAATTTTTGCACATATCAATCAGATGCTTATTTGGTGTTAATGCATTGAACAAGCCTGTACCAGGTCCCATTATTACTGCTACAATTCGTTTTATTTCTTTGGTGTAATTTGAAGTAGTAAGTATTCGTATCAGTTCTATGGCCTAAATAATGCATGCCAAGCATTCAACATCACTTAATATTAATTAAAATTATGTCTCTAATAATTGAAATAGAATGCTAAAAAGTCTGAAATATTGAAATAGATAATACTATAAAGTCTAGAATACTGCAAATCATAAGGTCATAAATCATAATTGTCATTCGGTCGGTTCGGTTGGAGGGGCTGGTGGACGTAGATAACCGTTGTTAATTAAAACTGTGAACATAAAAAATAAAAAATAAATATAGTTAGTATTTTGTACATAAATTTAAAAAGTATATTAAACAAATTTTACCTTGTAAGAATTCTGCATCTAATACTCTTCGGGAACATCTTCAACATCGCTTAAGAATGTGTTGGAGCTCAACCAATCTTGTGCACGTACTAGTGCCTCGACAATGCTCGGCGTCAAAGAGCTTCTGAATGGGGAAAGGACTCGACCTCCCGTGCTAAATGCACATTCTGAAGCCACACTAGAAATAGGAATGGCTAGCACATCTTTTGCAATTACCGACAAAACCGGGAATCGTGGGCTATTGAGTCTCCACCATTGCAAGACATCGAATTGATCAAACTCCATCTCAGACATCTTAGGTAGCCTCTCTGTGAGATAGAGAGCAATCTCTGTCGAATTTTCTTCAGATTGTTGATCATCAAAAGTAGCCTGTAGCAAGAGAGCAGATTGGTTACGAAAGACTTGTAAGAGAACTGTAATTTATTATAAGAATTATAACTTATAAGAGAAACTGAGAAACATACCTGAAAAAGACGCTTACGTGGTCGAGCTCCTCCTCGACCTGAAGGTTGTCCTTGCCCCGATTCCGTTGTCACAGTAAAAGAAGTAGAAGTACAAGATGTAGTAGGAGTGACATGTTTCCTCTTGAAAACATCAAATAACTCATTCAATGAGTTTGTCACTTCCACACTCATTAGAGAGGCTCGCTGCTCATCATACATCGAATTCAAACACTTCTCCACGTGCTTCATTTTCTGTCGTGGATCCAAAATTGCAGCGATGTATAATATCTTGTTTATTTTCAAATTAAGACCATCCTCATCCATCCAGTACTTATCAACCTTCCTCTTCATACTTCTAGCCATTGCATTGATCACTAAGTCGATGCCGTCACCACCACACTCCAGCTCTCCAATGAAAGAAACTAAATCACACAATTCTGAGAGGAACAATGGAGATGTCACGTACTTGGTGCCGGAGACGAGTTTCGTGAGGTCATGGAACTTCTCTAAAAACTCACACATAGCAATAATATGAGGCCAATCTCCATCTTCTGGTGGCCCAATGCTATCTACCTTGTGAGTTTTCAACCTCATTTCACGCACATATGCCTTATTCATTAATAAGGTCCTAAAAGCCTTTTCATACAAACTTGCCGACTCCAGCATAAAGTAAGTTGAGTTCCACCTCGTAGAAACATCTAGGCACAGAGACTTTGTCCACTCCATTTCACAAAATGTGATCACACATTTCTTGAATTGCTCGATTCTAGATGATGAGGCCTTTACCCACTTCACGGCTTCTCTGACTCTTCTCACGGACATACCAATCTTCTCTATCCCAGCCCCCACAATCAAGTTAAGGATGTGCGCAACACATCGCCATAGGAGGTACTTACCATCTAACAGAGTCTCTAAACGGGGAATCATGTGCTTAATAGCAGTGTCATTTGCCGAGGCATTGTCCATCGTGCAACATATGATGTCCTTCAACCCCCAATCCTCCAATGATTCTAAGACTGCAACACCAATGTCCTCTCCTTTGTGACTCTTTATCTGTTTAAAGCTTATTATCTTCTTCTGCAAATTCCATTTATCGTCAATGCAGTGAGTTGTAACACAGATAAAGTTTAGGTTATTCACTGAAGTCCAACTGTCGGTGGTGATTGACACCCTTCCCATCCCTTCCTTGCGAAAATAGGACTTCAAAGAAGTCTTTCTTAGCAAAAACAAATTCATACAATCTTCATGTATCGTCTTTCTACCCGGGATTATAAACAATGGTTGGACGATCTTCATAAACCTCCTAAAGCCTTCTCTTTCTACAAAACGGAAAGGAAGTTCATCCCGGATAATCATCTCAGCCAATGCCATCCGACACTTCTCTTGGTTAAACTTCCAATTTGTCAATGTTGATCCCTCTCCTTCGGCCCTCGGTTGAAGATTAAGGATTGATTGATTATCTTGTGCCTTTTCTCGATCCTTACACATCTTTGAATGCGTCTTCAAAGCACTTGTGCCGTTTTTCTTCGGATCGGCTTTAATAAGTTCCCCACAACGACGACATTTCCCGATCTTTGTTTTTTGATCTCCTTCTCCAACCCAAAGTACTTCGAAGTCATCCCAAACTACGGACCTCGGTTTTGGTGGTAATTTGTGTTTCACATTTCTTGTATTTGCATCACTTTGGGTACCTTGTAATGCTTCATCTCGAGTGATTTCTTCAACCTCAATCTCTTCTAACAACCTTTGGTCCTGGTCATCTCGAGAACTTTCCGTTTCCATCTTAAAAAAATAAGACAAATAGCAACATCAGTAATTCAGCCATTGCATATTTGCACACAATATTTACAAACTGAAGCAACATCAGTAATTCAGCATCAGTACCAGCAATGCAGTAAATGATTAAAACCTCACACAAGGCAAGAACTCAGCAATGCAGTAAATGATTAAAACCTCACACAATTCAGCATTCAACACTCAATATTCAACTTTTTAATGAATAAAACCTCACACAAGGGAAGAACTCTTGATCGAGTTAGTAAATGATATTCTTTATCCACTTACTATTAAATTAACCGTTACAATACGAAGTTCCTCTCTCAGTTAATTTATAATTCCAGCTAATAAAGTCTACCCATGTTCATATGATGTTTCCAACAAAATGCAAACAAAATTTAAGGATAATGACCACATTTGATCTTATATAACCCTCAAGTCAGAATGGATCTAAATGTGATAGTTGTGATTTCTAACTTAATTTCTGAACCATATCTACTGACTACTACTAAAAATTACTTTCTCAGCCAAAAAATAACTGGCAAAATTATGTTGCAGAGTTCATTTTTTCTTCTATACTCCCTCCGTCCCTAATATATATGCCTACTTTCCTTTTTCGTTTGTCCCAAATTTATATGCCTATTAGCAATTTTTTATGTCTAACTAAATCTTTCACTAACTTTAATACATCTAATTAATGTGAGAATTTAGAAACAGACTACTTTATCCAACTTTTCTAATAACAAACACAATTATGTCTTTGACTTTTTAGTAATTTACTTTAATTTACTCAAATTCCAATACCAATATTTATCTAATTTTTATATCATTAAATATTTTCTTAATATGTGTGTAAAGTCAAATAGGCATATAAAATAGGGACGGGGGGAGTAATAGATAATCACATCAATCTTCTGGATACAAACATGTTAACACCTTGGTCCGTGGAGGCCGAGCGCCGGAGTGGGAGCGAAGCGGGAACGGAGCGGGAGCAGAAGGGCGACGGCCCGCGGCCGGATGAAGCAGTGAACTCCTCACTCCTCAGCCGAGCAGCGCAGATCGGAACAGAGGAAGCGCCGAAGCGAAATGTGGAAATGGAATTGGGAATTATCTACTGTCTGTCTATTGATTTAGGGCTACACAGAACAGAAAGAAATGCGGAAATGCGGAAATGGAATTGGGAATTATCTTCGAAGTACTTTAAGTTTCTATATAATTATATATTATAATTATATCATATAATATATTATATATAATATTAATAAGTCTAATTAAGGTTATCGGTTAACCGATCGGTTAACTGATAACCGAACCGGCGAAAATGTAGATAATCGAACCTGAAATCGAAATAAAATATTCGGTTTCGGTTAACCGAAAACCGATTTTTTCGGTTTCGGTTTTCGATTATTCGGGCTAACCGAAAACCGAATTACAGCCCTAAGCAGGAGTATACTACTGAATCCAAGGTCAGACTCAGCAACGGCCTGACAGTCTCCTTGATTGTCAGAAGTTTTCAATGTTGAAGTTTGAATGTCTCAACAACTTTCTACACATCAGAGAAGTCAGCTCCAGTATCTGTCTTGAAGTTTGAATGTCTCAACAACTTTCTACACCTCGACCAATGACAAGCAGCCAGCTGTCAAAGTTCTGGTAAAAGCTGCAAGTCAACTACTTTCCTGAAAAAGAGGGTAGACTCTGCACGATTTCAAAAGAGCCTTTAGCTACCCAAAGAGAATGACATGTGGACAGTTTGTCTCCAACGGATCTATCCATAGCTCACCTCTATAAATCGAGGGAAAATCAAATCGAAGAGAAATACGAGAATTGTTTTAACAAGAACACAAGCTTTCCGCAAGAAATTCAGAGAAATACTCAACGCGAAAGGCAATTATACTGCTCTAGGGAACCAAGCTTCATTAAATTAAAGCCTCTAGCATCCAAGTGATAGAACACGAACCCAGAGAGATTATTCCTCACTGTTCTTCGCTCTAGAAGCCCCTTCATTGTTCCCTTTCCCTTTAACCTAAGCTCCACTGAAATATCCATAGCTTAGAATCGAAGGAGGACATATCTTGAACTGTTCTTATTGTAAAGAACTCCTTCACATCTTTGTTTGAACCTTGTAAACTGAGACTTGCTTAGTATAATCTTCAAGGCCGTGTTTGTCTAGTGTATAAATCAACAGAGACTAACTCAGTATAATAAAATAGCCTCCTGATCTTTCCGGGACAGTGGACGTAGAATTTTAGATATACGAACCACTTTAAAATCGTTGTGTCCATTGATTTACTGTTCCTTCTGAAAACCCGTTTACAAAATCATACAACAGAGTTTTAGTAAAAAGCTTAACTGAGTGCACTAATCTATTGAAACAACTTTACTAAAAACGTTTTCAACTCAACTGAATTATGCCTACACTATTTTGCACCTACTGAACTCTTACTGAACGGTACTGAATTCTGCCATCAGTCAGCTAGCAGGCCTCAGTATAGTCAATCACTCTGTCCACGCGATCCAGAACAACTTACCTGGTCTACTGAATTTATTCAGCAGACAATCTCCAAAATCGGACTGTTCGCGTTCAAGTTTGAGAAAAAAATTCAGTTTTATTTACTCCCCCTCCTCTACACCTGAACGTTTGACTTGGGACCAACAAGGTCTGCACCTCAGTTCTGTCTTCAATTCTGTCAACTCAGCTCAGATCTACTAAAGAAATAGCGGAACAAATTTCGGAAATCATAGACCACTCTGATCTAGCTGATATCACAGTCAGGGCAAGGGTACAGATGCACGTATTCCTTGAATGAGACATCTTGGAAGAGACCATCGACCTAAAGACTGTCCCTGAACTGATGCCGGAGGAGCAGACATTGAAGGAAGATATTAGTTGCGGAGAGCTACCAGATATGGCGTCTATGGAAGATCTTCGCTTAGCCATACTCATGCTCTTGAGTCTAAGGGGCACTATTGATCAATTTACTCAACCAGACTCAGGTCACGATGAGTCACACAAGGATGCAGACCAGGGAGGATCTGCTGAGGGAAAATCTTCGAGATGATGACTCACCACCTCCACCACCTTCATTAGGTTACATCATCTATGCGCTGTCCATGCCTCAGCCCAAGCTTAACCAATCCAGACATCAAGCTACTGAGATCAAGGACAAAATTGTGACGTCTATTAACAAGTGCCTTAAGCGTCAGGGTCACAAGAATTGTCTACTTGCTCAAGACGTAAATTCTAAGTGGGGAAAATATACTGAGGCTCAAACTCAAAATCTCGGTGCCCTGACAGCTAAAGTGCAGAGAATAAGTAAGCCTACTACTCTTGATACTGATGAGATCCTTCGACTAGCACTTGATACACAGAGGACTGATCTGAACTCTCAGTTTAAGCAAATCCTGCAGACTCAGGCCAATACATTTACTGATAAAATGGCCACTCTACTGGATCACGTCCTCAAGGCCTTCGAAGAACATAACAAGCTAACCAGTGAGAGTGTCTCTAAAGCACTTGTGGAACAGCACAACGTCGGCCAAGCCATCATGAAAGAGGCTACTGACATGGTTGAAGCATACATGAAATAGACTGAAGTTGGTAAATCTGAACTACTAAAAGTCGTACAGACTGAGCATGATAATTACTGGAATGAGTATTTCCGTCGGGGATGTTGAGGCCAAGCTCGAATTTATCAATCTTTCGGTATCAGGCCTTACTGAAAAGGTTACTGCCTTGGCAAGTCAGCTTGTTGATGCCAAAAAGGGGGAAGGAAGTAGGAGGTAACAACTACTGACCCTCATAAAAGCTGAAGAGGCGGGAACGAGCAAAGAAGTGGAAGAAAGCAGCAGTAACTGAAGTAGCTGAGTTCTTAGAAAAACTGACAGAAGAAGATTATATTCGCTCAGCTGCAAATGGAAAAGCCTTAGCTCCCCCTAGTCCGCTTAAAGCAAAGGACCTCAAGTTCAGAACGCCAGATGAGCAAATTGCATATGACGAAAAACTGGCGAGAGAGCTGCAGGAACAGGATGAAGGCAGAGCAAAAGCCAAGAAGAAAGGCATACAGATCAGGACTCCACTGCCTACGAAAATGAGATCTATGATGCCTAGGCAATCTAGAGCTCAATCGTCAAAATCCAAATCTTCTGAAAAGTAGCCTGAAGCTTCTAAGTCCAAGTTAGCTAGACCAAGTGACTGTGAAGCTAAGAAGACCATTCCCTCAACCAAATTATCCAAAACCAAGAAGCTAAGATAAAAGAGATATGGGATGCCTGCGAAAGAGGCTTGGATATCACTGCTCAGGCCCGACAAACTCAAGCTGCAAAAGAAAGGATAAGACTAGCAAAGCTTGAAGTCCTCAGGCAGAGTACTGAAAAAGAACCAAAGGAAAGAATCCCTGAGAAAAATAAAAGCGTCCCTACAACTTCAAAATTCTACAGACGCAGGGAACAGGGAAACAACATTAAGAGGATCATCTATCCAAGAGTTGACCAATGGGTACCTTGGAAGATAAATCAGAAATGAGAGCAGATCAAGGTCGATTTCATCAAGAGTAATTATATTTGGAAGACGACGAGTGAAGATGATATACCAGATGCGACGTTCAAAGAATTCTTGAAGATTTCAGAACCTGAAGTTTTTGCTGAAATCATGATCGCTCTCAAGACCCTCAAGGCACCTGAATTCAGAACCCTCCCTCCTCCTTGCACTTTATAAGGAAATATATGCACTAATGAGATTGAGGATGAGATCAAATTTGCCATTATCAGAAGGGGACTGAATATGAATGACTCTGAAGACAAGGAAGAGATCAAGAAGCTGAGAAACCGAGTCTACAGATCCTATGGTCTTGATCTTCCTAAGAAGAAGTCAGCTGACTTCAAGGCCAAATTGCAATAATTTAAGAAGTCCATCTGATTCTCCCGTGCTCCGATAGTCCGTATTCAGATAGAGTAGAATTTCATGTACATGTAATATCTCTGATCATCTATGAAATACTATCTCTTTTGGCCTATGACAACTACTCATTGTCACCTAGCTATTTTTTCTCTTAACACTACTGATCACCTCAGTGATCATAACACACACTCATTTTTTTTGTTCTCTCCCTTTGTTCTTAATTTGTTTATCTCTTAGACTTTAGTCAGTGTGATAGAAGGATATTGTTTTAGATAAGGGGAAAATGTTTTTGATGGATTGTTAAATCTAAAAGGTTTTGGCATCATCAAATAGGGGAAAATTGTTAGGAATGAGATTATGTATGATAAGATTTGAAGATCCCAAAATCCCTAGCTGAATGATGAGCCTAATATAAAGTAATAGCTTAGTTAAGTTCAGCATGTTAGGAACTCAGTAGGCTAGCTAGAGTTAAGTAGTTGATAGGTTCAGTAGAAGATCTGTCGTTCAGCTGGAAGAACTCAGCATTAAGGAACTCAGTTGGGAATGTCAGAACCCACTAAATCTAAAAAGGAATTCGAGCCACGTATTGAACATCTCAGACGAATGTTAGTAGAAGTAAATTCAGAGGGTCCGACGATTCAGAGGAAGTCAACTCAACATAGTCTTGGACTTTAAACAAACCTCACCTACTTTCGTAACCTCGACCAATGAGGAGCCGTCAGCACTCTACCTACTCTGCAATAAGCTACTCCCTAGACTGAAAAAGAGGGAATCCCTTCAGTAGCATTCAAAATGAAGATGGTCGTTTTTCGTGTCGTATTCGACACGTGTCTAGACTCCCCCCAACGGATTTATTCATAAGTCGAGACTATAAATAGAGAAGAGTCGTCATGCAGAAAAGACAACAAGGGAACCAAAGCATTCAAGCTCATAAACGCTCTAGCGAACTTAAAGGTTATCAAAGCGAAGAACTCGTATGCAGAGAGATCATCTTAGTTCATTACTCTAGAGATTCAATAGTTCCCTTTCCCTATTCTAAGAAGAATAATTGTAATATCATTAGCTTAGAAAAATCTCGAAGGAGTTCAGCTTTCTGAACTGTTCTTATTGTAAGAACTTCTTCATAGTTGGAGAAAATCAAACCTTATGTTTGAATCTTGTAAAGTCACTAAGACTATAACTAGAGTATATATCCAGTGTACAGATCGACTGAGACTTGCTCAGTATAAGCAATCAAGAACTCCTGCTTCATTCGGGACATTGGACGTAGGATCTAGCATATCCAAACCACTTTAAAATTGTTTGTGTTGATTTACTGTTTCATTGATTAACTATTCATATTGCATAAAACTGACTTTAAATCAATCATCATAAAACGTGTTTTCAACTGAGACGAAAATCTTTTTGGGCCTACACTTCCGCACACAATATCTTATGTTGAATTACTGTTCATTGACATAAGTTAGTAGATAGGACTCAGTAGACAGATACTCTGCCCACGCGATCTAGAAAGCTTACTTGGTCAACTGACTAGTTCAGTAGCAACATTTAGTAGCAATGACTTTTGTGTTTTGAGTTAAAATATGCATTCAGGTGTATTCACACCCCTTCCCCATCTACACATGAACATGTTAACAAGGAATATCTTCTAAATGGTTAAACTTATTTTTTTCTATTTTCCATTTCCAATAATAACACTATACTACTAAACATGTTATTTTCTAACTTTCTCGAAAAAGAATTCCAACGTACTTTTATCAAATGAAAATCTCAAAAAAAAATATTTGATTTTATTTATTTTCAAAAAATTATATATGTAATAAGAATATATACATGACAACATATTTCAAAATATCTATATAATAAGAATTGTTGACATCACACGGTAAATTCAATGAATTTAATTAGTTGATGTTCTATTTTAAAATTTCTCTAAATTAAAAATACGAATATATACTTTAAATATTTTAAAATAAATATGTAATAAAAATTTATACGGCACATAGTGAATTGTAAAAGTAGGATATCCTATTTTTTATTTAAATTTTATGTGTAACGATAATATTTTTTTTGCATAGATATTTGTAGATACTATTTCTTTTAGCAAAATTAGAAATGTGTATTTTTTTAGCAAAATTAGAAATGTCAATATTTTTATGGATAGATTTTTTTGAAAATAAAAAACAATTTTTTTTTGAAAATAAGTTATTCTAATTCTAAATATCATTATTGAAAAAGGAAAATATAAGATTTATTAATTTCGAAGATAATCCCTTCTAATATGCTAATAGATTGAAAATTATTTTTTTAAGGAGTAATATATTTTAGGGATTAGTTTTTGTTCGGACTTAATTTTTTTGAAAGTAATATTTTAAAAACTTGCTGCATATAAATCACATATATAAAATATATTAATTCAATTAAGTGAGACAAACTCAATCTATAGATGATACTTCTATATGAGTCAATTTAAGCCAACATTATATTTTCTATGTTTGAATGGAAATGGTTTCTTGCTATTTTAAACTTTCCAGTCTTGTGGACGGCACCGGGCCCCTAACGGAACTCCATTTACACTGTTGTAGTCATCCATAATGGCCTAATTTCATGTATAAGTCCATTTTGTCGTCCATATCAACTTTATAAACCACGTCTAAAGTCCAAATTTACTGTGCTCAAACATAAACTCTTAAAACCCAAAATTCAAATTCTTGTCTACACAGAAACTGTAAAACTAAAGATGAAATCCAAATTCGAATGAAACTAATTAAATCTCCGCCACTCTAAAAAATATTTTTTGCATTCAATTTCAGTGTTCCGGATTTTCTCTTAGAAGAAAACATTAAGTATTCTAGAGAGAAGGTTAGAATTGTGCACCCACATATTCAACTGATGTCACTTGTGACAGGGTGAGTCCACTGAGAATACAAGTCGATTATTTGAATTCAAATTAGTTCATATATAATAATATAAATCCGTACATAGATGTAATAATATTGCACTAACTTAATCATGTTCAATATATTGAATTATAAAAATATTAATTAGTAGAATTTTTGAACATGTGACCATACATTTCTTTAGTTCTTGAAAGGATTGCTTTCTTTTTTTATCTACCTTTTTCCTGATGGTAAAGTACTGGGAACGCCCCTTTTGCGTAGAAGCATATTTTGTCTTATGGTTTGATAATGCGTGCTATGAATGTAATTTTGAAAACATTAAATCTTTGAAATATTAATTTCAAAGGTATTGTACACTGTACACTAACTTGGCAATTGAAATATAGTCAAAAGTATTGGCGGGAGACAATAAAAAATTAGGCAACTAATTGAGCCATATCAGGGATCTAATACAAGAAATAAAGCAGGGGCTCAAATTAATTAATTATCTATGCTCAGCCCAGAGAAAAATTAATTAATAAACACAGATTCATTCCACTAGAGAATCTGTGCTGACTAACCCCTTTATCCCAAATTGAGCAAGGGCTTGTATTTTATACTTAATCGATCTCCGTATTTAAGATATAAATATCCGTTAATTAATTAAGCTCACTGACAGCTTAAATTAATTAACATATTATTATATTCCTGAGTAGTACCACTCGACCTCATTAACACACCTGAACTTAATCAACCGGCCGGGTTTAGTGTGCTAATCCTTACGAGTTCCTCAAGGGATATTATCAACCCATTTTACTAGGATACGGTTGCAAGATACAGACAACCAGCCCGAGCCACAAATAACTACTAACACCCAAGATACGTAGATCCGGTTGCGATGACGTTCACCATAGTAGGTCAAAGTGATAGATAGCCAAATGCGCTCAGCTGAAGTCTTACCAAGCTTAAGACCAGCTAAGTCACCGAGATCTTGATTCTCCACCAAGGTCAGTTAGGAGAACACATCTCACTGTGATCCATCAATACACCACCTTAAGTGTACTAGTAAAGACAAGCAGCTAAGACAAACCACTTCTTATCTAAACTGCAGCTTAAACCGACAACTTATCCTTAAGTTATCTCAGCTGTGATAACTGTTTATATCTTGTCAGTTCAACCAATTTGTGTCGTCTTCTGTGATGCCCGACACACTACACAAATCTAACTTTTATACAAGATAAATGATTACATGTGCAAATATATATTTATCAAGTAGGAGAATAAAATAGTGGTAAGGATAAAACACATTGTATACAAGCATAAAATTTGCTTCCAGTATACAAAATCCCAACAATTCTCCCACTTATACTAAAGTAAACTTTTAGTATACAATGTGTCAGTTCTTCGTACAAACTAGTACTCAGCTATCTATCATATCAATCACTGCATCTTCTCCCACTCATACAAAAGTTTTTGTAGTCCTAAGTGGGGGGCATCTCTACCACTCCTAGGCCACGAACATGCTTTTCGTAAGCCCGAACTGTAAGCTCTTCGTGAAAGGATCAGCTAGATTGTCTTCAGTTCCAATTTTGTCAATCACCGCGTCTCCTCGATGTACAAATTCTCGTATGATATGGTACTTCCTGTCTATGTGTTTAGACGCCTTGTGGGATCTGGGTTCCTTTGAATTTGCCACTGCACCTGCATTATCACAATAAATTGTGATTGCCTTAGGCAAATTCGGACAATATCAAGATCCATGAGGAAATTCTTGAGCCAAACTGCCTCTTTAGAGGCTTCTGAAGCAGCCACATACTCTACTTCCATGTTTGAGTCCGCAATGCATTTCTGCTTTGCACTCCTCCATGAGATGGCTCCACCTCCCAAGGTAAACACATAACCCGAGGTAGACTTCTTCTCATCTTTGTCAGCCTGGAAATCCGAGTTTGTATAACCCAAAGGCACTAGACTGTCTGACTGGCAAACAAGCCTATAATCTCTAGTCCTTTTAAGGTACTTAAGAATGTGCTTTACCGCAGTCTAGTGCTCTTGTCCAGGGTTAGACTGGTATCTTGAGACCATGCCTACAGCATATGAGATATCTGGTCTCGTACAAAATATTACATACATGAGGCTACCGACAGCGGAAGCATATGGTACTAGCCTCATACTTTCTATCTCTTCAGACGTTTTAGGGCACTGATTCTTTGATAGAAAAATGACATGTCTGAAAGGTATTGAACCTCTCTTGGCATTTTGCATGCTAAAACGAGCAATAATAGTATCAATGTAGGACGCTTGTGACAAGCTTAACTTCCTTTTCTGGCGATCCCGGATAACCTTGATCCCAAGGATGTAAGCAGCTTCACCTAAGTCCTTCATTTGAAACTGCTTGGATAACCACGTCTTTACGTCTGATAACACTTCAACATTGTTGCCAATGAGAAGGATGTCATCTACGTAATGTGCAAGAAACACCACTGATCCGTTAACACGGATACGGTACGCACACACCTCGTTCGGATAGGGTACAAATCCATAGGATTTGACTACCTCGTCGAAATGCTGGTGCCATAATCGGGAAGCTTGCTTAAGTCCATAAATAGACTTCTTAAGCTTCCAAACAAGATGCTCTTCGCCCTCCTTCACATAACCTTTTGGTTGTTTCATATAGATGTCTCTACCTTTTTCAAGGTGACCGTTTAGGAATGCGGTCTTGACATCCATTTGCCAGATCTCTAAGTTCATGTGAGCTGCTATGGCAAGGAGAATCCTAATAGACTTGATCATTACTACGGGCGAAAAGGTCTCTTCATAATCGATTCCTCCACTAGCCTGGCCTTAAACACCATGATCTCTCCATTCGGTCCTCTCTTTCTCTTGTATACCCACTTACTACCAATAGCCTTACAGCCCTCAGGTAGTTCAGTGATCTCGTATACATGCATATCAGTTATGGACTTAAATTCTGAGTCCATGGCGATTCGCCAGGAATCTGCATCTATATCTCCCACTGCTTCGTTGTAGGTCCAGGGATCAACGGTATCATGTTCATCTGTCGGGAGATGATCAGACGTCTCCCAAGTGAACATATACCGATCAGGTGTAAAAATCACCCTCCCACTACGTCGAACAGTATCAGGCGCTGTGTTAACAGATTGTGCAGTTACTCGTGGAGTACTGTCTTGCACAACTGGTTGTTCAAGTGGAACTCGACCACCTTGTAATTCCTCAAGGATGATGTCGACTCGAGACTTGTGGTTGCTAATGTAATCCTCTTCTAAGAACCGAGCGTTAGTGCTAATAACGATCTTCTGTTCTTTAGGATCATAAAAATATCCATCCTTCGTTTCCTTCAGATACCCTATGAACAACATCACTTCTGAACGTGATTCCAATTTGTCAGCCTGCATATTTAGCACATAAGCAGGATTACCCCAAATCCTTAAGTGGTGCATACTAGGTTTGTGCCCGCTCCACAACTTGAAAGGGGTCTTTTGTACCGATTTGGAAGGCACACGGTTCAGCAAGTATGCTGCAGTCTCGAAGGCATATCCCCCAAAAGGAAACTGGCAAAGTTGCATAACTCATCATCGACCAAACCATCTCTAAGAGAGTTCGGTTTCTTCTCTCTGACACACCATTCAGCTGAGGCATACCCGGTGCTGTCAGCTGGGATGTAATCCCACATTCTGTCAAGTAGTCCTTGAACTCGTTGGATAAGTATTCCCTACCACGATCAGATCGTATTGTTTTGATTTCTTTACCTAGCTTCTTCTCCACTTCTGCCTTAAATTCCTTAAAGGTTTCAAAACAATCCAACTTGTGGCGAAGAAGGTAAACATATCCATACCTCGAGTAATCATCAGTAAATGTGACGAAGTACTCATACCCTCCACGAGCTTGTGTAGACATAGGCCCACACAAGTCAGAATGTATCAAACTTAATACTTCTGTAGCTCTATAACCCTTTGCCTTGAAAGGCCTAGTGATCATCTTTCCTTCCGAACAGGTTTCACAAGTTAGAAATGGTTCAACGTGGAGAGATTCCAATGATCCATATTCCACCAACCTTTGAGTCCTGTTAAGATTGATGTGACATAGTCTTAAGTGCCACACATAAGTTTGGTTTACCTTAGAAGACTCTTTCCTCTTCTTAGGATTTGATGATGAGGAAGCAATATTAACAGAACTACGCGGTTTACAAGTAATAGTATATAAAGATCTGTTTAATGGTCCACCACAGATAAAATCATTGTCTTTCACGACTGAGACTTCACTATCAAAACATGATTTATAACCATCCATGGTGTAGAGTTTTGAAACAGAAATTATGTTTCGCCTAAACTCAGGCACATGTTAAACATCTTTAAGTACTAAAACAGAACTATCAAAAGATAGATGTAAATCTCCAATGGCAATTGCAGGAACTTTCGATCCTTTGCCCATTGAGACTACCACCTCGCCATTGCTCAATTGCTTTTTCTGCAAGAAACCTTGCAAGGTGTAACAAACATGATCAGTTGCCCCCGAATGCACTACCCATTCGTGGGTAGAAGAGGAAACTAGAACAGTCTCAGTAACAAGAGCGACTCGCGTTTCTTTCTGTTTTCCTTGGCACCTGTATAATAACTCTTCCAGTGTCCTTTCTTACCATAATTGAAGAACCTTCCTTTTTCTTTGGCATTCGCATGCCGCCGATAAGGACCGTCTTCTTACTCCCACTACTCTTCTTGAATTGACCACCCTTTCTGCTCTTTTTCTGGTTTCCGCTTTTCAGAGGATTCCTTGAGCTACTAGGGATATTCAAGACTTGAGCACTCTTGCCCTTTCCTATAACCTCTTTGACTGCTACCAGAGATTTGAGTAACTTACTCATAGGAAACTCATTCTTAGACATAGCGGTCATAAAACATAAGTTCTTATAGGACATTTGTAGAGCATTTATTGGGAATGTAAGATATCTCTTCCACTCTATGAAATTATTTTAAAATGTTAAACCCGTTGGGTTTGGTTGGTGAGACTGTTTAGGAACTCGAAAAATATTCGAACAGACATATCTGAAAAGTATAATTTAAAAGCATGTATGAAATTAATATTTGCACATAATTCGTAATTAATAATCATTGTAACCTTTTTTAAAAACAATGATATTAAAAACCTCGAATAACTCTAAGAATTCCACTTGTAAGCCACGCAGGTGGACGTTTACTAGCGTAACCCTAAACCAAGCTATTTACCTTGCTCTTTAATTCTAATCCACGCCTAGGTTCTTAAGACGAATGTAATTAATAGTTCGATATTCTGGACCATGTCACTATTAAAACGCGGGAAGGGACTTCGAGGGAAGTGAATTGTACCTGCGGTGACATCTAAGCATTGACCATTAATTTGACCAAAATAGAATCAAATTCTCGAAATTGACATACTTACTCGAACCATGCCGCATTCAATTTGATTTAATTAGTCATCCTATTTTATTATTATCTTCTAGAGTACTCGTGTTTACTAGGCTAGCAAGCCACACAGGATGACGTTTACTCACATAATCTTACTACTTTTGTGTAGAGTCCAATTAATGGAGGTCCGATTAATTGTTTAATATTCAAATAAATGGAATCTAATTAAACATTTAATTTAAAGTTTCTTAGTCTTTTTCATTCAAAAGGTTTGATATGAATCATGCATCATCACATAATTCCTAAAGCATGCAATTTCTAATCGCACTTAATAAAACGTGCTCGCGAAAATAAACATGTTTTAAAATGAATAAAATCCTATTTACATGTTTTTCTAAGTGCAATTAATCACATAATCGCATGCTAAAGCATAATATTAAATAAATGCGCAAATAGGAAATAAAAACGTCGTTATCGGGCTTAAAAACACGTAATTCCAAACTATTACATAGCCCGATCATAATACAGCTCTTCGATCTTCAAAATCTTTGAATCTGGAAACTGCATCGAAAAATGTCTCGTGCAACGTCATCAGGGCATCTGCCACGTGGTAGACACGTGGGAGACACGTGTCAGCAACGGCTGATGTGGTGCGCCACGTCAGCGCGCCAAGTCATCATCTTCTTCAACATGCAAAAACCATCGCCGCCGCCTTTCCGCCGCCGCTGGCGGCCCACCGCCGCCTCCTCGACGTCCCTGGGACCCCACCGACGTGAACCAGACAGCGCCGTCGCCGGAACGCTGGCCGGGAACGCAGCCGTATGCTTGCGCCGTCGCGCCCCGCACGCGCGGCTGCCACCCCCGACGCGGCTGTTCCGGTCTACCTACGTCGTTTCCAGCCACGCCCGACGTCGTCCAGACGTCTGGGCTGCGATGATTGGCCGGAATTAATAGCTGCGGCGACTGGGTTTCAGCGTATTACGCAGCCTGTCGCCGCCGTCTTCGCTGCTCGATTTTGCCTCTTTCCGATCCGCGATTCGCTCAATTAATTTAGGGGAAACAATCCTTGGACAATTTTCGATCACCATGAACGGATTCCTGCCAAAATCGTCCATCAATTTCCCTCAATTACGAATTAATTCACCGAAAAAACATAAATTAGAGCAGCAACTTCAGACGTCGATTCCGGCCGAATTCGAGATCGGATGTTCCCATACGACATATCGACGCGAAGATCCTAAGAGGAGGAATCCATAGGTTCAAGCTGATTGTCGATCAGACACCGAATGCGCTGGCAATCACCGCCGCAAGATGCGGCGGAACCCTAGCAAGCTAGGGTTTTCGGCAAAAATTAAGTTTCGACTTTGTCTCATTTTTTGTGCCTCCCAGACCTGAATACAGTACAAAAAACAGTACAATCACATAACAAATAGGTCCTATTAACTACTCGTGGATTTTCTCACGAGAAAAACGTTACAACGGGGTCAAAACAGTGGCTTGCAGGCCTCCCCAAACACAAAATTAGCCCGATAATGACGGAAATAAACCCTAATCATGCACCTAACAGCAACAATCAGAGCCTAAACCAGGCTCTGAAGAACCATATACCTTCCTCCTTCGTATGTTGTTGCAGCTCTGATTGTTGCTCGTGTGTCAGATCTTCTGATCTGTGTCCCGGCCTTTTTCTCCCTCTAGGTGGTCAGCGAACTGGAGAAAATAAGAACACTGTCTCCCTCTCATTCACGCCGTGCGTGTATCTATTATTGCGTGTGTAATCTGTTTATGAACAGAATACTAATATATATAGGCTTCAAAAGCAAATATAATTTTAATATTTGTAGCCTATTAATTTAATTATAGTCATAATGGACTTCAACATAATTAGCCCATAATGTAATTAATTAATCTTTTGGGCTACTAATATTTATCAATTAATTGGCCCGACCAATTAATTCCAGATAAATAACATTATTAAATAAAATAAAAATATATTAATATATTAATAATAATTTCTGAGAGACAATAAATAACTAGGCAACTAATTGGGCCAGATCAGGAATCTAATACAATGAAATAAAGTAGGGCCTCAAATTAATTAATTATTTATGCTCAGCCCAGAGCAAAATTAATTATTAAACACAGATTCATTCTACTAGAGAATCCGTGCTGACTTACCCCTTTATCCCAAATTGAGCAAGGGCTTGTATTTTAGACTTAATCGATCTCCGTATTAAAGATATAAATATCTGTTAATTAATTAAGCTCACTAACAGCTTAAATTAATTAATATCTTATTATATTCCTGAGTAGTACCACTTGACCTCATTAACACACCTGAACTTAATCAACCGGCCGAGTTTAGTGTGCTAATCCTTACAAGTTCCTCAAGGGATATTATCAACCCATTTTACTAGGATACGGTTGCAAGGTACAGACAACTAGCCTGAGCCACAAATAACTACTAACACCCAAGATAGTAGATCCGGTCGCGATGACGTTCACCATAGTAGGTCAAAGTGATAGATAGTCAAATGCGCTCAGCTGAAGTCCTACCGAGCTTAAGACCAGCTAAGTCACCAAGATCTTGATTCTCCACTAAGGTCAGTTAGGAGAACACATCTCACTGTGATCCATCAATACACCACCTTAAGTGTACCAGTAAAGACAAGCAGCTAAGAAAAGCCACTTCTTATCTAAACTGCAGCTTAAACTGACAACTTATCCTTAAGTTATCTCAGCTGTGATAACTGTTTATATCTTGTCAGTTCAACCAATTTGTGTTGTCATCTGTGATGTCCGACACACTACACAAATCTAACTTTTATACAAGATAAATGATTACATGTGCAAATATATATATTTATCAGATAGGAGAATAAAATAGTGGTAAGGATAAAACACATTATATACAAGCATAAAATTTTCTTCCAGTATACAAAATCCCAACAACTAGAGGCTTTTGATTCTAATCAACTTGGTTCCCTTGAGCAAGGATGTCGCCTTTTGCGTAGAGTGTTTCTCTGAAGTTCTTGCGGAAAGCTTTGAGTTCTTGTAAGTTTTTGCTCGTAATCGCTCGTTCTTGTTCTGTGTGTGGTCGATTTGATTTTCCCTCTATTTATAGAGGTGAGCCATGGATTGATCTATTGGAGACGAACGATCCACGTGTCACTCTCTTTGGGTAGCTAACGGCTCTTTTCAGGAATCTTGTAGAATCTTTTCCTCCATTTCTGGAAAGACGTTGACTTGCAGCTTTTACCAGAGCTTTGATAGCTGGCTGCTCGTTATTGGTCGAGGCGTAGAAAGTAGTTGAGACAAATAGACGTCTAGGCAGATACTGAAGCTGACATCTTTGATAACCTCGGACGACTCTACTGATTTAACATAAGATCATCTGACAATCAAGGAGACTGTCAGGCCGTTGCTGAGTCTGACCTAGGTTCAGTAGTATACTCCTGTTGAGTCCAACTCTACTGAAGGTCGACTCTGAGTTCAGAGAACTGCTCCTCCTGAGTCCAGTTCTACTGACTCCTTTCAGTATGCTGCTCCTGTTGAGTCCAAGATTACTGCGAATCGAACACCTCTCGGTATCTTGCTCTGCCGAGTCCAAAGACTACTGAGTCTTCACTCCATAGTACTGAGGCGGTTAGTTTACTGAAGGATCAGCAGACAGAACTCTGAGCCTGAACCATGCTGAAGGAGTGTCTACTGAGTCTAAAACTCTCAGAGACTAAGGCATTACTATTACAACAGAAAGGTTCACTAATCAAATTAGGGTTTTGGGATCGGTCAAATCTTCTAAGCAACTAATCAGTCTACTGCTGAATCACATCCCAACAATTTTCCCCTATTTGATGATGCCAAAACCTAACACTACAAACTATAAGATACAAACTCCTTACAAATATTACAAGTAGAATCGATGGAGTTGTACATCAAGTTTTAATCTACTGAGGGATAAGGAAATAAAAATTTCTCCCTTACAACAATTTCCCCTATACTCAAATAGAGTCTATCAGTCTAAGCAAAAACAGACAAACACAGATATAAGAAGTGAGTGTGTGAGTCAGTAATCACTTAGGTGATTCTGAGTGTTAAATTTAAATAAAATAAACAGGCCATAGATACAATGAGATGTTGTTAGGCCAAACAGCAACGATGTTTTATATATGTGGGAAATTCAGTACAGTACATCACTTGCTATCTAAGAACATAAAGACTAGAAGCTATCTCCTGAACCTCTGGATCCTTGCCTTGAAATCTTTAGACTTTTCTTCCAGCAAAGGGAGTCCATACATCTGAAAAGTATCTTTCTTGAGCTTTTGAATCTTGGGCACATCATTTGGATCATTCTCATCAAATTCAAGTGCCACAGCTGCATTCCTGACTTCTCCTTCGATCATACTAGTGTAAAGTGAGCCGTCAAGCTTCTGAGGAGGTGGCAGAGGTCTGGGAGCAGGAACCTGAACATCTTCCTTATCTGTAAGAGCCTTCTGAACCAAGTCATAAATCTCAGTATCGCATTTGAATAGCCAGTCAACAAATGCTTGGTTCTTGTGGGATTCAGGCCATTATCTCCAAACATAATATCTCTTGATAAACTCGGCCTTCAGTGACTCCCACTTCTGAGTCTTCTCCCAAGGCATCTACTTATCCACCCTAGGCCATCTGTGGATCTCTGATTGTTGGGTCGCCTGTCTCGCCTATATTTATAAGGGATTTCAGTATCCTTCGGCGAAGGGGGCCTGGGCTTCAGTCGCTCAGCTTCCCTAACTGCCTCAGCAACCTTCTCTTTGGCTAGAGCCTCTTGTCGCCTAAACTCTTCTAAGTAATAATATTGAGCTCTTTTATCCAGGGCGATCATGCTGAAATTGAGCTTCTCGTCAATAGTGGGTTCAGCTCTTGGTTTTTCTTGCTGCTGCTGCTGTTGTTGTTCAGATTCTTGCTGCTGTTGCTGAGTGTCAGATCCTTGCTTTTTAGTTTGCTCAGCTTCTGTTTCCTTCTCCTTTTCTCTATCGGCCTCATCGCCGATTTTCAATTTCCTAGCAGGAGGCCTAGAACCAGGCTTCCTTCCTGAGGCTTTTGTCTTAGCCTTAGCCGGAGCCTTCTTTGGCTTGTTCGCGGCTTCAGCTTCAGCTAGCTCTCTGGCTAACTTTCCATCAGCTTCAATTTGTGCTTGTTCTTCTGGGCTGATGTATCTCTTTGTCCCTTTCTTTAGTGGGGTAGGGAATTTTAATGGCTTCTTTCCCTTTCCCACCACTAGTGGAGGCAGAGGAGTCTCTTCCTCTTCTGAGTTCTCCTCAAGGAACTCAGCAACTTCTTTGATGTGTTCTGCAGAAGTCTGAGTTGCTGATCCCTTAGTTTCCTTCGGTCCTGAGTCACTTGGGCCAGTCTCAGCACGCACTACATCTCCGGCGCTGGAGACACCCTGGGCCTGACCTCTATCAGTTCTTGAGGGGTCAGTAGGAGCTGATCGGCTTTCAGTTGCTCCTTGTACTGATTTCTTTCCCCTTGCTCTCCTTTCCCCCTTTTTTGCATCATCA
Organism: Lavandula angustifolia; assembly: GCA_028984105.1. Classification (NCBI taxonomy): domain Eukaryota; kingdom Viridiplantae; phylum Streptophyta; class Magnoliopsida; order Lamiales; family Lamiaceae; genus Lavandula; species Lavandula angustifolia. Next base: position 9,513,955 of record CM054818.1, on the reverse strand, counting down.
ACTGAGCCTGGGGTCTGGACTGGAACGACTTTGCTGTTCAATCCGGAGTATGCAGCAGCTAGCCTGTCCAAGGCCTTCTTCATACTCTCAAACCTTAGGTGAAGGTCATTCCTCGCAATGATTAGATCCTCACCATACTTTCGGTGAGAGGAATCGACTAACTCTTGGATAGACTTCAGTTTGACATCTATCTTCTCTTCACAGGCCTTCTAGATAGATTGGATTCTGAGCTCATTGGCCTGAGTCAGTGAAGAGATTGAGTTGATATGTGTTGACTGTGCTGCCTTGAATTCCTCTAGAAGTGATGTCTGGGCAGCTGTCAGTGATGCCTGCTGTTGTTCAAATTCAGCTCTCTAAGTGGCTAAGGATTCAGTGAGTATTGCAGAGAAATCAGGAGCAGCTGTGTTTTGAATAGATGTTCTCAGCTCCTTAATTTCCTCACTCTGAGTTGTGGTTGCCTTCTTCCGACTCCGGTGGACAGCCTTGGCCAAGAGCCGGTTCTGAGCTCCTTGTCCTTTCAGTGCCTTGGCCACTGTCCTGGATCGTCGGCCTTTGGAACTGGGCGTAACCTCAAATGTAGACCCCAACAAAAGCTGCTCTGGGTCCAGAGCTCGTGAGGTTCCAGCTGCCAACTGACCTGGAGGGAGGGTGCTGACAGGAAGGTTAGTAGAGGGTTGAGCACCCTCCTCCAGTTGAGTACCCTCAGTAGGATTCTCTGGGCCTGCATCACTGGGGGGTACTTATCATCGGGATCAGAACCCTCGGAAGGTGCCGCTACTGTAGGGATGCGGTTGTCGAGAAGTGCCAGCATCGCCGCCCTTAAATCTTCGAGCGAGCTGACATCCGCAGGCTCAGAATAGCCTATTTGCTGGCGGATCTCCAACTCCTTGTTATTCAAACATTCGCAGGACTGGTACCGGATCAGGCGATTAAGAGTTATCGAGTCCTGAACCTTATCAGCATTTAAAGTCTGGCCTTCTGAGCTATGTTCACCAAGTCTGAATGACTTGTGATCTCTGGTGTGGCCTCGGAGACTTATCGGGTGGCTCTATCCTGAAGAGTTTCAGCCTCGTACCTAATAGTCTCAGCTTCTGTGCTGGTCTCCATTTCATCCAAGTCAATGGGAGACATTGTCTTTTCAGCAGAAGGGATGCTACTTAGTGGTGGAACATCCAGGGGGGACTGAGAGATAGGAGGTATCGACTCAGGTTCTGTCCCTGTTCCACTGAGACTTCCTTCTCAGCAGAGATTGTCTTCTCTTTTGAGTCAGTCTTCTTTTTCTAGTCAGCTCTCTCCACAGAGACTGTCTTCTCAGATGACTCAGAATCATCTCTCAGTCTGAATGGAGGGATGATCGCAGCTTGTTCAGAAGACTTCTTATATTTCTTTTGGGGTGTTTTCTGAGGGGTCTTCTGAGGAGTAAACCCGGTCGTGGTAGTTGTAGTCTTTCTCTTCCCCTTCCTCACTTCAGCAGGCTCTGCCCCAATCTGCTGAAGGGTCGCTGCTTTGCTGTGAAAGCGGATCTTCTTGGGATTGAAGTATCCCTTGTCCACGTACGTTATATGGTATGAACCACATAAATCTTCTATCATGATGGTCAGCTTCATCCCATATAACAGCTTTCCCTTGACACTGAGGTTGTATGTCGACTTGTCAAATTTTGCAGCCTGTGTCTGGAATTCTCTGTGAAAGAATTCTGTCCAATTCACCTTAGCTCTATCGTAAATTGCCATCATCATCTGGAGCTTTGGCCTGGACACCTGATCAAACGAACCCACTTGGCTTGTCAGGATTTGGGTTACGATGTAGGCTAGGGCACGATACTGAGGCAGCATCGAGTTCTTGGGGAACGCCGCTCTGAAGGTTGTTGGCTCCCCACAGAATATCTCCAGATACTCATCGATCATGTCATCCTTGTACCCTGCTACACTTATCCCGCTGTCAGGTAGCTTGAAGCTCCTCTGAAGAGCTTGTTTGATAGATATCTTCTTCATCTCTTCATCAGCTCTTGTGGGGTCAGCCACGTGATGGATAAAAAATCTGCCAACTATATCACCATCTACGGCTTATGAGTTCAGGTACAACTCAGATATCTACTGGGCGAGGAAGAATGTCGGCTTCCTAGACAAGAACGCTTCAAGGCCAGATGCTCTGAGCGCATCAAAGATCCCGACCATGATGTCAAGATCACACGTGTCGAACTCCATTATGGGTTCACACCATACTCGGTCCTTCTCTAAGATTTCAATCATGTTGACTGGAGAAGTGACTGAAATGTTTGTCTGCGCCATATCTAAATCTGCAAAATTCAGTATCAGTATTGAATCATACATAACATGTAACCATAATTACTGAATAAGCATAGAAATCTACCGTAATAGTCCCTGAAGAAGATGAATGCAGTTTGCAAGTAGAAAATATTAATTTTAGAGAGTTTAGGGTTTTAGCGCAGAGTGAAAATGGCGGTTTTTAGTACTTAAACATTGATATATATGAACGTTTCAGTTTAAATCCCACTTTATGAGATGGACGGTCTGGATTTGATTTTATAAAAAGGTAATGATCAATATAGCCGCCTATGTCAAAATACAGTTGTATATACCCAAAGAAGTAAGTTGACATGACATGTATTTAATGTAAAGTAGAGTTCAGCAATCTTAGCATAGAATATCGTGCATTTAATGAAACCGTTTATAATAAATGACATTTTCTAAGGCATTGAATACGATGCTGAATCTAATTCCTGACAACATTAAATACTTGGTTGACTACTAAAAAGAGATACGCAAACCTGTCAGCTAAACATCGTAGTCAGCTAATACCACGTGTAGTTGGTTGCTGAATCTCTGTGTATTGAATAAGTCTAGTACTGAGAGTGAACATCCCCCCTTGCTGAATGCTCCTCTCCTGAATCCACTTACTGACCTGAGTCAGTAGGGTCCAGCAGACCTAGCTCTACAGAAAGTTCTCTGGATCTGGCTTCAGCTAGAGGCTTGATCAAAATATCGGCCCTTTGATAGTCAGTATGGATCTTCTCCATTCTGATATCCTTCTTTTCGACATGGTCACGAATGAAGTGGTGTCTGATGTCCACATGCTTGCATCTAGTATGAAGAATAGGATTCTGAGTGATTGCAATGGCACTGGAGCTGTCGCAGAAGATCGGTACTTCATTATAAATGACATTATAGTCGCGTAGCTGCTGTCTCAGCCAAAGGATTTGGGCGCAGCAACTTCCGGCAGCCATGTATTCAGCTTCAGTAGTTAACGTCGCTACTGAATGTTGTTTCTTTGAGAACCATGAGATTAGCTTACTGCTTAGGAACTGACAAGTTCCCGAAGTTGATTTTCGGTCAATCCTGCAACCTGCATAGTCAGCATCAGAATAACCAGTTAGTACAATATTATCATCTGTTGGATACCATAAACCCATGTTAGGTGGTCCTCTGAGATAGCGGAGAATCTTCTTTACTGAGTCCATGTGGCTCTGCTTAGGATTCGCCTGAAATCGAGCGCAGACACCTACAACATAAGTTATGTCAGGTCTAGTAGCAGTTAGTGTTGGGTTATGAGTCAGTGATCGTTTAGATCATTGCTAAGGGGGTACTTTCAACTGTCATCAGTAGTTCATGTACTTAGCACTTATTGATTTATTTCGGTAATGGGGGAAATTGTAGTGATTTATCGCTATAGAATTGAAGATCCCAAAACCTGTCTTGTACCCTTTGTGTCTTATCTTTCGGACTTGATGATGTAATAGGCTAGACTGTTCTTATTTTCGTTATATGTTTTGTCTAAGTCCTGTAAGGGGTATTTGTTGGTCTGAACTTCAGTAGGAAGTTCAACTCCAGAACCCCATGTCATCAATTTGTAAGAGCTCGTGTCCTCAGGTCTCCATCTGACCGTTATCAGTAGAAGATTCCCATCAGCTGACCTCCAGTGAAGACACAGTATGAAAGCTCAGTACCTTCAGAGTCTCCGGCTGACTGCTCTCAGTAGAAGACTTTCATCAGCCGACTCAGATGAATAAGTCATTACGATCGCTCCAGATCTACTGTATCCGACAGGAAACGACTGCCCGACTATTACTGTCATTCGAAAGTCAACAGAGTATCATACGAGGATGAGTGAGAGTCAGCAGACGTGGGATGCTGTGCAGCAAGGGCTGAACCTCAGGACGAGGGACAAGAGAGCTGCAACATTGAGAGAGAAGAAGAGGCAAAAGGATCTCGCTAAGATTGTTGAACTCACTGAACAAGCTGCCAGAGAGCTAATCTTCGATCGCAACAAATAGATTCTAAGGACTTCCAAGTTCTTCCGGCGTGGTGCTCAAAAGCCTCATCTGAACAAGACTCCGCACCACCGTGTAGACAAATGGATTTCGTGGAATCTGAACGAAGAATGGGAGGAGCTGAAGATCGACTTCATCAAAGCATTTTATGTGTGGCAATGATATTCTTTTGAAGTGTCGGCAGTCAAACTTTTTGATCAGTTTCTATATCAATACAACTCGAACTTCAGAGCGCAGATCAAACTCCTATTATTCAAAGAAAAGCTACCATTTACTGCTCCTGCCTACCGTCAGCTGAGTCCTCATATGACAACTCAAGGCGTCATTTATACGAAGGAGATAGAAGAGGAAGTAGAGACTGCTGCTCGTCGCAACAATCTGGATCTTATGACGACAGAAGATCTCATCCCATTCCAGGGCCTCAGAGAGAGAATCTACAAATCCTATGGATTGGAGGCTCCTGCTACTAAGTCTACGGATTTCAAGGCGAAGATTAAGAAGTTTAGACGCTAGTAGTGTTTCCTTTATCTTTTGATGTTTTAGCATAGACTGATGTAATCTCTTCCTTATATATAATATAAGTTTTTGCTTGGCCAGAACTCATTGTCTTGTGACTGTGTTTTTATTGTTTATCACTTACTGATCACTGAAGTGATCTGACACACACTCACATAACCTATCTTTTATCCGCTGATAACCTTGCTATCACAGCTCAGTTTTTACTGAATTCTCTTGGGTCAGTAGTTTAGTACTTTGTGGTTTTGGCATCATCAATTAGGGGGAAACATGTTGCGTTATGAGTCAGTGATCGTTTAGATCATTGCTAAAGGGGTACTTTGAACTGTCATCATTAGTTCATGTTCTTAGGACTTATTGCTTTATTTCGGTAATGGAGGAAATTGTAGTGATTTATCGCTATAGAATTGAAGATCTCAAACGATATCTTGTACCCTTAGTAGAAGACTTTCATAAGCCGACTCAGATGAAGAAGTCAGTACGATCGCTCCAGATCTACTGTATCCGACAGGAAATGACTGCCCGACTATTACTGTCATTCGAAAGTAAGCAGAGTATCATACGAGGATGAGTGTGAGTCAACTCAGATGTAGACTGATGTCTGACAAGTCTCACCTACCTCAAACCTCGACCAATGAGAAACAACCTAAGCCATACCTTCCCTGACACTAAAGCTGCTCTCATGTACAATAACCAACCACTCTGCGACGCTACTTCGAAACTTATGGCCGTTTTCCTTGGACGTTTGTGACACGTGGCACCGTCTTCTCCAACGGACAAATTCCTGGGTCACAACTATAAATAGAGAAGCATTTCTGAGCTCAACGCATGTGATATCAATGGGAATACACGCTCAAAGCATTCAAACTCTCTAGCGCATTCACGAAGATCCAGCGAAGAACTTGCTTAGTTGAATATTTGTAGTTCTTCTCTCAAGAGTTTCTTTAGTTCCCTCTTCTCTATCTAAGCTCAACTGTTACATCCATAGCTTAGAACCACATCCATAGCTTAGAACCTTCGAAGGAGTTCACTTTCTGTGAATCGTTCTTATTGTAAGAACTCCTTCATTGTTGGAGAAAATCCCCTCCCCTTCAAACTTCGGTTTGATTTGTAAAGTCGCTAAGGACTATAACTTAGAAGGGTCTGTCCAGCGCAAAGATTCCTTGCTGAGGCTTGCTCAGATTAATCAACATGAACTCCTGTTTAGCATAACCGTGGACGTAGGATCTTGTGTATCCGAACCACATTAAAAATCGCTGGTGTTAATTATTGATTTATTGCATCGTTCTCGAACTGATTTACAAACTTGTACTTTGCATAAAACGTATTTGAAAGTGCTCCAGCCAAAACATATTTGGTTTGCGAAAACATATTTTCAAATCGAGGCGAAGTCTATCGGGCCCCACACTTATCCGCACTTAACTCTCCGACTAAGATCTTAATACTAACAAGAGTCAGTAGGACAGACTCAGTAGTTGAGCCACTCTAACCCGCGATCAGAAGGTTACTATTTCGCACTGTTCATCAGTCACACTCTACAGCTCAGCTGTCCTTCGCGTTTCAGGAAAAACTTGTAATCTGGTGTATTCACCCCCCCTCTACACTTGATACTCGTCTCCGAACCAATAATTGGTATCAGAGGACGGTGTTCTCCTAATCATCATTTCTGAAAACTACTGGTCTACTCGAACAGATCCTGAAAATGTTTTCTCTGCACAAGTATCTCTTCATACATCCTTATACTCTCATCTATAATGTCTGATATGTCAGGTATACGGATGGTACAAATGTTCTGGGTAGAGAACTACACGGTATAGCGCGTGAGAATGGAGGCGCACCTTACATCGCTGCATGACAGCATGACAGATGTCCTTGGAATAGGACCCATCATTCCCATGATCGACAACATTCAATACGCCGTTGTGGGAGGTGTAGGAGCACAGACTGGTGCTAAGGTTGCAAAAGACAAATCTGCCTTCACGCCAGAAGAGAAGAAGTTGCATAACCTCGACCGAGTAGCGCGGAATGCAATCCTGACAACGCTCAGCTATTCACACCTCGGGAGGGTACAAGATTCCAAAACGGCAAAAGAACTTTGGGATGCCCTGGCAGTACTGAGCAACACTGCAAAACGGCAAACAGACCATGCTTTCAAAGCAACAGTCAGCACACCTGGAGCCAACCCCATTTCTACCAGCAAGACAGTAGCTGCTTCAGATGTTAAGTCTTCGGAGACTCCCTCTACTGATCCCCTTGCGCTTATGGCTCTCAAATATCAAAGGGTGAAGGAGAGAGTTAGAAAGCTGAAGAAATACCACAGAGATTGTCCCTCAAATAAGAAAGATCATCATAAAAGGGAAGAAACTAAACCTTCTCCTGATTGCAGGAACACAGAACCTGCTGCTAGTCCTTCCAATAGCTCAACTCGAAAAGGGGGCAGAGTAACTGTGTGCTACAACTGCAAGAAAGAGGGACATTTCTAGTACGAATGTCCTGACCTCTCAGCTACCCAGCGAGCAGAACGGCAGGCCAGACGTGAGAAATTTGCCCGTAGAAGGCAGGCCTACATTGCCGGAGAGCTATCCGACGACTCAACCGAAGAAGATACTTTCATGTATTCTTCTGAAGATGAAGCTGCATTTATTGCTATTGAGGTCAGAGAAACAGATCCTGAAACAACGACTGAATACTGTCTGATGGCCGGAGAGAGGCTGAGGTAAATTTGAAACTTGCTGCAATAGCACACACGATATGTGCTCAGCTACAGATGAACCTCTAGACGTGCTGCAAGCATACGATGATCTACTAGAGGAGCAGATTCAGTTAAGCAGAGAGTTCAGCAGAACAGTTCAGGAACTAGAACAGGGAAAGGCTTAAAATCAGAGACTTTCTTCTGATAGTCAGGTCTCTACTGATTCATAGTATCTCGTTGCAAGACTGAAGGAAGATATTGAATCTCTTATGACTAAGTCTTAGCTTCAAGAAACTCAGATATCAGTTCTGACTAAGGACAATTCTGAGAAAGATACAGAGATAGCCAAACTCAGTCAGAAGCTCGCAGAGGTTGAAAAGGACTACGAATCACTTCGGAAAAATGATGAAGTTTGGCGAGGATTGATGACTGAACAGTACCTAGGAGCCAAAGAGAAGTTGGAAAGCATGCTTAGAGCCTAAAGGCCACCAGTCATGAAAGAAGGAGTTGGCTATACTCACGAAGCTTCCACCTCTACTTTAAAAAGCTCAGAAATGCTGGCTGATAGGTTCGTCAGAGGAAAGTTCGGATTACTGAATCTACAACTCTGGCGAAAAACAAACAGAAGATGATCGCACCTCAGCCGAGCAACAACAAGCAACTGACCAAGAGTTCTACCCCCAGAACACCACGTTCAAATTCAGGGGGAACTAAGAAGGCCAGGTGGGCAGAGCAATATGGCGAGCCACTGTATGAGCATCCAACACAGTTTGGATCGTACTATAATGAGCTCAGGTTCAGGAGAAGCAAAAAGCCTCAAAAGAAGAAAGCTCCTGAACCCGAAACTGTCAGGAAGTCAGTATCTGCAGGTCAAGTGGAGAAAAAGGCTGACAAGGTTCAGAAAAAGAAGATGTCTGAGACTCCTAAGGTCGCCAGACAGATTTGTTCGCGAAATCACCGACTAACGCTTAAGGACCCAAAATGAACCAAAGGGTACCTAAAAATGTTTCTTTTTTCCAGGTGCATAAGGACCCTTGGATCGTGGACAGCGGCTGCTCAAGACATATGACTTATCAAAAGAGCCTGCTGACCAATTACGTGCAAGAAGATGGTCCCAAAATTAAGTTTGGTGACAACTCTAAAGGCTATACAAGGGGATATGGAACACTGAACATTGGGACTGCTTCAGTTCCAAGAGTAACATATGTTGAAGGACTTCAACATTATCTCCTTTCTGTCAGTCAATTATGCGATAATCCGAATAGAGTTATCTTTGACGCTGGTTTCTGTGATGTTGTTGACAAATCTACAGGGAAAACAGTGTTATCAGGTTCGCAGAAGAAGAACATCTACATTGCTAACTGGAACACCGCTGAGCCTGAGGCTTGCTTACTTGCTCAGACGAAATCTAGTGATAAAACAGGATGGCTGTGGCACAAGAGGCTCAGTAACCTGAATTTCAAGGTATTGAACAAGCTAGCCAAGAACTCTAAAGTCAGTGGACTGCCCAATGAAGCCTTTATCAAAGACAAAAATTGTGAAACGTGTTTGAAGGGAAAGCAGACCAAGAAAAGCAATCCACCAATTCCGTCGCCTTCCACTGATGGACTGCTTCAACTGCTCCACATAGACTTGTTTGGGCCAGTTTCTCCAGTGACCATAAGAGGCAAGAAGTATGCCCTCGTTGTTATTAATGATTATTCGAGATATACGTGGGTCATCTTCATAGCCAACAAATTTAATGTTAAGACTGAGCTTCCAATACTGCTGAAGAAACTCAGTGTGGAGAAAGACATCAAGATTCAAAGAATTCGCTCAGATAGAGGGATATAATTCCTCAACTCAGTCATTAATAAAGAGTACTGTGATAAGGAGGGGATTCAGCACGAGACTTCTGCAGCTCGCACCCCTCAGCAGAACGGACTTGCTGAACGAAAGTACAGAATACTAAAAGAAGCAGCAAGAATGCTCCTAGCAGACTCTGGACTACCCTCAAAATTTTAGGTTGATGCTACTGACACCGCCTGTTACACTCAGAACCGGTCACTACTTACAAAGCAATAATTGAAGGCCATACGAACTGTGGAAAGGGAGAATTCCTTCTATCTCTCATTTTCATATCTTTGGCTATCGTTGCTTTATCCACAATACCGGGAAGGATCAGTTAAAGGTCTTTGAAAGAAAATCTGATCAAGGAGTATTCTTAGGATACTCTCGAGTCAGTAAAGCCTTCAGGGCCTTTAACTACCGGACCCTTTACGTGGAGGAAAGCCGTCATGTTATTTTTGTTGAGTTTGTTACTCAGGACAGGAAAGCTAAGAAGACAAATCCTGAAGATGTTAGCAGGAAGCTACAGGATCTCACATTAAATGACAAAGCTGAGAATATCCAGCATTGTTGGGATGATGAGTCAAACGAAGAAGAAATCCAGACCCATCCCGCAAGCACTGTAGCTGACCTGGTTGATTCTACTCAACAGAATCAACATCAGGTAACAATGGTCGATGAGGAAGCCCCAGTTGTAACTGAGACCCTTATTGAGAATAAAAACTCAGGGGGAACGACTAATATTCCTGAACTAAATGCCCCTGTACCTGGAAACTCAGTAGATCCTAACCTTCTTACTGAATTGCTTTAGTCACAGAATAGCACTACTGAAAAGCCTAACACTCCTGTTGACTGTACAGAAGTAATCTCAGAAGAAGAAGCCAAACTCAAACATTCGTGGCTAGATGCTCACTCTTCTGATTTAATCATTGGAGATCCATCAGCTACAGTAAGGACAAGATCCAGACTAAGTCAAGGAGAAAGCGCTCTCTACTCCTCTTTCTTGTCTACTGAAGAACCTCAGACAATAGAGGATGCTCTCAACGATGCTGACTGGATCATTGCCATGCAAGAGGAGCTGAACCAGTTTGTCCGAAATAAAGTTTGGGAGCTTGTTGACAGACCTAGACATCAACATGTAATCGGTACTAAGTGGGTCTTCAAGAACAAGCGAGATGAAAACAACGTCATAGTAAGAAACAAGGCTCGACTTGTTGCCAAGGGATACTGTCAAGCAGAGGGAATAGACTTTCTCGAAACGTCCAGACCAGTCGCCAGATTGGAAGCCATTCGTCTGTTCCTAACCTATGCAACGCATCAAAGATTCAAAGTATATCAAATGGATGTTAAGTCAGTGTTTCTGAATGGCGTGCTGAAGGAAGAAGTCTACGTGGAACAACCACCCGGCTTTCAGCAGGGATATCAGGTGTACAGACTTCGGAAAGCTCTGTATGGGTTAAAACAAGCACCCAGGGCTTGGTACGATACCCTATCAGACTTTCTTCTTCAGAAAGGTTTTCAGAAGGGGACAGTAGACCGCACTCTGTTCAGCATTAAGTCAGATGATGACATTCTACTAGTGCAAATCTATGTGGACGACATCATTTTCGGATGCAGGAACATGACTATAAGTCAACAATTCGAGAAAATGATGAAGGAGAAGTTCGAGATGTCCATGATGGGGGAGATGAACTAGTTCCTTGGATTCCAAGTGAAGCAATCACCTGAAGGAATATTCATCAACCAAGCCAAATATACTCGAGACCTCCTGAAAAGATTCAGCTGCGACTCAAGCAAGCCAGTCAAGATCCCCATGAACACGAATTTTAAATCGATTTAGACAAAGAGGGAGCTTCTATTAACTCTCCTGATTATAGAGCTATTATAGGTTCTTTATTATATTTAACAGCAAGAAGACCCGACATAACTTATGTTGCAGGTGTATGCGCAAGATTTCAGGCGAATCCCAGGCAAAGTCATCTAGACTCAGCAAAGAAGATTCTGCGATACCTGAAGGGAACACCTGACGCAGGACTATAGTATCCTGTTGATGATAATCTGATTCTAACTGGTTATTCTGATGCCGATTATGCATAATGTAGGATAGATCGAAAGCCAATTTATGGAACATGTCAATTCCTAGGCAGCAAGCTGATATCATGGTTTTCAAAAAAACAGCATTCAGTGACGACGTCCACTACTGAAGCTGAGTATATGGCTGCTGGAAGTTATTGTGCCCAAATCCTTTGGCTTCGACAACAACTGCAAGATTATGGAATTACTCAAGATGAAGTGCCCATCTACTGCGACTCCACCAGTGCAATTGCAATAAATCAGAATCCAATTCTCCATACGAGATGCAAGCACATGGACATTCGACACCACTTCATCCGAGATCATGTCGAGAAGAAGGATATCTGGATGGAGAAAATCCATACTGACAAGTAAAGGGAAGATATACTGACCAAACCGCTAGCTAAAAACAGATTCAGAGAACTATCAGTCGAGCTAGGTCTACTGGATCCTACTAACTCGAATCAGTAAGAAAATTCAGTACGACAGGTCAGAAGTCAGACTCAGTACTTGATTCAGTAGGGTGAATCATACAGTACACAGTAAGAGGGAACATGGTACCTTCAGTACCACGAAAATTCTCCTGAGTCGATTCGGTAAACAGCTGATCGTAAAAGTTCAGCTAAAGAGGTTTGCGTATTAGATTCTTTAAATATTCTCAGAAGCATGATCGCATTTAATAACTCAGTCGTTTGCATTCAGTGGCATGACTTGCATTTATTTCCCACCATAGATTTTTAAGGATTAAGTCAGTAGAAACCGTTTTCATTTAAAATGCCTTATCGTTAAAGCTGCGTGCAACGCATTTAATGCATGTCTTCTCACCTTACTCTAACTGTGCAAATCTTACGTGGGTCTAGTTTAGAGGCGGCTAAGTAATCATTCCTTTTATAAAATCAAATCTGAACCGTCCTAGAAAAGCAAGATTTTATACTGACCGTCCGATCTAAAAACCCTTGACATTCAAATATGTACCTTTTCTCTCCAAACACACTTTACACCATTACCATCTTAGAGCTTTCGATCATCGTTTTCATCAGCTGCATACTGTTGCTTGCCTTTATCTCCCTAAAGCTCTTCGACTACGATAAAATTCTTATCTATCTGAAATCTACGATCTAACTTACTCTATTTTCGAGTGCTAACACCCTTTTTGCAGATTTCTGTTCTAATGGCGACTATTTCGACGCCTTCCAACATCGAGGAGATCATCCTCTCCAGGGTTCAGTTCGAACCCACGATGGTCTTTCACCAAGCGGAGCTGCCGTTTATGGAGCTGATCTTCTCAGCCCTCGAAGCATCGGGATTGAAGCTTCTCCTTACAAAGCACCCGAAGGCATACCTGCCCCGGCAGGTGGGCGAGTTCTTTTATAATCTGCGGTCCGTGGAGGATACAGATGCAGAAGTAACCGTCATCGGTTACATGAGGGAGGTTGCCCCTCAGAAGTGGGAAGCAAGCCGCACCGACCTCAGCGTGTTTGAGGCTGTGAAATCTGTTCTCGAGCTTCCGGACAGTGGGATTTCACCAGTAGTATATAAGGAGAATGAGTTGAATGACTAAGTTCGTCGCTTCTGTAGACGTGACGATATCTCCTTCAAGTCTGCCTACCGAAGAACCAACTCCTTCCGGAGTATCGGGGCCTCGCTTACATCGTCATTCATATTCTGACGAGCACTGCCGGTTCCTTCGATCAGCTATCAAAGCCTAGACTTCAGATCATGATGGCAATAATCGATGGAATCCAGGTAAACTGGGCAAAATTCCTCCTGTCTGAGCTGAAGGCTCAGGCTCAGAAGTTTGTGGCCACAGAGTCGGGAGAGAGAAGACTCATTTGTGTGGGCAAGCTCCTGTATGGGACGAAGGTGTCCATTATTATTGAGGACTCCGTGACGAATCACGCCTCATTTCTGATATGAAATATTTTGACCGTAAGCTGATAAAATTCAAGACGAAATCAGCGGCCGAAAAATCTATCGGACATGGAGCTGAGCTCTAACGATCATCTACTGATCTGCCTCCACATGTCGATCAGCCAAAGAAGAAGAAGTTGTCCAAGCCTTGAGCTTCTAAGGCTGCTTCCAAGCCTGCTTCCCCACCACCCCCTCAGGAGGAAGAACTACTGGACGCTGACACTGGCATAGAGGGTGCCACTTTGAAAGACAAAGTGCAGCGGGTCAGTACTGAGGAGACACAGTAGGAAGAAGCTGATGAACCTGCATCTGAGGTTTCCCCAGAAGAATTGTCAACAGTTCAGATGAACCGTCTTTGTGCAATGGGAGAGGTTGCTAAACAAATTCCTGAGATTGCCCAGCATCAGGACCTTGTTGACATTGCGATATGGGTGAGGACACAGATGTTGCTACATTTCATCAACTGGGATATACTTGCTGATCTCATTCAGCAGCACTCTGCGCTGTCCCTACTGACCGAGGAGCAGAGTATTCAGTCGATGATAAGATTTAGGGAACCCGCCGACATAGCCTCCTTCGAGGACCTCCGCTCTGCAATGCTCTATCTTCTAGAGCTCAGGTCCTCCCTGGAAGCCGCCAGAAGCCCATCGCGGCCTTCTAATCACGATGATGGTGATGACGATCAGGCACCCAAGGATGCAGAAAAGGTAGATTCATCTGAGGGAAAGACTCCCAGCGAGAAGGGCAATTCACCACCTCCACCTCCGGAATCAGGTGTCGCCCTTGTTGCTTCATCTTCCACGAAGAAACAACTCACTGCCTCTGAACAGAGGCTCAGTACCTCTTCCTATCAGATAAAACCGATAGGTACCGTGTCCTCTAAGTCCGTCAACCGAGCAATAAGGAAGCAAGAAGACAAGAATCGTCTCTTGGCCAAAGATGTCCATCTCAAGTGGGCACAATATACAAAGGCTCAGACGGAGAAGGTTGACGAACTGACTGGAGCAGTCAAGAAGGTCTCAGACACTCCAACTCTAAATATTCAGGAGATAATCGAGACTGCGCTAGCAGCTCAGAAGGCGGACATGGCCGCCCAATGCCAGCAGTTGCTCGAAGCCCAGCAGAAGAAGTTCTCTGAGCAACTGTCTGCGAGCCTGGCCACTGTCTAGAAGACTATGGATGAGCGTAACAGGTTGGCCACCTCCAGTGTCCAAACTGCTATCGAAACTCAGGCGGCCGCCCTGAAGCTCATTCAGAAGGAGATGACAGACTCCCTCGATGCATCGCTTCTCAAACAGCGAAATCAAGTAGAGGCCTAAATCCGCCAAATCCGCAAGGATCAGGAGGAGGACTGGGTCCACTACTATGATGCAGTCGGGGATTCCAAAACCACCTCCACCTCTATCAAATCTGCTGTCTACAAACTTCAACGAGAAGTAGCAGCCATCAAGACTCTACTGTCCTCAGCAGATGACGCCAAAAAGGGGGATGGAAGAGCTAAGCAGGTGGTGACAGAGACAGCTGAGAGGGAAACAATCAAGGGGGAAAGTTCAGCGTAGGCTGGAACGAGCTCAGTCCCCACTCCCTCAGTCCAAATCCCTTCTGTCAAAATTCCATCAGAGGCCCAGCCCTCTGAACCTCAGCTGCCCGCGCAGGGCGGAGGATCGGGTGAAGGAGCCTTCTCTCAGGCGCAGCATATTGAAGAAGTTGCAAAGTTTGTTGATCAAGAAGATGAGCCCCTGCCAACTCAAAGGCCCGGGAAGGAGAAAGCCACTGAAAGCACTCCTCCTGCTTCCCTGATGCCCAAATTCAAATCCCGAAAAGAGTAGGAGGAACATGATAAGAGAGTGGCTCAGCAGCTTCAAGATCATATTGACTATGAGCTAAGGATGGAGGAACAAGCTTAGCAGAAGAAAAAGAAGAAAAGGGTCCTAATGTCCAGGATGTCGAAGAGTCAGGCTAAACTGATTCTGGCTCAGCGGAAGAAAGCTTAGCAATCTGCTGCTACAGAGCCTACTGAAGACTCTGAGACGGACACATTGCCCCTTGCTCATCGGATGAAGAATCTTCCCAAACTTACACCTGAGCAGGAGGTAGAGGACAAAGCGACGTGGGATGCTGCAGCAAGGGTTGAACCTCAGGACGAGGGACAAGAGAGATGCTGCATTGAGAGAGAAGGAGAGGCAAGAGGATCTAGCTAAGATTATTGAACTCACTGAACAAGCCGCCAGAGAGCCAATCCTCGATCGCAGCAAATAGATTCCGAGAACCTACAAGTTCTTCCGGCGTGGTGCTCAAAAGCCTCATCTGAAGAAAACTCCGCACCGCCGTGTAGACAAATGAATTCCATGGAATCTGAATGAACAGTGGGAGGAGCTGAAGATCGACTTCATCAAAGCATTTTATAAGTGGCAATGCTATTCTTCTGAAGTGTCGGCAGTCGAACTTTTTGATCAGTTTCTATATCAATACGACTTGAACTTCAGAGCGCAGATCAAACTCTTATTACTCAAAGAAAATCTGCCATTTACTGCTCATGCCTACCGTCAGCTGAGTCCTCCAATGAAAACTCAACGCGCCATTTGTACGAAGGAGATGGAAGAGGAAGTAGAGACTGGTGCTCGTCGCAATAATTTGGATCTTATGACGACAGAAGATCTCATCCCAATCCAGCGCCTCAGAGAGAGAATCTACAAATCCTATGGATTGAAGACTCCTGCTACTAAGTCTGCGTATAGCAAGGCAAAGATTAAGAAGTTCAGACGCTAGTAGTGTTTCCTTTATCTTCTGATGTTTTAGCATAGACTGATGTAATCTCTTCCTTATATATAATATCAGTTTTTGCTTAGCCAGACAACTACTCATTGTCTTGTAGCTGTGTTTTTATTGTTTATCACTCACTGATCACTGAACTGATCTGACACACACTCACATAACCTATCTTTTATCTGCTGATAACCTTGCTATCACTGCTCAGTTTTTATTAAATTCTCTTGGGTCAGTAGTTTAGTACTTAGTGGTTTTGGCATCATCAATTAGGGGGAAATTGTTGGGTTAAGAGTCAGTGATCGTTTAGATCATTGACAAGGGGGTACTTTGAACTGTCATCATTAGTTCATGTACTTAGGACTTATTGATTTACTTCGGTAATAGGGAACATTGTAGTGATTTATCGCTATAGAATTGAAGATCTCAAAACCTGTCTTGTACCCTAAGTGTGTTGTCTTTCGGACTTGTTGATGTAATAGGCTAGACTGTTCTTATTTTCATTATATGTTTAGTGTATGTCCTGTAAGGGATATTTGTTGGTCTGAACTTTAATAGGAAGTTAAATTCCAGAACCCGATGTCATCAGTTTGTAAGAGCTCGTGTCCTTACGTCTCCAGTTGACCGTTATCAGTAGAAGATTCCCATCAGCTAACCTCCAGTGAAGACACAATATGAAAGCTCAATAACTTCAGAGTCTGCGGTTGACTGCTCTCTGTAGAAGACATTCATCAGCCGAGTCAGATGAAGAAGTCAATATGATCGCTCCAGATCTACTGTATCTGACAGGAAATGACTGCCCGACTATTACTGTCATTCGAAAGTCAGCAGAGTATCATACGAGGATTAGTGAGAGTCAATTCAGATGTAGACTGATGTCTGACAAGTCTCACCTACCACAAACCTCCACCAATGAGAAGTAACCTAAGCCTTACCTGCCCTGACACTAAAGCTGCTCTCATGTACAGTGACCAACAAACTCTGCGACACTACTTCGAAACTTATGGTCGTTTTCCTTGGACGTTTGTGACACATGGCATCGTCTTCTCCAACGGACAAATTCCTAGGTCACGACTATAAATAGAGAAGCATTTTGGAGCTCAACGCACGGGATATCAAAGGGAATACATGCTCAAAGCTTTCAAACTCTCTAGCGCATTCACGAAGATCCAGCGAAGAACTTGCTTAGTTGAATATTTGTAGTTCTTCTCTCTAGAGTTTCTTTAGTTCCCTCTTCTCTATCTAAGCTCAACTGTTACATCCATAGCTTAGAACCTTCAAAAGAGTTCACTTTCTGTGAATCTTTCTTATTGTAAGAACTTCTTCACTGTTGGAGAAAATCCCCTCCCCTTCAAACTTCGGTTTGATTTGTAAAGTCGCTAAGGACTATAACTTAGAAGGGTCTGTCCAGCGCACAGATTCCTCGCTGAGGTTTGCTCAGATTAATCAACAAGAACTCCTGTTCAGTAGGACCGTGGACGTAGGATCTTGCGTATCCGAACCACGTTAAAAATCGCTTGTGTTATTTACTGTTTTATTGCATCGTTCTCGAACCAATTTACAAACTCATACTTTGCATAAAATGTATTTGAAAGTGCACCAGCCAAAACAGATTTGGTTTGCGAAAACACGTTTTCAAATCAAGATGAAGTCTATCGGGCCCCACACTTATCCGCACTTAACTCTCCGACTGAGATCTTAATACTGACAAGAGTCAGTTGGACAGACTCAGTAGTTGAGCCACTCTAACCCGCGATCAGAAGGTTACTATTTGGTATTGTTCATCAGTCGCACTCTACAGCTCAGCTATCCTTCGCGTTTGAGGAAAAACATGTAATCATGTGTATTCACCCCCCCCCCTCTACACTTGATACTCATCTCCGGACCAACAATTGGTATCAGAGCACGGTGTTCTCCTGATCATCATTTCTAAAAACTACTGGTCTACTCGAACAGATCCTGAAAATGTTTTCTCTGCACAAGCATCTCTTCATACATCCTTATACTCTCATCTATAATGTCTTATATATCAGGTATACGGATGGTATAAATGTTCTGGGTAGAGAACTACACGGTATGGCGCGTGAGAATGGAGGCGCACCTTACATCGTTGCATGATAGCATGACAGATGTCCTTGGAACAGGACCCATCATTCCTATGATCGACAATGTTCGATATGCCACTATCGGAGGTCTAGGAGCACAGACTGGTGCTAAGATTGCAAAAGACAAATATGCCTTCACGCCAGAAGAGAAAAAGTTGCATAACCTCGACCGAGTAGCGCGGAATGCAATCCTGACAACGCTCAGTGATTCACACCTCGGGAGGGTGCAAGACTGCAAAAAGGCAAAAGAACTTTGGGATGCCCTGGCAGTACTGAGCCAAGGAACCCCACAGATCAAAGAGAATAAGCTCGAGCTAGAGCTTCAAAAGTTCGACACCTTTGCCATGGAGCCCAACGAAACCTTTGACGAGCTCAGCGTCAGATTCACCAATCAGATCAATGTGATCAACGGGTTGGGGAGAACGTTCACCAATAAAGAGACGAAAACCAAGATCTTGAGAGCGCTGCCTCGACTGAAGTGGCTTCCTTTTGCTACTTATTTACGTCGCTCAGATCTTAACGCTTTAACTCCTGATGTTATCTTTTCAGAACTGAAGACAGAGGAGTTCGTGCATAGCCTACCCCAAAGATGCTCTAGTGCTCCAGCTGACACTCAAATAGACCATGCTTTCAAAGCAACAGTCAGCACACTTGGAGCCAACCCCATTTCTACCAGCAAGACAGTAGCTGCTTCAGATGCTAAGTCTTCAGAGACTCCCACTACTGATCGTCTTGCGCTTATGGCTCTCAAATATCAAAGGGAGAAGGAGAGTGTCAGAAAGCTGAAGAAATAACACAGAGATTCTCCCTCGGGTAAGAAAGATCATCATAAAAGGGAAGAATCTAAACCTTCTCCTGATTGTAGGAACACAGAACCTGCTGCTAGTCCTTCAAATATCTCAACTCGAAAAGGTGGCAGAGTAACTGCGTGCTACAACTGCAACAAAGAGGGACATTTCCATTATGAATTTACAGAGCTCTCAGCTGCCCAGCAAGCAGAACGGCAGGCCAGGCGTGAGAAATTTGCCCGAAGAAGGTAGGCCTACATTGCCAGAGAGCTATCCGATGACTCAATCGAAGAAGATACTTTCATGTATTCTTCTGAAGACGAAGCTGCATTTATTATTGTTGAGGTCAGAGAAACAGATCCTGAAACAACGACTGAGTACTGTCTAATGGCCGGAGAAGAGGCTAAGCTAAATTCGAAACTTATTATAACCTCCTCTTCACATAGCACACACGACACGTGCTCAGCTACAGATGAACCTTTAGACGTGGTGCAAGCATACGATGATCTACCAGAGGAGCAGATTCAGTTAAGTAGGGAGTTTAGCAGAACCGTTCAGGAACTCGAACAGGTAAAGGCTGAAAATCAGAGACTTTCTTCTGATTGTCAGGTATCTACTGATTCAGAGAATCTCGTTGCAAGACTGAAGGAAGAGACTGAATCTCTTATGACTAAGTCTCAGCTTCAAGAAATTCAGATATCAGTTCTGACTAAGGACAATTCTGAGAAAGATACTGAGATAGCCAGACTCAGTCAGAATCTCGCAGAGGTTGAAAAGGACTACGAATCACTTCGGAAAAGTGATGAAGTTTGGCGAGGATTGATGACTGAACAGTATATAGGAGCCAAAGAGAAGTTGGAAAGGATGCTAAGAGCCCAAAGGCCACCAGTCATGAAAGAAGGACTTGGCTATACTCACGAAGCTTCCACCTCTAATTCAAATGGCTCATAAATGCTGGCTGATCGGTTCGTCAGAGGAAAAGTTCAGATTACAGAATCCACAACTCAGGCGAAAAACAAAGAGAAGATGATCGCACCTCAGCCGAGCAACAAAAAGCAACTGACCAAAAGTTCTAGCCCCAGAACACCACGATCAAATTCAGGAGGAACTAAGAAGGTCAGGTGGGCAGAGCAGTATGGCGAGCCACTGTATGAGCATCCAGCACAGTTTGGATCGTACTATTATGAGCCCAGGGTCAGGAGAAGTAACAAGCCTCAGAAGAAGAAAGCTCATGAACCCAAAACCACTAGGAAGTCAGTATCTCTAGGTCTAGTGGAGAAAAAGGCTGACAAGGTTCAGAAAAAGAAGATGTCTGAGACTCCTAAAGTCGCCAAACAGATTTGGGTCGCGAAATCACAGACTAATGCTTAAGGACCCAAACTGAACCAAAGGGTACCTAAAAATGTTTCTGTTTTGCAGGTGCATAAGGACCCTTGGATCGTGGACAGCGGCTGCTCGAGACATATGACTCATCAAAAGAGCTTGCTGACCAATTACGTGCAAGAAGATGGTCCTAGAATTGAGTTTGGTGACAACTCTAAAGGCTATACAAGGGGATATAGAACACTGAACATTGGGACTTCTTCAGTTCCAAGAGTAACATATGCTAAAGGACTTCAACATAATCTCCTTTCTGTCAGTCAATTCTGCGATAATCTGAATAGAGTTATCTTTGATGCTGGTTTCTGTGATGTTGTTGAAAAATCTACAGCGAAAACAGTGTTATCAGGTTCGCGAAAGTAGAACATCTACATTGCTAACTGGAACACCGCTGAACCTGAGGCTTGCTTACTTGCTCCGACGAAATCTAGTGATAAAACAGGATGGCTGTGGCACAAGAGGCTCAGTCACCTAAATTTCAAGGCAATGAAAAAGCTAGCCAAGAACTATAAAGTCAGAGGATTGCCCAATGAAGCCTTCATCAAAGGCAAAAATTGTGAAGCGTGTTTGAAGGGAAAGCAGACAATGAAAAGCAATCCACTAATTTCGTCGCCTTCCACTG
Organism: Lavandula angustifolia; assembly: GCA_028984105.1. Lineage (NCBI taxonomy): Eukaryota > Viridiplantae > Streptophyta > Magnoliopsida > Lamiales > Lamiaceae > Lavandula > Lavandula angustifolia. The sequence continues at coordinate 9,492,984 of CM054818.1, read as the reverse complement.
ATGGAATCCTTCAACTGCTCCACATGGACTTGTTTGGGCCAGTTTCTCCAGTGACCATAGGAGGCAAGAAGTATGCCCTCATCGTTATTGATGATTATTCGAGATATACGTGGGTCATCTTCATAGCCAACAAATCTGATGTCAAGACTGAGCTGCCAATACTGCTGAAGAAACTCAGTGTGGAGAAGGACATCAAGATTCAAAGAATTCGCTCAGATAGAGGGGCAGAATTCCTCAACTCAGTCATTAATGAGTATTGTGATAAGGAGGGGATTCAGCACGAGACTTCAGCAGCTCGCACCCCTCAGCAGAATGGACTTGATGAACGAAAGAACAGAACACTAAAAGAAGCAACAAGAACGCTCCTATCACACTCTGAACTACCCTCAAAGTTGTAGGCTGATGCTATTGACACCGCCTGTTACACACAGAACCGGTCACTACTTACAAAGCAACACATGCAGACGCCATACAAACTGTGGAAAGGGAATTCCTTGTATCTCTCATGTTCATATCTTTGGTTGTCCTGACTTTATCCACAATAACGGGAAGGAACAGTTAAAGGCCTTTGATAGCAAATCTGATCAAGGAGTATTCTTAGGATACTCTTGAGTCAGTAAAGCCTTCAGGGTCTTTAACTACCGGACCATTTGCGTGGAGGAAAGTCCCCATGTTATTTTTGATGAGTTTGTTACTCAGGACAGGAAAGCTAAGAAGACAAATCCTGAAGATATCAGCAGCAGGCTAAAGGATCTCACATTAAACGACAAAGCTGAGAAGATCCAGCATTGTTGGGATGATGAGTAAAACGAAGAAGAAATCCAGACCCATCCCGCAAGCACTGTAGCTGACCTGGTTGATTCTACTGAACAGAATCAACATCAAGTAACAATGGTCGATGAGGAAGCCCCAATGGTAACTGAGACCTCTACTGAGAATATAAACTCAGGGGGAACGACTAATATTCCTGAGCTAAATGCCCCTGAACCTGGAAACTCAGTAGATCCTAACCGTCTTACATAATTACTTCAGTCACAGAATAGCACTACTGAAATGCCTAACACTCATGTTGACTGTACAGAAGTAATCTCAGAAGAAGAAGCCAAACTCAAATGTTTGTGGCTAGACGCTCACTCTTCTGATTTAATCATTGGAGATCCATAAGCAGCAGTAAGGACAAGATCCAGACTAAGTCAAGGAGAAAGCGCTCTCTACTCCTGTTTCTTGTCTACTGAAGAACCTCAGACAATAGAGGATGCTCTCAACGATGCTGACTGGATCATTGCCATACAAGAGGAGCTGAACCAGGTTGTCCGAAACGAAGTTTGGGAGCTTGTTGACAGACCTAGACATAAACATATAATCAGTACTAAGTGGGTCTTCAAGAACAAGCGAGATAAAAATAACGTCACAAAGCTCGACTTGTTGCCAAGGGATACTGTCAAGCAGAGGGAATAGACTTTCTCGAAACGTTCGCACCAGTCGCCAGATTGGAAGCCATTCATCTATTCCTAGTCTATGCAATGCATCAAAGATTCAAAGTATAACAAATGGATGTTAAGTTAGCATTTTCGAAGGAAGAAGTCTACGTGGAACAACCGTGGAACAACCGTGACTATAACGTCACAATGGCGTGCTGAAGGAAGAAGTGTACGTGGAACAACCGTCCGGCTTTCAACATGGACATCAGGTGTACAGACTTCGAAAAGCTGTGTATGGGTTAAAACAAGCACCCAGGGCTTGGTACGGTACCCTATCAGACTTTCTTCTTCAAAAAGGTTTTCAGAAGGGGACAGTAGACCGCACTCTACTCAGCATTAAGTCCGGCGATGATATTCTACTAGTGCAAATCTACGTGGACAACATCATTTTCGGATGCAGGAACGTGACTATATGTCAACAATTCGAGAAAATGATGAAGAAGAAGTTCGAGATGTCCATGATGGGGGAGATGAACTACTTCCTTGGATTTCAAGTGAAGCAATCACCTGAAGGAATATTCATCAACCAAGCCAAATATACTCGATGCCTCCTGAAAAGATTCGGTTGCGACTCAAGCAAGCCACTCAAGATCCCCATGAACACGAATTATAAAATCGATCTAGACAAAGAGGGAGCTTCTGTTAACTCTACTGATTATAGAGCTATTATTGGTTCTTTATTATATTTAACAGCAAGCAGACCTGACATAACTTATGTTGTAGGTGCACGCGCAAGATTTCAGGCGAATCCCAAGCGAAGTCATCTAGACTCAGCAAAGAAGATTCTGCGATACCAGAAGGGAACACCTGACGCAGGGCTATGGTATCCTGCTGATGATAATCTGATTCTAACAGGTTATTCTGATGCCGATTATGCAGGATGCAGGATAGATCGAAATTCAACTTCTGGAACATGTCAATTCCTAGGCAGCAAGCTGATATCGTGGTTTTCAAAGAAACAGCATTCAGTAGCGACGTCTACTACTGAAGCTGAGTATATGGCTGCTGGAAGTAGTTGTGCCCAAATCCTTTGGCATCGACAACAACTGTGAGATTATGGAATTACTCAAAATGAAGTGCCCATCTACTGCGACTCCACCAGTGCAATTGCAATAACTCATAATCCAGTTCTCCATACGAGATGCAAGCACGTGGACATTCGACACCACTTCATCCGAGATCATGTCGAGAAGAAACATATTAGGATGGAGAAAATCCATACTAATAAGCAAAGGGCAGATTTACTGACCAAACCGGTTGCTGAAAACAGATTCAGAGAACTATCAGTCGAGCTAGGTCTACTAGATCCTACTGACTTGAATCAGTAAGAAAATTCAGTACGACAGGTCAGAAGTCACACTCAGTACTTGATTCGGTAGGGTGAATCATACAGTACACAGTAAGGGGGAACATGGTACCTTCAGTACCACGAAGATTCTCCTGAGTTGATTCGGTAAACAGCTGATCATAAAAGTTCAGCTAAAGAGGTTTGCCTATTAGATTCTTTAAATATTCTCAAAAGCATACTCGCATTTAATTCCTCAGTCGTTTGCATTCAGTGGCATGACTTGCATTTATTTCCCATCATAGATTTTTAAGGATTAAGTCAATAGAAACCGTTTTCATCTAAAATGCCTTATCCTTAAAGCTGCCTGCCACGCATTTAATGCATGTCTTCTCACCTTACTCTAACTGCGCAAATCTTACGTGGGTCTGGTTTAAAGGCGGATAAGTAATCATTCCTTTTATAAAATCAAATCTGAACCGTCCCAAAAAAGCGAGATTTTATACTGATCGTCCGATCTAAAAACCCTTGACATTCAAATCTTATAAAATATGTACCTTTTCTCTCTAAACACACTTTACGCCGTTACCATCTTAGAGCTTTCGACCTCGTTTTCATCTGCTGCATACTGTTTCTTGCCTTTATCTCTCTAAAGCTCTTCGACTACGGTAAAATTCTTATCTATCTGAAATCTACGATCTAACTTACTCTATTTTCGAGTGCTAACACCCTTTTTGCAGATTTCTGTTCTAATGGCGACTGTTTCGACCCCTTCCAACATTGAGGAGATCATCCTCTCCAGGGTTCAGTTTGAACCCACGATGGTCTTTCACCAAGCGGAGCTGCCGTTTATGGAGCCAATCTTCTCAGCCTTCGAAGCATCGGGATTGAAGCTTCTCCTTAGAAGCACCCAAAGGTGTACTTGGCCCGGCAGGTGGGCGAGTACTTTTATAATCTGCGGTCCGTGGAGGATACAGACCCAGAAGTAACCATCATTCAAGCCCGCCCTACCGAAGAACCAACTCCTTCCAAAGTATCGGGGCCTCGCTTACATTGTCATTCATATTCTGACGAGCGTCACCGGTTCCTTCGATCAGCTATCAAAGCCCAGACTCCTGATCATGATGGCAATAATCGATGGAGTCCAGGTGAACTGGGCGAAATTCCTCCTGTCTAAGCTGAAGGCTTAGGCTCTGAAGTTTGTGGCCACAGAGTCGGGAGAGAGAAGACTCATTAGTGTGGGCAAGCTCCTGTACGGGACGAAGGTGTCCATTATTATTGAGGACTCCGTAACAAATCACGCCTCATTTGCTGATATGAAATATTTCGACCGCAAGCTGATAAAATTCAATACGAATTCAGCGGCCGAAAAATCTTATCGGGAGTGGAGCTGAGCTCAAACGATCATCTACTAATCTCCCTCCATGTGCCGATCAGCCAAAGAAGAAGAAGCTGTCCAAGCCTGGAGCTTCTAAGGCTGCTTCCAGGCCTGCTTCCCCACCCCCTTAGGAGGAAGAACTACTGGACGCTGACACTGGCATAGAGGGTGCCACTTTGAAAGACAAAGTGCAGCGGGTCAGTACTAAGGAGACATAGCAGAAAGAAGCCGATGAACCTACTGCTGAGGTTTCCTATGAAGAATCGTCAATAGTTCAGATGAACCGTCTTCGTGCAATTGAAGAGGTTGTTGAACAAATTCCTGAGATTGCCCAGCATCAGGACCTAGTTGACATTGCGATAAGGGTGAGGACACAGATGCTGATGTGTTTCCTCAACTGGGATATACTTGTTGATCTCATTCAGCAGTACTTTGCGCTGTCCCTACTGGCCAAGGAGCAGAGTATTCAGTCGGTGATAGGGTTTGGGAAACCCGCCGACATAGCCTCCTTCGAGGACCTCCGCTCTGCAATGCTCTATCTTCTAGAGCTCAGGTGCTCCCCGCAGGCTGGTAGAAGCCCATCGCCGCCTTCTCATCACGATGATGGTGATGATGATCAGGCACCCAAGGATGCAGAAAAGGGACATTCTGCTAAGGGAAAGACTCCCAACGAGAAGGGCGATTCACCACCTCCACCTCCGGAATCAGGTGCCGCCCCAGTTGCTTCATCATCCATGAAGAAATAACTCGCTGCCTCTGAGCAGAGGCTCGGTACCTCTTCCTATCAGATAAAACCGATAGCTACTGTGTCATCTAAGTCCGTCAACCGAGCAATAAGGAAGCAAGGAGACAAGAATTGTCTCCTGGACAAAGATGTCCATCTCAAGTGGGCACAATATACGAAGGCTCGGACGGAGAAGGTTAACGAACTGACTGGCGCAGTCAAGAAGGTCTCAGACACTCCAACTCCAAATATTCAGGAGATAATCAAGACTGCGCTAGCAGCTCAGAAGGCGGACATGGCCGCCCAATGCCAGCAGTTGCTCGAAGCCCAGCAGAAGAAGTTCTCGGAGCAACTGTCTTCGAGCCTGGCCACTGTCCAGAAGACTATGGATGAGCGTAACAGGTTGGCCACCTCCAGTATCCAAACTACCATCGAAACTCAGGCAGCGAAATCAAGTACAGGCCCAAATCCGCCAAATCCTCATGTCCTCGGCAGATGATGCCAAAAAGGGGGAAGGAAGAGCTGAGCAGGTGGTGACAGTGTCAGCTGAGAGGGAAACAATCGAGGGGGAAAGTTCAGCGCAGGCTGGAACGAGCTCAGTCCCCACTCCCTCAGTCCAAATCCCTTCTTTCCAAATTCCTCAGAGGCCCAGCCCTCTGAAGCTCAGCTGCCCGCGTAGGCCGGAGGATCGGGTGAAGGATCCTCGGCTCAGGCGCAGCATATTAAAGAAGTTGCAAAGTTTGTTGATCAAGAAGATGAGCCCCTGCCACCTCAAAGGCCCGGGAAGGAGAAAGCCACTGAAAGCACTCCTCCTCCTTCCCCGACGCCCAAATTCAAATCCCGAGAAGAGCAGGAGGAAAATGATAAGAGAGTGGCTCAACAGCTCCAAGATCAGATTGACTATGAGCTAAGGATGGAGGAACAAGCTCAGCAGAAGAAAAAGAAGAAAAGGGTCCCAATGTCCAGGACGTCGAAGAGTCAGGCTAAACTGATTCTGGCTCAGCGGAAGAAAGCTTAGCAATCTGCTACTACGGAGCCTACTGAAGACTCTAAGACAGACACATTGCCCCTTGCTCAGTGGACGAAGAATCTTCCTAAACTTACACCTGAGCAGGAGGCAGAGGACAAAGCGACGTGGGATGCTGTGCAGCAAGGGTTGAACCTCAGGACGAGGGACAAGAGAGCTGCAGCATTGAGAGAGAAGAAGTGGCAAGAGGATCTAGCTAAGATTATTGAACTCACTGAACAAGTCGCCAGAGAGCCAATCCTCGATCTCAGCAAACAGATTCCGAGGACTTCCAAGTTCTTCCGGCGTGGTGCTCAAAAGCCTCATCTGAAGAAGACTCTGCACCGCCGTGTAGACAAATAGATTCCGTGGAATCTGAACGAAGAGTGGGAGGAGCTGAAGATCGACTTCATCAAAGCATTCTAAATGTGGCAATGTTATTCTTCTGAAGTGTCGGCGGTCGAACTTTTTGATCAGTTTCTATATCAATACGAATCGAACTTCAGAGCGCAGATCAAAATCCTATTATTCAAATAAAAGCTGCCATTTACTGCTCCTGCCTATCGTCAGCTAAGTCCTCCTATGACAACTCAAGGCGTCATTTGTATGAAGAAAGATAGAAAAGGAAGTAGAGACTGCTGCTCGTCGCAACAACATGGATCTTATGACAACAGAAGATCTCATCCCAATCCACCCCCTCAGAGAGAGAATCTACACATCTTATGGATTGGAGGCTCCTGCTACTAAGTCTGAGGATTTCAAGGCAAAGATTAAGAAGTTCAGACGCTAGTAGTGTTTCCTTTATCTTCTTATATATAATATCAGTTTTTGGTTGTCCAGACAACTACTCATTGTCTTGTGGCTGTGTTTTTATTATTTATTAATCACTGTTCACTGAAGTGATCTGACACACACTCACATAACCTGTCTTTCTTCTGATACGCCTGTCTTTTATCTTCTGATAACCTTGCTATCACTGCTCAGTTTTTACTGAATTCTCTTGGGTTAGTAGTTTAGTACTTAGTGGTTTTGGAATCATCAATTAGGGGGAAATTGTTGGGTTATGAGTCAGTGATCGTTTAGATCATTGCTAAGAAGGTACTTTGAACTGTCATCAACAGTTCATGTACTTTGGACTTATTGATTTATTTCGGTAATGGGGGAAATTGTAGTGATTTATCGCTATAGAATTGAAGATCCCAAAACCTGTCTTGTACCCTTAGTGTGTTATCTTTCGGACTTGATGAAGTAATAGGCTAGACTGTTCTTATTTTCGTTATCTGTTTTGTCTAAGTCCTGTAAGGGGTATTTGTTAGTCTGAACTTCAGTAGGAAGTTAAATTCCAGAACCCTATGTTATCAGTTTGTAAGAGCTCGTGTCCTCAGGTCTCCAGCTGACCGTTATTAGAAGAAGATTCCCATCAGCTGACCACCAGTGAAGACACAGTATGAAAGCTCGGCACTGGCAGTCGCGGGCCGATCGCTCTCGGCAGAAGACTTTCATCAGCCGAGTCAGATGAAGAAGTCAGTACGATCATTCCAGATCTACTGTATCCGACAGGAAACGACTGCCCGACTATTACTGTCATTCGAAAGTCAACAGAGTATCATATGAGGATGAGTGAGAGTCAACTCAGATGTAGACTGATGTCTGACAAGTCTCACCAACCACAAACCTCGACCAATGAGAAGCAACCTAAGCCTTACCTGCCCTGACACTAAAGCTGCTCTCATGTACAGTGACCAACCACTCTGCGACGCTACTTCGAAACTTATGGCCATTTTCCTTGGACGTTTGTGACACGTGTCATCATCTTCTCCAACTGACAAATGCCTAGGTCACGACTATAAAAAGAGAAGTATTTCGGAGCTCAACGCACGGGATATCAAAGGGAATATACGCTCAAAGCATTTAAACTCTCTAGCACAGTCACGAAGATCTAGCGAAGAACTTGCTTAGTTGAATATTTGTAGTTCTTCACTCTAGAGTTTCTTTAGTTCCCTCTTCTCTATCTAAGCTCAACTATTACATCCATAGCTTAGAACCTTCGAAGGAGTTCACTTTCTGTGAATCGTTCCTATTGTAAGAACTCCTTCATTGTTGGAGAAAATCCCCTCCCCTTCAAACTTCGGTGTGATTTGTAAAGTCGTTAAGGACTATAACTTAGAAGGGTCTGTCTAGCGCACAGATTCCTTGTTGAGGCTTGCTCAGATTAATCAACAAGAACTCATGTTCAGCAGGAATATGGAAGTAGGATCTTGCGTATCCGAACCACGTTTAAAATCACTTGTGTTGTTTACTGTTTCATTGTATCGTTCTCGAACCGATTTACAAACTCATACTTTGCATAAAACGTATTTAAAAGTGCACCAGCCAAAACAAATATCGGGCCCCACACTTATCCTCACTTAACTCTCTGACTGAGATCTTAATACTGACAAGAGTTAGTAGGACAGACTCAGTAGTTGAGCCACTCTTACCAGCGATCAGAAGGTTACTATTTGGCACTGTTCATCAGTCGCACTCTACAGCTCAGTTGTACTTCGCATTTGAGGAAAAACTTATAATCAGGTGTATTCACCCCCCCTCTACACCTGATACTCATCTCCGGACCAACAGTTAGATATAATAAAGAACCAATAATTGTGCAAAATTCAGTATGGTCTACTGATACTCCCTCTTTGTCAAGATCGATTTTCATGTTCATGTTCTTCGGGATCTTAATTAGTTTGCCGAATGTGCTACCGAATTTCTTGATGAGGTCTCGAGTGTATTTGCCTTGATTGATGAACGTTCTCTTCTCTGATTTTTGACTTGAAATCCAAGGAAATAATTCATCTCTCCCATCATTGACATCTCGAATTTATCCTTCATCATTTTGTCAAACTGTTGACACATAATGACATTCTTCGAACCAAAGATGATGTCATATACGTAGATCTGCACAAGTAAGATGTCGTCATCTAGTCGAATGTTGAATAGTGTGCGGTCTACTATGCCTTTCTAAAAACCTTTCTGAAGAAGAAACTCAGGCAGGGTATCATACCAAGCCCTGGGTGCTTGTTTTAACCCGTACAGAGCCTTTCTGAGTCTATATAATTGATGTCCCTGCTGAAAGCCGGGAGGCTATTCTACGATAGACTTCTTCTTTCAGCACGCCGTTCAGGAACGCTGACTTCACATCCATCTGATAAACTCTAAAGCGTTGATGTGTTGCGTAGGCTAGGAATAGTCTGATTGCCTCCAATCTTGCAACCGGAGCGAACGTTTTATCGAAATCTATCCCTTCGGCTTGATAGTAGCCTTTTGCCATGAGTCTAGCTTTGTTCCTTACTATGACGTTGTTTTCATCTGGCTTGTTTTTGAAGACCCATTTAGTTCCGATCACATGTTGATGTCGGGGTCTGTCAACAAGCTCCCATATGTCGTTCCTTGTGAACTGATTCAGCTCCTCTTGCATAGCAATGATCCAGTCAGCATCCTTAAGTGCGTCCTCAACTGAATGAGGTTTTTCAGTAGACAAGAAGCAGGAATATAGAGCACTCTCTCCCTGACAGAATCTGGATCTTATCTTTACACTTGCTGAAGGATCTCCAATAATAAGGTCTGAAGAGTGAGCGTCCAGCCACGATCGACGATGTTTTAACTCTTCATCTGAAATTTGTTCAACATAGATAGTAGGTGAGTTAGGCATTTTAGGTTTACTATTCTGAGATTGAAGTAATTCAGTTACTAGAGTTGGGTCTACTGAGTCACCAGGTTCAGGGGCATTTAGCTCATGAACTTCATTTGTTCCCCCTGAATTGTTATTCTCAGTAGAGGTCTCAGTTACCACTGGGGTTTCTTCAACGACCTAAGTTACTTGGGATTGATTTTGTTTAGTAGAATCAATCTGTTCAGGTATGTTTGCTGCTGGTTGTGATTTAGTAATCTTGTCTTCAGTTTCCTCTTCTCAATCTCATCCTAACACAGCTGGATCTTTTCAACATTATCCTTTAAGCTCAGATCCTGTATCTGTTTACTGATGTCCTCAGATTTTGAATTTGAGTTTCTGCTCCTGTCCTTAGTAGCAAACTCATTAAAAACAACATGAGGGCTTTCCTCCACGCAAAGGGTCCGGTAGTTAAAAACTCTGAAGGCTTTGCTGACCCGGGAGTATCCTAAGAAGACTCCCTGGTCTGACTTGCTATCAAAGGTCTTTAACTGATCCTTTCCATTATTGTGGATAAAGCACGAACACCCAAAAATATGAAAATAAGATAAGAAAGGCTTTCTGTCGTTCCATAATTCATATGGTGTCTTCTGATGTTGCTTCGTCAGCAGTGATCTGTTCTGAGTGTAACACGAGTATCAGTTGCTTCTGCCCAGAATTTAGATGGGAGTCCTGAGTCTGCGCGCAGGGTTCTTGGAGCTTCTTTGAGTGTTCTGTTCTTTCTCTCAGCAATCCCATTTTGTTGAGGCGTGCGTGCAGCAGACATCTCATGCTCTATGCCTTCAGTTTTGCATAACTCTTCCACCATCGAATTCAGGAACTCAGATCCTCTGTCTGAATGAATCTTTCTGATTTTGGTGTTCTTCACGACACTGAGCCTTTTCAGAAGCGCGGGCAACTCTGTTTTGACTTCAGACTTGTTGGTAATAAATATGACCCATGTATAGCGCGAGTAGTCATCAATGACCACTAAAGCATACTTCTTGCCTCTGATCGTCACAGTAGAGACTGGGCCGAACAAATCCATGTGCAGGAGCTAAAGGATTCCATCCGTGGAAGGTGATGGAACTGGTGGGTTTTACTTCTTCGTTTGCTTTCCCTTCAGACATGCCTCGCACTGAGTGTCTTTGCTGAACACTTCATTCGGTAGTCCTCTCACTAGAGCATTTCTAGCTAGCTTGTTAAGCGTCTTGAAGTTGAGATGGATGAGTCTTCTATGCCAGAGCCACCCCGTTATGTCGTCGTTCTTCGCCAGTAAGCATGCTTCAGATTCTGCTAATTTCCAGTCAGCTACATATATATTCTTTTTGCGCGAACCTGATAACACTGTTTTCCCTGTAAATTTGTCAATGACATCACAGAAACCAGCGTAAAAAATCACTCTATTCGAGTTATCACAAAATTGACAACAGAGAGAAGATTATGTTGAAGTCCTTCAACATATGATACTCTTGGAACTGTGGCGGTTCCAATCCTGAGTGTTCCATAGCCTCTGGTATAGCCTTTTGCATTATCTCCGAACTCGATTTTGGGTCCTTCTTCGGTAGTATAATTCTTTAGTAGGCTCCTTTGGTACGTCATGTGTCTTCAGCATCTGTTGTCCACGTACCAAGGGTCCTTGTGCACCTGCAAAACAAAATTATATTCAGGTACCCTTTATTTTTGTTTTTGGGTCCTTAGATGCTAGTTTTGGAAACTCAAATCTGTCTTACGACCCAAGACGTCTCAGACAGTTTCTTCCCACTCTGATCAACATACTTAACCGCTGGACTGGTTGATGTTGACTTCTGAGGCTTTACTGGTTCAGGATTCCTAATCTTCTGAGGTGGTTGACTGCTGACCTTAGCCTTCTGAACGGCTTTCTTCTTCTTCTTCTGACTCTTGGAACCTCTTCTGACTATAGGATCATAGTAATATGACCCATACTGAGCTGGATGTGTCAGCTGCGGAGGTCCATACTCAATAGCCCATTTGATTCTGTTGGTTCCCCCTTGACTGAACTGGGTTGATTTTGAGCTAATCTTCTTATCATATTTCTAATAGTTTGGATGAGGTGCCTTCATCTTCTGTTTGTTCTTTGCTAGGGGGTTCAGTATTTCAGCCTTGATTGTCTCCCCTTGAATAAACCTATCAGTCAACCGATTCTCTGAGCGTATGGGGGCTGATGAGGAGGCTCCATGGCTGAACCCGAGTCCCTCCTTGCAATGTTTGGGCTTGTTGTTGGCTAGCATCGCCTCAAGCTTATTCTCGGCTCCCGTATACCGCTCTATCATCAGGTTCCTGCAGACATCATCACTCTTCTTGAGAGTTTCATGCTTGATCTGAAGTCCTAAGAACTTCTGCCTCAGTAGACTCAATTCAGTATCCTTCTGAGTCAAGTCCTTGTTCAGTACTGAAATCAGATCTTCTTGTTGCTGAGACTTGGCCATCAGAGAGTTAATCTCCCCCTGAGCCTCAACACAAGTCCTTCCAACTCAGTAGCAACCTGACTCTCCTGAGAAAGTCTCTGATTCTCCACTTTCAGGGTATCCAACTCCTGAAGAGTCTTACTGAGCTACAGACTCATCTGAATTTGCTCGTCAAGTAGTTCTTCATATGCAATCGCGACATCTAGATTCTCATTTGCACCTGAAATAGTGTCTTGTGTGCAGTGTGAAGAAGAGTTAAATGGTGCGTGAGAGTTTACCTCGTCCTCTTCTCCTACCATTAGACACTTTTCAGCATCTACTTCAAGCTCTAGGGCTATAAATGTCACTTCATCATCTGATGAATCCATGAAGGAATTGACTTCATCTGAGTCATCTGAGAGTTCACCGGTAGTGTAGGCTTGTCGTTTCTTGATTAACTTCTCCCTTCGACCTTTTCGTGCCGCTCTTTCAGCTGTACTGAGCTCAGGACAGTCGTATTGGTAGTGTCCTGGCTTCTTGTAGTTGTAGCAGGAGGTGACTCTGCCTTCTTTGCTCTCACTGTCTTTCGGCTGTGCAGAATCCTCCTATTTCCTGCAATCAGAAGTATGTGGTTCAAGAGTGCGCTTAGGTGAGTATTCAGACTAACTCTTCGAGTCTCTAACGACCTTAGAAAGCTTTATGCGCCGCTCCTTTTCCTTCTGATATTTGATGGCAAGCAGTGCATATCTCTTAGCTAGGCTTCCTTCTTGTAGATCGCTGGTTGAAGGCTCATCTTTGCTAGACGTTGGAGCTGTTGTGCTGACTGATGCTTTAAAAGCATGATCTATTTGGGTGTCAGCTTCAGCTCGTAGCTTCCTTTGCGGTAGACCGAACTCGAACTCCTCAGCTTTTAATTCTGAAAGTATATGATCAGGAGAAACAATATCAAGATCAGAATGTCTAAGCAAAGTAGCAAAGGGAGTCCAATGTCCGTCTGGCAGTGCTCTCAAAATTTTGAGATTCATCTCTCGGTTGGAGAACGTCTTTCCTAGCCCATTGATGGTGTTCATCAAATCCGTAAATCTGACATTTAGTTCTTCAATCGTGTCGCCGGGCATGAGAGACAGTCTCTCCAGCTTCTGGAGTTCCAGCGCTAACTTGTTAGCTTTAATCTTCTGAGTCCCCCGACTCAGTAGCATCAGAGCATCCCCGAGTTCCTTGGCGGACTTGCAGTCCTGAACTCTTCCGAGATAGGAGTCGCTCAGGGTGGTCAGTATGGCATTCCTGGAAACCTGGTCCAGATTGTGAAGCTTCTTCTCTTCTCGAGTGAAGAGGCTTCTGTCTTTTGGAACCCTCTTCCCGGTCACCATTCCTCCTCGTTGTGCTGGATCCTGGACTTCAACACTATCGATCATGGGTACAATAGGTCCGTCTCCCAAGACCTCTGTCATGCTGCCGTGGAGGGAAGTCAGATGAGCTTCCATTCTTACTCGCCATACCCCGTAGTTCTCTACTGAGAACATGGGTATCATCCTGATTCCTGACATATCAAATATTTTAAAAGATGATATGAATGAAGAATGATATGTAGTGAAAACATTTTCAGGATCTGTTCAAGTAGACCAGTTTCAGATAACAAGAGTCTTAGAGAATTCCTACTCTGATACCAATTGTTGGTCCCGAGATAAATGTTCAGGTGTAGAGGGGGGGGGGTGAATACACCTGAAAACTTTCTCAACTTAAAATGCGAACAGTCCTACTCAGGAGAGTGCCTTTGCTGAACAAGTTCAATAAACCAGGCAAGTTGTTCTGGATCGCGTGGACAAAGTGACTGGCTATACTGAGGCCTGCTAGCTAATTGATGTCAGAATTCAGTACCGTTAAGTAAGAGTTCAGTAGAGTGCGGAAATGTGTAGGCCCAATTCAGTTGAGTTTGAAAACGTTTTTATTTAAACTGTTTTAGTAGGTTAGAGCATTCAGTTTAAGCTTTGCTGAAACTCTGTTGTATGATTTTGTAAAACGGTTTTCAGTTATGAACAGTAATCAATGCAACAGTAAAAACAGAACACAACAATTTTAAAGTGGTTCGGATATCAAACAATCCTACGTCCACTGTCCCGAAAAGATCAGGTGGCTATTTTATTATACTGAGTTTAGTCTCAGTCGGTTTGTGCACTGGACAAACACTGGCCTTGAGGATTATACTGAGCAAGTCCCAGTTTACAAGGATCAAACTGAAGTGTTTGACAAACTCTCCAACAATGAAGGAGTTCTTAACAATAAGAACAGTGCAAGAATGAACTCCTTCGGGTCTTAGCTATGGATATATTCAGTAGAGCTTAGGTTAGAGGGAAGGGAACAAGAAGGTAACTTCTAGAGTGATGAACAATGAGGAATAATATCTCTGGGTTCATGTTCGATCACTTGGATACTAGAGGCTTTTGATTCTAATCAGCTTGGTTCCCTTGAGCAAAGATGTCGCCTTTCGCGTAGAGAGTTTCTCTGAAGTTCTTGCGGAAAGCTTTGAGTTCTTGTAAGTTTTTGCTCATAATCGCTCGTTCTTGTTCAGTATGTAGTTGATTTGATTTTCCCTCTATTTATAGAGGTGAGCCATGCATAGATCCGTTGGGTAGCTAACGGCTCTTTTAAGGAATCTTGTAGAGTCTTTTTCTCCCTTTCTGGAAAGAGGTTAACTTGCAGCTTTTACCAGAGCTTTGACAGCTGGCTGCTCGTCATTAGTCGAGGCGTAGAAAGTAGTTGAGACAAACTAACTTCTAGGCAGATACTGAAGCTGACATCTCTGATAACCTCGGACGACTCTACTGATTTAACATAAGATCATCTGACAATCAAGGAGACTGTCAAGACTGAAGGTCGACTCTGAGTTCAGTGAACTGCTCCTGCTGAGTCCAGTTCTACTGACTCCTTTCAGTATGCTGCTCCTACTGAGTCAAGCACTACTGAATCCGAACACCTCTCAGTATGCTTCTCCTGCTGAGTCCAGCACTACTGAGTCTTCACTCCATGGTACTGAGGCGGATAGTCTACTGAAGGATCAACACACAGATGTCTGAGCCTGAACCATGCTGAAGGAGTATCTGCTGAGTCTGAAACTCTCAGAGACTAAGGCGTTACTATTACAACAGAAAGGTTCACCAATCAAATTCGGATTTTGGGATCAGTCAAATCTTCTTAGCAACTAATCAGTCTACTGCTGAATCACATCCCAACACTTATGATCGTTCCTTGTAGTTTCATTGTCTTTGGAAACGATATGTCAATCACTTAATTTAAATAAATCTCGGCGGATCGTTCATAGTTGACTAGCCAATTTTTGGTTCATGTACGATTATGGTTTGAAATCGTCGATTACAGTTTATCAAAAACAAAAATCGAACCGAACTGTTTATAGATAGTTAACGGTTCCGGTTTGAAATTATTAATTTTGGTTCCTCTTTACGGGTTTCACGGTGTTTTTAAATTTTTTTTCTATTTTTATTTATTGAATTATTATTATTTTATTAAAAAATTAAAATAAAAACACATTTTTGATTTGAAACAAGTCAACAATAAATTATAAATAAAATTATAAAATTATAAAATTTATAACATGATCAAATTGAACTATTAAATATATATTTAATCACTCTCGTTATTGATTCTTCATTATAATCATCATTTTAGAAAGAAAATTTATATTCTTGCTTTCCGTCATGTAGCAATTATTAAACAATATTTCATACTCGAAGTTTTTTCAGTGATAAAATTTGAACGTCTTTCATACACGTATGTTTTCTAGAAAAGTTACTATCCGTTTGCAATTATATAACTACAGAACAATGTTTTCTCATTTTTTACACTATTTAAAAATGATTAGAGTTTTTATATTTAAATGAAAAGCATATGTCAAATATAAGTGAAAAGTATAAGATCTTGTCCTCCTAAATGGTTTTAATTTTAAAAGTTTTTTTATCAAATTCATTGGAGATGTGATCGGTGAAGGTTTGAATAGGTGAAATTACCGGTTTCACCCGGTTTGAACCGGCAGTTTCACAGTTTGAAAATGAATAAACTGAAACCGAATCATAAACTGACGGTGTTGTTCAAGACTATTCCAGTTTGCGCCGGTTCCGGTTTGAGGTTGAAACCCTGTTTGAGCCGGTTTCAGTTTAAAAATTGACATGTTCCCAACTCCTCACTTAAAAATTGCTAGATAAACTACCCGACCGCATTACCATTAAATACGAGTGAGAGAAGAAGACATCGCAAAAATCACCATTGATAAGACCTCAATCAAACCACGTAGCCGATCACTCGGTAAAACTCAACAAACCAACGAAGAATGTAAAAGACAGAGAAAATCTCAAGGTGGAAACCAAATCTACAGGCAAGGTAAAGGTCACGTGACGCAAAGGGGATAAAGCGGGATGATTTTCAACCTTCGTGTTGAATGAATACTAAAATTTATTATATTTATATGTTGGGAGATGATTCAGTAGAAGATTTGACTGATCCCAAAATCCTATTTTGATTGGTGGACCATTCCTGTGTAAAAGTTAACACCTTTGTCTTTTAGTGTTTCAGACTCAGTAGACTCGCCTTCAGCATGGTTCCGGCTCAGTAGTTTCGTCTGTTGTCCCTCAGTAGACTATCTGTCGCTGTGCCATAGAGTGAAGATTCAGTATAGCTGGACTCAGCAGGAGCAACATACTGAAAGGTGTTCAGGAGTCAGTAGAACCGGACTCAGCAGGAGCAGTTTACTGAACTCAGAGTCTTGGCCCTTGGTGGTTTGGACTCAGTAGGAGCAACATACTGAACCTTTCGGTCAGACTCAGCAACGGCCTATCAGTTTCTTTAACTAACAGTGGACTTCAAGTCATTTCAGTAGAGTTGTCCGAGGTCGTACATCTGAGAAAGGTCAGCTTCAGTATCAACCTTGAAGTCTGAATATGTCTCAACCACTTTATCTATCTCGACCAATGACAAGCAGTCAGCTGGCAAATTCTCCGACAAAAGCTGCAAGTCAACCACTTTCTGCAAAGGAAGCAGACTCTACATGATTCGAAAAAGAAGTCATTTGCTACCTATATAGAGTGACACGTGGACAGTTCGTCCCCAACGGATCTATTCACACTCACGTCTATAAATAGAGGGAATGTCGTGGTCATTCAAGTCGCACTACATGATCAAACAAGTGATCATACAAGGGAACTCAAGCAATCAACGAACTAAAGCTCTAGAACACTTAGCGTTTGTTCAAGTGAAGAACATGAACCCAGAGAGATTATTCCTCTTTGTTCTTCGCTCTAGAAGCAATTCTTATTCCCACCCTCTAACCTAAGCTCAATCGTTATATTCATAGCTTAGAACCGAATGAGTTCATTTATTGAACTATTCTTACTGTTAATGTAACGCCCCAATTTTCATAAAACATAAACAAGGGACGCTACTTCATACTTAACATGCATATCTTAATTCTTTCAAAACATTTTCATGGAAAAGAATTATAAAAAAAAACTCAATTTACTTTCATACTCAGCGGAAGTCTTAAATAAAAATAACTACGAATACTGGTTTCATAAATCCTTCCTCGTGTGACAATCACCACCAACACCTCTACGCATCGGCCGATCCATTTCCTGAAAAGTGTTAAAATGATAGGGATGAGTACGACTACTCAGTGGGTACACGCTTATATCCAAACTATATAAAATGCCAATAAACACGGATATAAAACATGCATAATAAATAACTTTGATCCTAGGGCCTCCTCTTGACCCTAAGAATCCATTTCATTTCACACGGTCTCCTCTTGACCGTAACTTTTCATAAGGGCCTCCTCTTGACCCCGGTCAAAGGCCTCCTCTTGACCTTGACCTCTTTCATTCTCATGCCTGTCATAAACACATGAATACTGTACAAAATATATAATAAGGATAACGGTAACTTCCCCACCTTAACCTTGACTTGATGAAAAATTATGGATATCAAATGTTTCCTAAACATAGAATTAAATCTTAATAATTTGCTCATGGAATTTCATGCATGCATCAACAATTTCAATAATTCATAAATAGACATAGATCAAAATAATCAAACAAACATATATCATACAAAATACACTTATTAACATGCAATTTTAATGGTTTCATATAGTAACAAACTTAAGTATATTAAACACATGATCAATAATAGATCTCTAACATGAACAACATGTCATATATGCCATCATAGTAAAATTTATCATGATCTATAATTCATTTAATTGTAATATGAAAACTTTTGTTTTTCAATCTAGATGCATGTTGACAAAAGATTTGACACATCATGAAACAAATTAACAAGTAAATAGAAAAGGTATCCTAAAAATTCCAAATTTTTAACATGAATGACCTAACATATATTATATCCTATTAATATTCATCATGGTCGAAAACAACTAAAAAAAAACATGAAAAACAATTTTCCTATCAAGCTTATGGACATGCTGTCAAAAACTGGCAGGTTACGAATAACAATTTTAAAAAAAATATGTATCATGCTTTGAAAATTCTAAAAATATAATAAAGTATACTAGACATACCTATTAATACTATATTAAATTTTCATGACCAGAGGACGACGGGAAGATGTGTAAATAATTCTTGAAACAGTTCGCAGATATGCTGGCAGATTTTCGAAAATTTATGGGATGCTTTATTATGAGCAACTAAGGGGTATTTATAGGCCTAGAAATCATTATCTAAATATTCCTAATCCTATAAGGTATCAAATATATTTTATCCATAATTATTTTCGTCCATATATATTTTATATAGAATTTATTCTATCACTTACCATATAAGAGATTCAATCTTAGATAAATTAATTAGGATATGGATAAACATAAATAGATTTTATCCTAAAACATGAATATCACACATAAAATATCTTTCTTAATCTTAAAACATAATATAAAATTTTCTCCTAATAACTTAATACAATAATAAATATTATATCATTTTATGAATCCTATTTGGTTTAGGAAATCCAAAATAAATATTACTCTTGCCTAATAATTCTAATATTATTTCTATCTCAACCAAATAATATAATCATAAAATGATATAAATAAACATATTCAAAGTTCAAAATAAATTTACATAATAAAAATGATTTAATAACAAATAAGATAAATGCTTTAATTTTCATTTAAATTTCTAAGGCGTGACTTACAGAACTAAAACACTTGATAACATGCATGAATAGATATGCAATGCATTTTAGTTATGAAAATTTTGGGGCGTTACAGTTAAGAACTCCTTCATCATTGGAGATACATTCAAACCTTACCGTTTAACCCTGTAAACTGAGACTTACTTAGTATAATCACAAGTTACAGTTTGTCCTGCGCACAAACTAACTGAGACTAACTCTGTATAATAAAGTAGTGTCCTGCATTGTTCAGGATCAGTGAACGTAGGATCTTGCGTATCCGAACCACTTTAAATTTTTTGTGTCGTTTTAACTGTTGCATTGATAACCGTTCACATTGAAAATATCTTTACAAAATCATTCAATAGCATTTCAGTAAATGCTTAAAACATCGCACTAATATACTGAACTGATTTGATAAACAAACGTTTTCAAAACAAACTTAATCGGGCCTACACATTCCGCACGCTACTGAACATCTTCTGAACGCTACTGAATTCTAACTCTAAGTCAGTTAGCAGAGCTCAGCACTCTCAGTCATTCTGTCCACGCGATCAAGAGCAGCTTGCTTGGTCTACTGAACTAATTCAATAGACATCTTCCGTTAACCGGACTGTTCGCGTTTGAGTTTGAGAAAGAGGTTTTCATGTGTATTCACCCCTCCTACACCTGAACGTTTGACTCAGGACCAACAATTGGTATCAGAGCAGGAGTTCTTTTAACTCTTGTTTTCTAAAACTAGTCTACCCGAACTGATCTTTTTGAAAACATTTTTCGCAGCATAACATCTCTTCATTCATCCTTATTCCATATTGTGCATTATGTCTAACATGTCAGGAATCAGGATGGTACCCATGTTCTCAGTAGAGAGCTATGGTGTATGGCGCGTGAGAATGGAGGCGCATCTAACCTCACTACACGACAGCATGTCTGATGTGATGGAAATCGGTCCTGTCATTCCTATGATAAACAGAGTCAAATTCATCAAGGAAGGTGGAGCCAAAACAGGGACATGGTCGCCAAAGATAAATTTGAATACATGCCGGAAGAGAAAAATCTTCACAATCTAGATAGAGTTGCTCGTAATGCTATTCCAACAACTCTTTGTTAATCTTATCTAGGCAGGGTTCAGGACTGCAAGTCCGCGAAGGAACTCTGGGATGTGCTAGTGTTACTGAGTCGGGGGACTCAGAAGATAAAGAACAACAAACTAACGCTGGAGCTCCAGAAGCTTGGGAGGCTCACCCTCATGCCCAATGAGAATATTGAAGATCTAACTGATAGATTCACCAATATCATGAATTCAATCAACGGGCTAGGCAAGACGCTCTTGAATAGTGAGATGAACTTGAAGATACTACGGGCATTGGCCGAAGGATGCTGGAGTTCATTTGTCACATATCTTCGACACTCTGACCTCAATTCTGTTTCTACTGGTCATATTTTTTCTGAATTAAAGGCAAAGGAGTTAGAGTTCAGTTTACCTCACAAGATCATGCCCTAAAGGCATCAGTCAGCACTCCACAAGCAGCAACAAACAATCAGACAACGTCGATAAGCTCAAACTCGATTCCTATTGAAGGAACCTTGACTGAACAATATGCTTTGCTGGCTCTTAAGTACCAGAGAGAGAAGGAAAGGAGGATTAAGCTGAAGAAATCCTACCAAAAATCCCGAGGTAAGTATGAATCACCTTCTAAACAAGATCATAACTAGAAACTCTCTGAATGCAGGAATGAAGAATCTGCTTCGAAGCCTGAAAAGTCAGAACCTAAATTAAGCAGACCTTCTTCCTGCTACAACTGCAAAAGAATGGGCACCACTAGTATGAGTGTCCAGAGCTGAGTGCAGCTGAAAGAGCTGTGCAATAAACTCGAAGAGAGAAGTTCGCTAAAAAACGTCAAGCATTCATTGCTGGTGAGCTCTCAGATGATTCTGAGGAGCCAGAGAACTTCATAGACTCATCAGATGATGAAGTCTTATTCATCGTGGAAGAAGTTGAGGAAACTGAAAAGTGTCTCATAGCTGGAGAAGAAGATGAGGTAAACTCCTATGTTAATTATGTACCCTCTTCACCATGCACACACAATACACACTCTACTGCAGGTGATCATCCTGAGTCTGCATTGTGCTACGAAACCCTATTAGATGAGCAGGTCAAGATGAGTCTGGACTTTAGTCAGTCCCTTCAAGAGATGGATCTCCTGAGAGCTGAGAATGAGAAACTTTCTAAGTCTAGTCAAGATGGTACTGAGTTGGCTCAGCTTGCCAAGAGACTGAAAGAGGAGAATGAATCTCTGATGACACAGTCTCAGCAGCAAAAAGGACTGATCTCAGCACTGACCAAAGACTTGGCGACGAAACTCACTGAACTAGGTCTACTGAAGAAGGAACATTCATAACTACAGGCACAACACGAAACTCTCAAGAAGAGTGATGAAGTCTGGAAAGTTTTGATGACCGATAGATTTCTTGGAGCAGAGAAGAAGCTCGAAGCCATGCTTACAAGTCAACGACTTGTAACCCATTAGGAAGGGTTAGGCTACAACACTTATGATACTTCGACCTCAACTCCACAGGATTCAGCAGCAAAGCTTACTGATAGGTTTGTCAAAGGATGTACTGAACGTTCAGAACTCCAGAAACCTTGACAAAAGGCAAACAAAAGGTGAATGTACCTCATCCCACCTATCAGAAGTCTGGCAGATCTCTCTCACAACCTCCCAGCCAGAAGCAAGGGGGAACTTCAGTGAGATGGGCAGATCAACATAGGCCTCTGACTTTGACTCGCCCAGCTCAGTACGACAGTTACTATTATGAGCCAGTAGTCAAGAAGACACCTAAGAACCAGACGAAAGCCACTGAATCAGCTCAGAAGGTTAAGAGTCCACCTAAGCAGAAGATCAAGACTACTGAACCTCTGAAGCAGAAAGAGTCAACATCACTGAGCCCTTCAGTGAAGTATGTTGACGGGTCTGGAAAGAAGCTGTCTGAGACTACAAAAGTAGTCAGACAGATTTGGATTGCCGAATCACTAACTCCGAAGGACCCGAAAGAAACATAAAGGGTACCTAAGTGTAATTTTATGTTTTACAGGTACAAAAAGACCCATGATACGTAGATAGCGGATGTTCCAGACATATGACATACCAGAGACACTACTGACAGACTATGTCACTTAAGAAGGACCTAGAATAGAGTTTGGCGACAATACCAAAGGCTACACAAGAGGACACGGAAAACTGAATATTGGAACCACTACAGTTCCAAAAGTATCTTATGTTGAAGGGCTCCAACATAACCTCCTCTCTGTTAGTCAATTTTGTGATAATAATAAAAAAGTGATATTTGACACTGGTTTTTGTTATGTACTTGATAAATCTATAGCTAAAACAATGTTATCAGGAACACGGAAAAATAACATTTATGTTGCCAATTGGAAATCCGTGGAGCCCGAAGCTTGTTTGATAGAACGGAACGAAGACAGAACTGAGTGGCTGTGACACAGAAGGCTCAGTCATCTCAACTTTAAGGTGCTAAACAAACTAGCTAATGGATCTCTTGTTAGGGGACTGCCCAAGCGAGCATTCAAAAAGGAAGAAGAGTGTGAATCATTTCTGAAAGGAAAGCAAACAAAGAAAAGTCATTCTTCAATTCTGTCACCAACTACTGACGGAATCCTTCAGCTTCTTCACATTGACCTTTTTGGGCCAGTTTCTCCTGTGACGATCAGATGCAAGAAGTACACACTGGTGGTCATTGATGATTATTCCGGATATACGTGGGTACTTTTTATCGCCAACAAGTCTGACGTCAATGTAACTTTGCCGAGGCTACTGAAGAGACTCAGTATCGAGAAGGACAACAAGATTAAGAAGATTCGTTCTGACCGAGGTACTGAGTTTCTGAACTCAATAGTCAAGGAGTTCAGCGATACTGAAGGAATAGAACATGAGACGTCTGCAACACTCACGCCTCAACATATTGGTCTTGCTGAGCAAAAAAATAGAACACTGAAAGAAGCAGCAAGGATCTTAATCGCAGACTCTGGACTACCACAGAAGTTCTGGGTAGAAGCCACAAACACGGCATGCTAGACTCAGAATCGATCCTTATTGATAAAGAAGCACATGAAGATACCTTATGAAATACGGAACGGGAGAATTCCTTCTATATCTTATTTCCATATTTTTGGTTGTTCTTGTTTCATTCACAATAATGGGAAGGATCAGTTGAGAAATTTTGAAAGCAAATCCGACCAAGGAGTGCTCTTGGGATAATGACTCAAAAGTGGTTGTAGGATTTCTTCGAACTAACATCTTTTGCAGATTCGGCGTACCTAAGGCCATCATAAGTGAACAAGGAACACATTTTTGTAACTGTACCATAGAGTCATTGATGAAAAAGTATGGAGTAGCCCATCGAGTTTCTACCACTTACCACCCACAAACAAATGGGCAAGTCGAAGTGTCAAATCGAGAAGTGAAGTCTATTTTGGAGAAAACGGTCAATCCGTCAAGGAAAGATTGGAGTATGAGGCTGGATGACGCCTTATAGGCTTATCGGATAGCCTATAAAACTCCACTAGGAATGTCTCTGTATAGATTATTTTTTGGTAAATTATGTCACTTGCCTGCGCAACTGGAACACAAAGCGTGGTGGGCGGTAAATAAAGTTAATTTGAATCTGACCGAAAGTGCTAAGGAGAGGAAATATCAACTTCAAGAGCTTGAAGAAATCCGGTTATAATCCTATGATGCGGCTATGAGGTACAAAGACCGCACCAAGGCGTGGCATGAGAAAGCGATCCGTTTGAAGACTTTTGAAGTGTGCCAACTTGTATTACTCTACCAATCTTGCTTACGCATCATGCCCGGAAAGCTCTATTCAAGATGGAAAGGTCCATTCTGGGTGCATTCTGTCTGGCCAGGCGGGGCAGTGGCAATACAAAAACTGGACTCCGACGAAACTTTCACCGTCAACGATCATCGCCTTAAGATTTATCATGCCGCTGCAATGATAGATGATGTGGACGAGCAAGGCTTGTCCGTTCCCACTTACGTATGACTCTTTGAAGAGGAGGTCTAGCCGAAGACTCTAAAGAGAGGCGCTTTCGGGTGGCAACCCGTGTTTCTATTAATTTCATTTTTTCTTAGATTTCGTGTTTTTATTGTGATTTTATGCTTGGGGTTGTTTTTCCAAATTTTTGGCTAAATATGTAATAGGGGCTAAGTGTAAGGAGATGGAATTTGGAGGAGCAAAGATGAAGAGAACTATTAGATAGTTTTCATAAATCTCATTCTCGATTCTACGAGAATTTTTATGAAAGCCTTTCATTTGCTTCTTTTCGATGGAAACTTCTGGATAGGTATCCTACATCTGTACCGAATTCTTTCTGGTCAAATAATCTCTTTCTAGTTGCTCTGGAACAATTAGGAGATTCTCTAGAATAAATACGACTCCATTGATGGATGTCGCAATGGCTCTATTTGAGAAATTTGGAACTTAATTGCCATTCTCACAATTTTTGGGGACCAAATTAAGTCAAGGAAATTGTTTGAGAGACTTAATTGCATAGATGAACCAATTTGGGGCCAATTGAAGTTGAGGAAAAAATGGGGGCTAATTCGAAAACAAGGAGGGACCAGATCTCTTAATTGCACAGTTGGGAGGACCTAAATGTAAAACTTACCTCTATAAAAGGAGGGAGGGGGGACGAAACCCTACCACTTGCTACTATTCAAATCTTGTTCCCTCTTAATACACATCGCCCCCTACTCTCTCTCTCTCCAAGAATTTCAAAAATGCCTCCAGAAGTCTCCCAACTGCCCAGGTGAGACGTCGCCGATGGCTCCCAAGAAGAAAACTGGATTGCTCGGTGCAGCCCGCTGGTTCGCCACCGTCCAGGCGGATCTGGAGACTCAGCGCCGCCGTAATGCCACCGCTACTCGTCGGGAGGCTGTCCCTCTCTAACAAGTTCCGTTCACGGGACGCGAACCTACTCCACTGTCGGAATTCGTCTATGAAGCACCAAACTCACCGCCGAAGGAACACGAAACCGGATCACACCATGCTACAGAATCCATTTCACCGAAAAAACTTCCTAGACGACGGTTACGTCGACATACGGGAGTTCAAATTAGCAACCCGACCAATCAACCGCCATGGGAGCCGACTCCCGAACCAACGCCCGAGCCGACACCGCTGCCGTCTCCGCCGCGGCATTCTAGGGCACAAAAGCCAAAAGCTTCTCATTCGGATAGTGCCTCTTCGTCCAATCCGTCGCCCCGATCTCCGCAAGATCATTACGAGTGGTTGTCGTTTCTTGAGTTTCAAAATCCACCGCCACCACTCAACTATTATGAGTGCGTGAATTGGAGCGAAATTCTACGTGCGAAATTCTACGATAGCAATTTTAAGGACGACTTCAACTTGAATACTTTATCTCTTGTTGACTCTGATTTGTCTTCAGCTTTTCCAAGAGCGGAGGAGTATGAAAACCGCATTATCATGCATCTTGATACTCCAGAAGCCGTGCATGCTCTCTCTCAATTCGGAATTGAATACTTGACTATGCATTTACAAGAACGCGAGGGAAAAGATTGCCGAAGTGGACGCCTCGTCGATCGCACGTTTCTTCGCACGACAGGTATCATCGAACCCTTCTTTGCTTACTTTCGCAATGTTGGTTGGTCATGGTTGCTTGAGTCGCATCATTATCCTTGTTATAAAGAAGTTGCTAGTGATTTTTTTAATACGTTCCATTTTGAGGGTGACAAGGATTTGGTTACACCTAGCATTGGGTTTAGGTTGTTTGGGGGTGCTTATCATTTTTCGGTGGCCGAGTGGAATGCTAGGCTAGGGATATGTTCGTTTGATGATTTTTATCTTGTTCACTTTAAGATTGGTTTTCATGCTTTGCCAAACAAGGACCCTAACTATATAGGTTCACGGGCCGCGTGGAGGCTTCTCGCCCCAAGCGACCCGGAAGAGTTTGCTACATCGGGTTTACATGTGCCACCAATACCTAGACCATAACCTAACTGGAAAAAGTACTTCTTTTGAAAAGGTGACTGGAAATGAGTTGTATTTTCTATGGTGCATGTTTACTAGGCGTCGTCTTAACCTAGGTTGGTGGATTGCTAAGAACATGTTCACGATTGCTAGTCACACCGTGCGTCACATGACATTATGCCATATTCTTGCCACTTTCATTGAACGCAACTTTGTCATTTATGATGCTCGTTATTTGACTAGGGTGGATCCTCCACCTTTGTTTGATATGAATTTGTTGAGGCATACTCGCCCACTGTACCAACTGCCTAACCGGGAGATCCATTTTTATCCACCGAGACCGCGTATCTTGAGTGCTTTTCCTTCTGCAGATGTGGATATCGTGCAGTCCCTACGGACTGATCTGGATTCCCTTGGTTGTAGAGTAGATCGTCTCCGCCGCGCCGTTCTGAGCAAACTGCCTCGCCTGCCCAGGCGAGGCGACCGGTGACTTTTCTTCCCCAATTTTTATTTTCATTTTTTGTGTTTTTGTTTTGTGTTTTGATTCTGTTTTTGTGTGTCTTTCTTGTTCTTACACTTGATAGGGATCAAGTGTAAGGAGGGGGGATGTTTATTTTATTTTGTCTTTTGTCTTTTGTCTTTAGTTTGTTCTTATACTTGATAGGGATCAAGTGTAAGGAGGGTATTTTTGCGATTATTTTGTCATGTCTTCTCTCTTTGTTTTGTCGTTTCTCTCTTGCTCGAGGGCGAGCAAGGTTTACGTGTAAGGAGGGGGGTATTTTGTGTCGAAGCTTGCCAAAATTTCCAATTTTTGAAGTGTCGTTTTCTATGCTCGAGCATGTCTTATTTGTGCTTTTATATTTCAATATGCTTGCCTGTAGTCTTTGTTTTCTACTAATTTATTCTTTGAAGACCACTAACAGTTAAGAAAACTGTCAGGCCATTGCTGAGTCTGAGCAGGGGTTTAGTAGTATACTCTTGCTGAGTTCAACTCTACTGAAGGTCGACTTTGTGTTCAGTAAACTGCTCCTACTGAGTCCAGTTCTACTGACTCCTAAACACCTTTCAGTATGCTGCTCCTACTGAGTCCAGCACTACTGAATCTTCATTCCATGGTACTGAGGCGGATAGTTTACTGAGGTTCAGAAGATAGAACTTCTGAGCCTGGGACCATGCTGAAAGCAGGTCTACTGAGTCTGAAACTCTCAGAGACCAAGGCGTTACAAATACAAAGGAATGGTTCACCAATCAACATAGGGTTTTGGGATCAGCCAAATCTTCTAAACATTCTACTGTTGAATCATCTCCCAACAATTTCCCCCTATTTGATGATGCGAAAACCTATCACTATCAGCTAACACTATAAACTATCAGGTACAAACTCCTTACAAAGTTAAAAGAAGAATCAGTAGAGTTGCTCTTTGTAGTTTCTAATCTACTGAGGACCGTTGGGAGTTTACAAAATTATCTCATTAAGACAAATTCTCCCAACACAATTTCCTCCCAGACATCAATCAAACTTAGCAAAAACAGAAAAACATAGATAAGCAATGAGTGTGTGAGTCAGTAATCACTTAGGTGATTCCGAGTGTTAAAGTACGTCAAAGTAGACCATGGAGACAATAAGAGATTGTCAGGCCAAGTAACAGTTGAAGTATATATATATGTGAAATTCAGTACAAATACATCACTTGCTACACTAAGAAAAACTGAGACCTATCAAGACTACCTCCTGAAGTGCTGAATCCTTTCCTTAAAGTCCTTCGATTTTTCTACGGTCAGAGGGAGTCCATATAGCTTGAAAGTATCACTTCTCAGCTTCTGAATCTTCGGAATGTCTTTTGGATCATTAGGATCAAGCTCAAGGGCTATGGCTGCATTCCTGACTTCGCCTTCTATTACTCCAGTGTTTAGAGATCCGTCTAGTTTCTGAGGTGGGGGCAGAGTCCTGAAAGCCGGAGTTTGAACATTAACATTATCTTCAATAGATTTCTTGACTATATTGTAGATCTCTATATCATACTTATAAATCCAATCAGCAAACGCATCGTTCTTTGAAGTGTCAGTCCAGAACTGCCAAACGTAATAGCGTTTGATAAATTCAGCTTTGAGAGTTTCCCATAGCTGAGTTTTCTCCTAGGGTATCCATTTATCAACTCGAGGCCACCTATGCATCTTCTGATCATTGCGTCTGCGGCCTCTCCTGAACTTTGAAGAAGATGGAATATCCCTGTCCTTCGGTGGAGGAGGTCTTAGCTTCAGCCTTTCAGCATCTCTGGCTTCTTCAGTTGCCTTCCCTTTTGCTAGAGCTTCTTGCCTTCTATATTCTTCAAGCTGGTGATATTCAGCGCTTTTTTCCAGAGCGATGACGCTGAAGTTAATCATTTCTTCTATCGTCGGCTCAGCTCTCTTTTTTTGTCCTTGCTGCTGGGATTCAATAGCTTTCTTCTTTTCAGCTTCCCTCTCTTTTTTCTTTTTCCTTATCAGCTTCATCTCTGAGGGTAAGCTTCCTGACAACATGCCTCTTAGTTCGTTTCCTAGCAGGAACCTTAGTTCTGGCCTTAGTGGGAGCATTCTTCGGCTAATTTGATGCCTCAGCCAGCTCTCTTGCTAATTTCTCATCTACTTCGATCTGAGCTTGTTTAGCTGCGATGATGTATCTTTTCAGGGATTTTGGGCGAGGTGTAGGAACCTTCAGTATTTTCTTTCCCTTTCCAAATACTGGTAGAGGCAGAGGAGGCTCTTCTTCATCTTCTGAGTCCCCCTCCAGGAATTCGGCAACTTCTTTAATATGCTTCTGAGAGTCAGAAGTGTCTGTTCCTGCCTCTTTGGGTCCTGAGCCACCTGGGCCAATCTCAGTACCTACATCTACTGTGCCTGAGACACCCTGGGCCATACCCGTCTCAAACTCTTCCCCCTCAGTCACTGGAATCAGGGCAGTGGGAGTAGATATAGCTTGGGTCCCCTGAACTTACCTTTTCCCTTTTACTATCCTTTCCCCTTTTTTGGCATCATCCAATACGCCAGGGGTGGGAAGTGAGACAACTTTGGCATTCAGCGCTTGATAGGCAGTATTGAGCTTATCCAAAGTTTTCTGAAGGCCTTCGAATTTTTCGCGTAGATCATTCCTCTCAGTAATGAGATCTGCACCATACTTGTGGTGAGAGGAGTCTGCAAGGTCTTGGATTTCCTTCAGCTTAGCGTCCATCTTCTCCTCACACTCCTTCTGAAGATTAGAGATTCTGAGTTCATGAGCCTGAGTGAGTGTGGAGATTCTGGTCAGATGATCTGATTGTGCTGCCTTGAATGGTTCAAGAAGAGAAGCATGGGAAATAGTCATCGATGCTTGAATGGACACTTGCTGAGCATCAAAATCAGCTTTTTGTGCGGCTACAGCATCCTTGAGGATAGAAGAGAAGTCAGGGACAAGAGCATTTTGAACTGAACTCTTCAGTGCCCTGAGTTCCACATACTGAGTTGTCGTATCCTTTTTCCATACTTTATGACATTCCTTGCAAGGAGACGATTATGTGTCCCTTGCGTCCGGAGTGCCTTGGCTACTAATTTTGACTTTCGGCCTTTTACGACAGGGGCAACCTCATAAGTAGACCTCAGCAAAAGTTATCCTGGGTCAGAGTCATGAGAGGTTCCTGTGGCTACCGAGCCAGGGGGAAGAGAGCTGATAGGTTGATTAGCTGAGGGTTGAGCTCCCTTCTCTTGTCGAGAACCCTCAGCAGGCTTCTCAAGGCCTGCATCACTGGGTGGGTCCTGATCGTTGGGATTAGAGGAGCCCTCGGTAGGGACGGTTGCTGAAGGATTCCTATCTTCAAGCAGGACCAGCATTATCGCTCTAAGATCCTCAATCGAGCATACGTCAATAGGCTCTGAGTAGCCTATCTGCTGGCGAATCTGAAGCTCGTCGGAGTTCAGCAGTTCTGAAGACTTGAATCGAATCAGACGCTCTAGAGTGATCCAGTCCTGGAACCTGAACAACATCTGAACTCTAGCCCTGTAGGCTAAATCCACCAAGTCAGAGTGACTTGTGATTTCAGGAATAGATTCAGAGATCTCTTGGTTTGCTCTATCCTGAAGCAAATCAATCTCAAGCCCAAGAGTCTTGACTTTAGTGCTAGTCTCCATCTCATCTAAGTCAATGGGAGACTCTGGCTTCTCAGCAGAGGGAAGACTGCTAATAGGGGGTACTTCCAGTGGAGACCTGCACGTAGGAGTTGTAACTTCAGGAGCGGTCCCCTGTTCTACAAAGTCCTCTTTTTCAGCTGAGGAGGTTGCCTTCTTCTCTGAAGCAGCCTTTTCTACTGAGACTGTCTTCTCAGCAGAATCACACTCATCTCTCAGTCTGAAAGTGCTCTGGGCTACTACCATGGTTGTCTTAGAAGCCTTCTTCTGCTTATTCTTTTGAGGGGTAGCACCCTTCTTAACGGGAGTAGGGGCTTTCCTCTTCCCCTTACCTTCTTCAGCTGCACTCACGCCAATCTGCTGAAGTGCACCGGCGCGGCTGTGGAATCTGATCTTTTTCGGGTTGAGGTATGCTTTGTCAGCAAATGTGATATGATCATCTCCATAAAAATCTTCGATCATAGCTGACAGCTTCATCCGATAGAGAAGCTTGCCCTTAGCACTCAAACGCCTAGTAGATTGATCGGACTTGACTGATTGCGTCTGAAATTCCTTTAGGAAGAATTCTGCCCAGTTGATCTTGGCCCTGTCATGAATGGCCATCATCATCTGCAACTTGGATCTGGACACTTGAACAAAGGAACCGGCCTGGCTGGTCAGTATTTGTGTAACAACATACGCCAAGGCCCAAAACTGTGGGAGCGTGCTGTTCTTCGGAAAAGATGCTCGAAATGTGGTATGCTCCCCACAGAACATCGTGAGATACTCATCAAGGAGGTCATCCTTGTATCCGGAAGGATTCATCCCACTGCTGGGCAGTTGGAAACTCCTTTCCAATGCTTCCCTTACTGACATCCTTCTGATTTCAGAATATGCTTTCGTTGGGTCAGAAACGAGATGAACATTGAAAGACCCGAAAAGATCTCCCATCTACCTCCTCCATGTTGAGGTAGAATTCAGCAATCTGACGCGGGAGGAAATAAGATGGCTTCTTCGACAAGAAGCGTTCCAGCCCAGATGTTCTGAGAGCATCAAACACGTCGTCCAACATCTTGAGTTCGCTGGAGTCAAACACCATTATGGGCTCACACCAAACACGATCCTTCTCAAGGATCTCCACCATGTTCACAGGAACAATAACATTGATGTTCTCCATATCTTAATCTTCAAAATCATATATTAGCACTTGAAAATAGAGTAAGTTAGTACGAGTGCTATAGAGCATAAAGTTTACCGTAGAAAATCTCTGAAAATATGCAAAGATAGTAGATAGAAGGTTGAAAGCTTAGGGTTTTTCAAAGAGATCAAGGTATTTGCAGAGTGTAAATGGCGGTTTTGGATAGATACGTCGATATATATCTTTTGAAGATGGAACGTTTGAAGATCGACAGTTAGGGTTTAATCCCGCTTTTTTCAGTTGACGGTCAACATTTTATGATATAACAAGTAATGAGTAATTATGCCGCCTAAGTCAAATCCAGTTGTAAATAGCTTATAGGATTAAGTTGATATTACATGCATTTAATGTAAAGCAGAGTTCAACATATGTAGCATTGAATGTCATGTATTTAATGAAACCATTTTTAATAAATGACATTCTCTAAGGAAATGAATACGAAGCTAAGCAAATATGATAACAACATTAATTACTGGATTGACTATTGAAAGAGATATGCAAACCTGTCAACTGAACATTGTAGTAAGCTGATACCACATGTAGTTGATTTCCGAATCTCTGTGTACTGAACGAGTCCAGTACTGAGAGTAGGCATTCCTCTTGCTGAATGCTTATCTCTCCTAAATCCTCTTACTGACTTGAGTCAGTAGGGTCCAGCAGACCTAGCTCTACTGAAAGTTCTCAGAATTTGATTTCAGCTAGAGGTTTGGTCAATATATCGGCTCTTTGACGATCAGTAGGGATCTTTTCCATTATGATATCCTTCTTTTCGACATGGTCGCAAATGAAGCCGTGTTTGATGCCCACGTGCTTGCATCTAGTATGAAGAAAAGGGTTCTGAGTGATTGTAATGGCACTGGAGATGTCGCAAAAGATCAGCACTTCATTCTGAATGACATCATAGTCTCGTAGCTGTTGTCTCAGCCAAAGGATTTGGGCGCAACAGCTTCCGGTAGCCATGTATTCAGCTTCAGTAGTTGACGTTGATACTTAATGCTGCTTCTTGGAGAACCATGAAATGAGCTTACTGCCGAGGAACAGACAAGTTCTTGAAGTTGATTTTCGGTCAATCCTGCAACCTGCGTAGTCAGCATCAGAATAACCAATTAGTTGAATATTATCATCTCCTGGATACCATAAACCCATGCCAGGTGTTCCTTTGAGATAGCGGAGAATCTTCCTTGCTGAGTCCATATGGCTCTGCTTAGGATTCGCCTGAAAGTGAGCGCAGACATCTACCACATAAGTTATGTCAGGTCTAGTAGTAGTAAGATATAATAGAGAACCAATAATTGCACGGAATTCAGTATGGTCTACTGATACTCCCTCTTTGTCAAGATCTATTTTCTTATTCGTGTTTATCGGGATCTTGACGGGTTTGCCGGATGTACAACCGAACTTTTTGATGAGGTATCGAGTGTATTTGCCTTGATTGATGAACGTTCCCTTTTCTGATTGTTTGACTTGAAATCCAGGAAAATAGTTCATCTCTCCCATCATTGACATCTCGAATTTGTCCTTCATCATTTTCTCGAACTGCTGACACATGATGACATTCTTTGAACTGAAGATAATATCATTTACGTAGATCTGCACAAGTAAGATGTCGTCGCCTAGATGAATGCTGAATAGAGTACGATCCACTGTGCCCTTCTGAAAACCTTTCTGAAGAAGAAACTCAGACAAGGTATCGTACCAAGCCCTGGGTGCTTGTTTTAACCCGTACAGAGCCTTTCTGAGTCTATACACCTGATGTCCCTACTGAAAGCCAGGAGGCTGTTCCACATAGACTTCTTCTTTCAGAACGCCGTTCAGGAATGCTGACTTCACATCCATTTGATATACTCTGAAGCGTTTATGTGTTGCGTAGGCAAGGAATAGTCTGATTGCCTCCAATCTTACAATTGGAGCGAATGTTTCGTCGAAATCTATCCCATTCGGCTTGATAGTAGCCTTTTGCCACGAGTCTAGCTTTGTTCCTTACTATAACGTTGTTTTCATCGCGCTTGTTCTTGTAGACCCATTTGGTTCCAATCACGTGTTGATGTCGGTGTCTGTCAACAAGCTCCCAGACGTCTTTTTGAGTGAACTGATTCAGCTCCTCTTGCATGGTAGTGATCTAGTCAGCGTCATTCAACGCATCCTCAATTGATTGAGGTTCATCAATAGACAAGAAGCTGGAATATAAGGCGCTTTATCCCTGATAAAATCTGGATCTTATCTTGACACTTGCTAACGGAACTCTAATAATAAAATCTGAAGAGTGAGCATCCAACCACGATCAACAGTGTCTTGTCTTTTCATCTGAAATTGGTTCAACACAGATAGTAGGAGAGTTAGGCATTTCAGTTGTACTATTCTGAGATTGAAGCAATTCACTGACAAGAATTGGGTCTACTAAGTCACTAGGTTCAGAGGCATTGTGCTCAGGAACATTATTAGTTCCCCCTGAGTTGTTATTCTCGGTAGAGGTCTCAGTTACCATATTGGTTTCCTTATCGACCTGAGTTACCTGGGATTGATTCTATTCTGAAGAATCAATCGGTTCAGCTACGTTCGCTGGTGTATGTGATTCAGTAGTCTTAACTTCGTTATCCTCTTTTGGATCATCATCCCAACAAAGCTGGATCTTTTCAACCTTTTCTTTTAAGCTTAGATCCCGTAGCTGCTTACTGATGTCCTCAGATTCTGAGTTTGAGTATCTACTCCTGTTCTTAGTAGCAAACTCATTAAAAACAACATGAGGGCTTTCCTCCACGCAAAGGGTCTGGTAGTTAAAAACCCGGAAGGTTTTGCTGACCCGGGAGTATCCTAAGAAAACTCCCTAGTCTGACTTGGTATCAAAAGTCTTTAACTGGTCCTTTCCATTATTGTGGATAAAGTATGAGCGCCCAAAACGATGGAAATGAGATATGAGAGGCTTCCTGTCATTCCATAGTTCATATGACATGCAGTATCAGTAGCTTCTGCCCAGAATTTTGATGGGAGTCCTGAATCTGCGAGCAGGGTTCTTGCTGCTTCTTTGAGTGTTCTATTTTTCCTCTCATCAATCCCATTTTGTTGAGGTGTGCGTGCAGCAAACGTCTCATGCTCTATCCCTTCAGTTTCGCAGAACTCTTTGACCATCACATTCAGGAACTCAGTTCCTCTGTCTTGACGAATCTTTCTGATCTTGGTGTTCTTCTCGACACTGAGCTTTTTCAGAAGCGTAGGA
Source organism: Lavandula angustifolia (assembly GCA_028984105.1). NCBI lineage: Eukaryota > Viridiplantae > Streptophyta > Magnoliopsida > Lamiales > Lamiaceae > Lavandula > Lavandula angustifolia. Next base: position 9,458,275 of record CM054818.1, on the reverse strand, counting down.
AACTCTGTTTTGACGTCAGACTTGTTGGCAATAAATATGACCCATGTGTAGCGCGAGTAGTCATCAATGACCACTAATGCATAATTTTTGCCTCTGATCGTCACAGGAGAGACTGGTCCGAACAAGTCCATGTGGAGGAGCTGAAGGATTCCATTAGTGGAAGGTGATGGAACTGGTGGATTTTGTTTTTTTGTTTGCTTTCCCTTCAAGCATGCCTCACACTGAGTGTCTTTGATGAACACTTCATTCGACAATCCTCTCACTAGAGCGTTTCTAGCAAGCTTGTTTAGCGTTTTGAAGTTGAGATGTCTGAGTCTTCTGTGCCAGAGCCACCCCGTTCTATTGTCATTCTTTGCTAGCAAGCATGCTTCAGATTTTGCTGAATTCCAGTCAGCAATGTATATGTTCTTCTTGCGCGAACCTGATAACATTGTTTTCCCTATAGATTTATCAATAACCTTACAGAAACTAGTGTCAAAAATCACTCTATTCGAGTTTGACTAATAGAGAGAAGATTATGTTGAAGTCCTTCAACATATAATACTCTTGGAACTGTGGTGGTTCAATTACTAAGAGTTCCATAGCCTCTGGTATAGCCTTTTGTGTTGTCTCCAAACTCGATTCGGGATCCTTCTTATGTGATATAATCCTTCAGTAGACTCCTCTGGTACATCATGTCTCTTGAGCATCCGATGTCCATGTACCATGGGTCCCTGTGCACCTGCAAAACAGAACTATATTCAGGTACCCTTTATTTTTTATTTTGGGTCCTTAAGCGTTAGTTTTGGAAACTCAAACTTGTCTAACAATCTTGGTGGTGTCAGACAATTTTCTTCCACTTTTGTCAACGTATTTCACTGCTGGGCTAGATGAAGTTGACTTCTGAGGCTTCATGGGTTCAGAAGTCCTGATCTTCTGAGTTGGTGGACTGTTGACTTTAGCCTTCTGAACGGCCTTATTCTTCTTCTGACCTTTAGGACCCCTTCTGACAATAGGATCATAGTAATATGACCCATACTGAGCTGGATGTGTCAGTTGTGGCGGTCCATACTGATCAACCCATTTTACTATGCTGATTCCCCCTTGATTGTGCTGGGGTGATTTTGAGCTGAACTTCTGGTCAGATTTCTGATAGATAGGATAAGGTGCTTTCATCTTTTCCTTCTTCTTTCCTGAGGGGTTCAGTGGTTCAGCATTGATTGTCTCCCCTTGAACAAACCTATCAGTTAGCCGATTCTTTGAGCATGTGGAAGCAGATGTGGAGGCTTCGTGGCTGAAACCGAGTCCTTCCTTGCAGTTCTTAGGCTTGTTGTTGGCTAGCATTGCCTCAAGATTTTTCTCAGCTCCCATATACCGCTCTGTCATCAGGTTTCTCCAGACATCATCACTCTTTTTCAGAGTTTCGTGGTCGGACCGAAGTCCTGAGAACTTCTGCTTCAGCAGACTCAATTCAGTATCTTTTTGAGTCAAGTCTTTGGTCAGTACTGAAATCTGACCTTCTTGCTGTTGAGACTTGATCATTAGAGAGTTAATCTCCTCCCTTAGTCTCACAACAAGTCCTTCCGACTCAGTAGCAACCTGACTCTCCTGAGAAAGTCTTTGATTTTCTACTTTCAGCACATCCAACTCCTGAAGAGTCTTGCTGAGAGGCAGACTCATATGAATCTGCTCGTCTAGTAATTCTTCATAAGTGATCATGACATCCAGATTCTCGTCTGTACATGAAGTAATGTCTTGTGTGCAGTGTGAAGAAGAGTTAAATGGTTCTGGAGAGTTTACCTCATCCTCTTCTCCCGCCATCAGACACTTCTCAGTATCTTCTTCAAGCTCTTTAGCCATGAAGGCGGCTTCATCATCAGATGAATCCATGAAGGTGTCGACTTCTTCTGAGTCGTCTGAGAGTTCACCGGCAATATAGGCTTGTCGTTTCTTGATGAACTTCTCCCTTCGAGCTTTTCTTGCTTCTCTTTCAGTTGTACTAAGCTCAAAATAATCGTACTGATAGTGTCCTGGCTTCTTGCAGTTTTAGCAGGAGGTGACTCTGCTTTCTCTATTCTCACTGTCTCTCGACTGTGCAGAATCCTCCTGTTTCCTTCATTCAGAAGTTTGTGAGTCAGGAGTGCGTTTTGGTGAGAATTCAGACTTACTCTTTAAGTTTCTGACAACTCTAGACAGTTTCCTGCGCCGCTCATTCTCCTTCTGATACTTGATCGCAAGAAATGCGTATCGTTTAGCTAGGCTCCCTTCTTGTAATTCACTTGATGAAGGTTCAGCTTTTCTAGACGTTGGAGCCGTTGTGCTGACTGATTCTTTAAAGGCATGATCTATTTGAGTGTCAGCTTCAGCTCTCTACTTCCTCTGTGGTAGACCGAACTCGAACTCTTCAGCTTTTAATTCTGAAAATGTATGATCAGGAGAAACAATATCAAGATCAGAATGTCTAAGAAGTGTAGCGAATGGAGTCAATGGTCCGTCTAGCAGGGCTCTCAATATTTTGAGATTCATTTCTCGGTTTGAGAACATCTTTCCCAGCCCATTGATTGTATTCATCAGATCCGTAAATCTGACATTGAGATCTTCAATCGTGTCGCCGGGCATGAGTGACAATCTCTCCAGCTTCTAGAGTTCTAGCGCCAGCTTGTTGGCTTTGATCTTCTGATTCCCCCAACTCAGTAGCGCTAGAGCATCCTAAAGTTCTTTCGCTGACTTGCAGTCCTGAACTCTGCCGAGATACGAGTCGCTTAACTTGGTTCAAATGGCGTTTCTGGCTACCCAGTCAAGGTTATGAAGCTTCTTCTCTTCTGGAGTGAAGAAGCTACCCAGTCACTGCTCCTCCTTGAGCCGGTTCTTGAAAGTCAACACTATCGACCATAGGAATGATAGGTCTGTCTTCCAAGACCTCTGTCATGCTATCGTGGAGGGAGGTCAGATGTACTTCCATTCTGACCCGCCATACCCCGTAGTTCTCTACTGAGAACATGGGTACCATTCTGAATCCTAACATATCAGCATGTTAGATAATAATATGAAAGAAGAATGATATGCAGTGAAAACGTTTTCAAAGATCCGTTCGAGTAGGCCAGTTTCAGATAACGAAGGTCCTAAAGAACAACCGCTTTGATACCAATTGTTGGTCCTGAATCAAACGTTCAGGTGTAGAAGGGGGGGGAATACACCTGAAAACCTTTTTCTAAAACTTGAACGCAAACAGTCCGATTACGGAGATTGTCTACTGAATGAATTCAGTAGACCAGACAAGATGTTCTAAATTGCGTGGACAAAGTGACTGACTACACTGTGGTATGCTAGCTGACTGATGTCAGAATTTAGTACCGTTCAGTAGAAGTTCAGTAGCGTGTGGAATTGTGTAAGCCCGATTCAGTTTGGTTTGAAAACGTTATTAATTAAAACTGTTTCAGTAGAATAGTGCACTCAGTTAAGCTTTTTACTGAAACTCTATTGAATGATTTTGTAAATAGTTTTCTGAATAAACAGTAAATCAATGCAACAGTAAAATGACACAATGACTTTTAAAGTGGTTCGGATATCCAAAATCATACGTCCACTGTCCTGAACAAGGCAGGAGGCTATTTTATTATGCTGAGTTAGTCTCAGTCGGTTTGTACACAAGACAAATACATCCTTGTGATTATACTGAGCAAGTCTTAGTTTACAAAGTCAAATAAAATATGTTTGAACGATTATCCAATGATGAAGGAGTTCTTAACAATAAGAACAATTCAAGAGATGAACTCCTTCAGTTCTAAGCTATAGATAAGTTTAGTTGAGTTTAGGTTAGAGGGAAAGGGAACAACAAAGGGCTTCTAGAGTGGAGAACAGTGAGGAATAATCTCTCTGGGTTTGTGTTCTTTCAGTTGGATGCTAGAGGCTTTGATTCTATGAGAGTTTGGGTTCTCTAGAGCAGTATGAGTGCTTTTCGCGGTTGGTTGTTTTCTCTGCAGTTTGTCACGGAAAGCTTGAGTTCTTGTTTGCTTGATGCTCTATTCTTGTCTCGTATATTATCTTTTTCTAATGTATTGTCAACGATTTGATTTTCCCTATATTTATAGAGGTAAGCTATGGATGGATCCATTGGAGACTAACTGTCCACGTGTCACTCTATTTGGGTAGCTAACGGCTCTTTTGAAATCGTGCAGAGTCCACTAACTTTTTCAGGAAAGTGGTTGACTTGTAGGTTTTATCAATTACTTTAACAGCTGGCTGCTTGTCATTGGTCGAGGTGTAGAAAGTTATTGAGACATTCAAAATTCAAGGCAGATACCGAAGCTGACTTCTCTGATGTGTACGACCTCAGACAACTCTACTGATTTATTCTTTGAAGACCACTGAAAGTTAAGGATCAGGCCGTTGCTGAGTCTGACCAGGGGTTCAATAGTATACTCCTGTTGAGTTCAACTCTACTGAAGGTCGACTCTGAGTTCAGTAAACTGCTCCTGCGGAGTCCAGTTCTATTGACTCCTGAACACCTTTCAGTATGCTGCTCCTATTGAGTCCAGCACTATTGAATCTATTCCATGGTACTGAGGCGGATAGTCTACTGAGGTTCAGCAGACAGAACTTCTGAGCCTGGGACCATGCTGAAAGCAAGTCTACTGAGTCTGAAACTCTCAGAGACCAAGGCGTTACAAATACAAAGGAATGGTTCACCAATCAACATAGGGTTTTGGGATCAGCCAAATCTTCTAAACATTTTACTGCTGAATCATCTCCCAACAACTTTGTTGGATCGAATTTTAAAAACCACTCACTTAAATTAGATTTGAGCGTTTTAATAGGACACTTCCTACTATTCATTTGAGAGTGTTTATCCGCAAAGTCGTAATATGTTTGAGTCACTTGTGATAAATGATAGGAGGCACTAGGGATTTTTAGCCACACGACCGCGACAAAATTTTCCCTACCCGACATTATCCCTTAGTGAACCAAGTTAAGCCTTGACCGTTTCTTTGATTTGAGTTAGTAAATTTTAGCCAAGGCCTTTTTAAACTTTCTCTTGACCTATGTTATTGCGTATTTTACAAACTCTTTTGTTCATGATAGATATAATTTAAGGAGTATTACAAATGTCTCCTGCCTGCCCAGTCTAGACGTGTTGCAGAAAAATATATAAGCTAAAGTTTAAGTGTAAAAACTGCTCTATATAAGCAGAATTCAAAGTGTCATGTATATATAGTTAAGACAGTTTGTGCCCAGTTTATTCAAAAGAAAACTATATGCCACGAAAAAAATATAAAAAAAAAGAGAGAGAAAACGTGGAAGAAAAAGAAAGATTATAGGTGTAGAGTATTAAAGTTGTAGCATTTGAAATGAGTTTTCTTAAGGGATGGCTGTTAGATGTTCTGCCTTGACTGCACAGGTGAGAAAGTTTGACATGCATAACATATTATCACACTTGATGGAGCTTAGTACCCCTAGGACCCCTACCAACATCAACTTGTCTAAGTCCTAATCCCCATTACAACCGAATGAGAAAGACCTCCTTGATATTGGTATTGTAACGATCTCTTATCGTGATTGCGTGGATTGTTTTCCTTTGAGTGGCTTGAATCGGACCTAGACTAGTTGAGTGTTGAGCGAATCTTGAGGAGATCCACATTGTTTAGATTTTGACCAAGTTGATATATGTGTGCCTAGTTTTCAAATTTGCATTTTCTACTTGCTTGATGAGATCATAATTGTATGGTTTGACATTACTTGGCTAGTAAATTGGTGTGGAAATTTTTGAATTAATTGGTATGGCTTCTTGTCTTCGTTTGTGTGTCTGTTGTTCTTTTATTTCTTTCATCCTTCTCGAGTCTTGTTCTTGTTTATGTCTTTTTCTTGTTTAAGTCTTGTGTCTTTTACTTTGAGTCTTGAGTCTTGGGGAGGACCGAAATAATTCGGTACTTATCTTTTGTTCTTCTTATACTCGAGGGCAAGTATAGTTCAAGTGTAAGGAGATTTGATGCGTCATTTTCATACCTAATTATTTCTGTCCAGAAAGTCTCCTAACTGTGCAGGCGAGACACTTTTATTGGCAGTTATGCAGGAAGTAAGGTTGACTTGGCATGTGACGTGCGAATGATATGGCAACATGTTTTCCAGCTGGAATGGCATGATTAGGAACGAATTTGACTGGAAATAGAAGAGAAGGAAAGCATGTGGATATATAAGGAAGGATAAGATATTTACCTTATCTTATGAATCATTTCCTTATTCGAAAAGAAACCCTAGATACCATCTAATTAAAGGAGCAGCCATATAAAAGGGTGAAAGGGCGCAGGAAATAACAAGCTTTTACACACGTATTCACTTCCCCGATCCATTATTCCTGTTCGTTCCTTCTTCCGCCGCCGCCGTTCCGAGTTCCTGTCGCCGCCAATCCGATTTTCATTTCTGTTTTCCGTGCATTCAAGAAGTAGAGAGAAAGAAATAAACACTAATTTTAATTTTAATGTTCAACGCCTTTAGATACTTTCTAGTTCAGTTCGTAGTTTTGTTTTCGGTTGATGTTGAGAGATCGAGGATTCGAATCGGTACTCTCGTTCTTTAATTTTCGTTATTGTTTTAATACCAGTACGTAATTTGTTTTCAGTTCTATTTCGTGTTTATTGATCTATTCTCAGTTTTTGTGCATGCTAGAATTAGGGTTACAAATGATTATTATTTTGTTCTGCAAAGTGTCTTACCTGCGCAGTCATGACATTTTCATGAGTAGCTAAAAATTTTAGTGGTCCGGCAGAATGTAAAGCATACACGTGAACAGTACACAAGGCTTAGGTGCTCAAAATTAATTGAAAAGGTTTCGGATTAGTTCTGAATTAATTAATATGGCTAGTAATTTAGGCTTGATCACCCTAGGTTGCAAAGTCTATAGCTAACTTAGTACTCCATCATTTCTCGTGGAATAAGGCTAAGTACGTAGCGAAATTATTCATAAGTATAGTTGGATTAAACCGGTAGGAGACTATTAGATGTCCAACATACGAGTAGGCTCCTATACTAGGCTCCCTTAGATCGATAATGGTATCTAGCTATTAAATCCATTGATTGCCCAACAACATAGGTTGTAGCTAGATTAGGGAAGTAGTCGTTTCAATGCCCAACATGGCGGCAACCGAATAAGTAAGTGGGAGTGAGGGTTGTGTCAATTTAATTACGACAATCTATAACTAGTAGATTCATGAGATTAATTAACTTTAAGTGCCGATGATTGGAATTTGTGTGTGTTGTATATTCTGCTGGACATGTCTCTCAACTGCCCAGTTAAAACTACTTTATTTCAGTTTCAGTTTTTAATATTTCTTAGCTTAGATAAAATCTCAAAACTTGCGTGGTTGCTAACCAAACCCAAGATAAGTAGAAAAATAATATGTCTAGTCCTCTGTTCCCTGTGTTCGATACAATATAGGCTATACTGATTTAATTCTCAGATTTACCGAATTATTTGGTGCAATACAACGATCACCAAATTGGCGCCGTTGTCGGGGAACAGTGTTATCTAGTTTTATTGTTTTTCTACTGATCTTTTTGTTCTTTTAAGTGTTGCATGAGCAGGTCTTCCAACCCTAACCTCATATTTGATCATGAGATCGAGAAAACAGCAAAGAGGAATAGGAAGAAGGCGAAGCAGCAAAAGCAACAGATTCTGTCCGAGGCAGAAAATGTCTTAATTTCCTAATCAAGAGACAGAACAGACGTCGTTGATCAGAACAGCGCGTCTGAAACATAGATTTTTGGGTTCGACGAAACAAGGCAGAACACTCCTATAAATAGCTCATAATCTGAAGAGCAAGAGATGGACGAGGGAGACAATCAACCGCTACCTTTGAGAATGAATGCCGGATCGCTTGACATGGGAGCGGACTTACCCGGTCCAATCTAAATCACAACTACTGAACAAATAGATGTCAAGCTGAATATGGTTGTAGCCACGCCAAAATTCTACGGGAGGACGAACGAAAACCCAAATTCCTTTTTGGCGTCATTCAACCAAGTCTGCAACCTACACAGACAAGGAAATTTGGATGCATTCAAGCTCAAAGCATTTCCATTCACACTTCAAGACGGAGAACAAGTATGTTTCTCGAGTCTTAAGCCAAATACGATCACGGCGTGGATCCAAATGCGTACAGTTTTCTTGAAGAAGTATTTCCCGCAATCAAAGATGAATGCACTTAAGAAGTAGATTTTTGGGATCGCTCAAGAAATTGATGAATCTTTCGGCGCATATTAGGAGAGATTCGGATGACTCATCGATAGTTATCCTAACCATGGCTACTCGGACGTGGAGCTTTGCAAATCTTTTATCAAGGCATGACTGACGAAGCGAAAGCCATGGTCGATATCGGCCTAAGAGGAAATTTCCATACAAGTCTCTACGAAGATGCAAGAAACATTATTGAAGGACTTGGGGAATCTACCTAGCAATACAAGGGGGCGAGAAGAACAAGTAAAGTTGTCAATTGGTCTCATTCCAATTACATGGATGAGATCGATACTAAAGTGGATGCAAAATTCAGCCTATTGCAAGACAAGTTAGACCTACTACTCAAGCAGAATGCTTCTGCTTCGAATCGATCGATTGCTGAACACGCATGTGGGGCATGCAGAGAGAAAGGACATACGTCGCTGCAATGCCCGGGAGAAGAAGTAAATTCAGCTGAAAATTGGAGCGGGCAGCAAGAGGTTCATCCGAACCTCCATTGGAATCAACCGGAAGATCACTCCCAACCGAGGAATCCATTTCAGTCACAATTTCAGCAATCATACAAGCAGCAACAAGGCTATCAGCAGCCGTACCACCCGCCTAATCAAAGTAGCTATCAGCAGGCGTATAGGCCTCCGCATCAAAGGCAGTTTCAGTAGCAGAGTGACCCACCTGCCCAGTCGGAGCAGTCGAGACCTTTAGAAAAGCTTTTGGCCGAAATGGTTTCTTCGCAGAAGGACACCACTGCATTTCAACAACAAATGCAGAAGGAAATGATTCAGACCCAACGGGAGATGAATCAAACGAAGAAAGAGCAACAAATGACTGTGGATAATTTGGCCAAATAGATGAATAAGCTGAATTCTACCATGCAGGAAATGAAAAATTCCCAAGGGCAACTTCTGGCTCAAACTCAACAGAACCCTAATGCGCCAGAACTGCAACCAAATCACATTGCGTGGAGGGGAAAGAACTGTCTGGCCCAACTGTACAGGCGAGACACCCAGAGAAGTTAGCAGAGACGAAGAAGGCTGCATAATAGCCTATAGCATCAGAAGGCTTAAGGGAGCAGTATGTTGAAGATCCAGAATAAGAACGGGACGAGGAGGACGTCCTAACTGGCCAGTCAGAGCCTGAAAATCTGATTCCTCCACCATTCCCCGAAGCTTTGAAAAGGAAAAAGACGCCGAACAAGGAGTACATGGACTACCTTAAGTTGTTCAAGAAATTGGAGATTAACATTCCTTTCCTTGAGGCCGTCAAAATTCCAAAGTTCGGGAAGTTCGTGAAGGACTTTATTGCTGGATCCTATAGTTCGGGAATATTGTCATGGACCACTCCGTCTCGGCAATCATTCAAAGAATGCTACCCGCTAAGTGTGTTGACCCATGTATGTTTACTCTACCGTGCTTGATGGGAAATATTATGATTAAGCAGACTATGTGTGATTCAGGTGCATCCATAAATGTTATGTCATTATCCGTTTATAATCAATTGATTGGAGCTGAACTAGCATCCACTAAGGTGATAATTTAATTAGCGGATAGGACATGCATTGCCCCGGTAGGTTTACTCGAAAACATCTTAGTCAGAATTAACAATTTTGTCTATCCAGCTGATTTTTATGTCATTGACACTAATGATAGGACAGTTGAGGGTACTGCGGGTGTTTTATTGGGTAGACCGTTCTTGAAAACTGTGCAAACAATAATTAATGTAGATGAGGGATCTATAAATGTTGCATATCATAATTAAATCTATGTTCATCACATTGCTGAAGCACTTAAGAGGCTTTTGATCATGAAAATGAAGATGCTTTATCTACTGACTCCATCGAGAGCTTTGTCCAAGAATATCTTGAGACGTATGTGATGCAGGATAAAATGGAGGTCACCTTGACTCAAGGACAGACCGAATCAGATCTCGAAGATATGAGGGATGAGGAGATCAGATAGAGCATCTCGGCTTCGCACGCAAATCCAGAATTGGAAAATGTCAGCAGCGTCTCTCAACTGCCCAGGCAGGACGCTTCTAATAAGTTGTTGTCGTCAATCATCAAGGCACCGAAGCTGGAACTTAAGCAGCTTCCAACACACCTGAAATATGCCTATCTCGGAGATAATGAGATGTTGCCCGTCATCATTAATAAAGAACTTGATGAAAATCAAGAAAAGGCATTGCTGGAGATTTTGAAGTAGCATAAGAAAGCCATAGTATGGACTTTAGCCGACATCACCGGCTTGAGTCCCGACATTTGCCAGCACTCTAACCTCATGGAGCCAGATAGGAAGCCTTTCCGAGACCATCAAAGAAAACTCAATCCAAACATGAGGGAGGTCGTGCTTAAAGAGGTATTGAAGCTCTTATCCATGGGCATTATCTATCCCATATCGGATATTAAATGGGTAAGCCCCGTACACGTTGTGCCAAAGAAGTCCGGATTCCAATTGTCGAAAATGAGAAGAACGAATTGGTTCCGGTATGCTTAGTGACAGGATGGCACATGTGCATCGATTATAGGAAGCTGAATGCGGCGACACGTAAGGTACATTTCCCGCTTCCCTTTATCGATCAATGCTCGAGAGACTTGAGGGGCAAGTCTATTTTAGTTTCTTGGACGGATATAGTGGCTATTTCCAAATCCATGTACGAGAAGAAGATCAAGACAAGACAACGTTCACATGTCCTTATGGAACGTTCGCTTAGCATCGAACGTCGTTTGGATTATGCAATGCGTCGGGCACTTTTCAAAGGTGTATGATGAGCATATTCTCGGACCTTATTGAGAATTACATAGAGGTCTTCATGGACGACTTCACCATCTACGGTGACTCTTACACTTCGTGCTTGAAGAACCTCGACAAAGTCTTAGCTCGATGCGTCGAGAAGAACTTGGTGTTGAACTATGAAAAATGCCATTTCATGGTGACTGAAGAGATGGTGACGAGAAGAACTTGGTGTTGAACTATCAAAAAGAGGAATTGAAGTTGACAAGGCTAAAGTGGAGTCCATCGCGAAGTTGCCATATCCAACTACTCCAAAGGAAGTTCGTGGTTTCTTAGGGCACGCCGGCGGCGTTTCATAAAGGATTTCGCAAAGATCACTCAACCACTAACCAGGCTACTTCAAAAAGATATCGAGTTCGATTTTGATACTAAGTTTAAGGAGGCATTCACCATCCTTAAAGACAAGCTTACAACAGCTCTTGTGATGCAGCCCCCGGATTAGAACAAGCCATTCGAGATTATGTGCGATGCTTCTGACTGTGCAGTCGGGGCAATGCAGGGACAGAAATCCAGAAAGGAGAGCTACGTGATTTACTATGCATCCAAGATATTAAATCCAGCTCAATACAACTTTTCCACCAGAGAGAAGGAGCTATTAGCTATCATCTTTGCCTTCGACAAGTTTCGTTCTTATTTACTTGGCTCGAAGATCATTGTGTATACCGATCATGCCGCCGTCAAGCACCTCCTTGAAGAGAAAGAATCAAATCCGAGACTTATCCGATGGATTCTTCTCTTACAAGAATTTGATTGGGAGGTTAAGGACAAGAAAGGAGCCAAAAACAATGTGGCAGATCACTTGAGCCGATTGAATCGAAAAGACGATGGAGAGCCAATTAAGGAGACCTTTCTCGAAGAGCATTTATATGTTGTCCCTAAGACGGTTTCCAGTCTTGCTAAGCTTCTGCTCACGCAGTGTTTTACGGTTGGAGTCCAGGAAGTGTCTCAGCTACCCAGTCAAGACGATTATGTACCAGAATTGCTGAAAACCATGGGTAAGACTTATAAACTACCTTGGTTTGCTAATATCGTGAATTTCTTGACCTCGAAGCAGCTTCAACCAGAGTTCACTCATGCCCAAAAGCGAAATTGAAGAGCGAGTGTAAGCAATACTTTTGGGACTATCCAATCCTTTGGACCAAGTGATCCGAAGATGCGTTACGGAAGAAGAGCAAGGTGACATCCTATTCCATTGTCACGCATCCACTTATAGAGGACACTTTGGACCAAAACGAAGCGCAAGGAAAGTGTTGGATGCGGGATTCTTTTGGCTGAGCCTAACCTTGACGCCTACAATTACTGTAAGTCATGTGCACGTTTCCAAATAACCGGGAATATATCCATGAGAGATGAAATGCCCCAAAAGCCTTTGAGATTTTGTGAGATATTTGATGTATGGGGTATGGACTTCATGGGTCTGTTTCCTAATTCTAAGGGTAACGTGTACATTTTACATGTTGTAGATTATGTTTCTAAATGGGTTGAGGCAAAGGCTACAAAAACTAATTACTCTAAAGTGGTTGTAGGGTTTCTTCGAACTAACATCTTTTGCAGATTCGACGTACCTAGGGCCATCATAAGTGATCAAGGAACACATTTTAGCAACCACACCATAGAGTCGTTGATGAGAAAGTATGGAGTAGCCCATCGAGTTTCTACCACTTACCACCCACAAACAAATGGGCAAGCTGAAATGTCAAATCGAGAAGTGAAGTCTATTTTGGAGAAAACGGTCAATCCGTCAAGGAAATATTGGAGTATGAGGCTGGATGACGCCTTATGGGCTTATAAGACAGGCTATAATACTCCACTCGGAATGTCTCTGTATAGATTATTTTTTGCTAAATTGTGTCACTTGTCTGTGCAGCTGAAACACAAAGCGTGGTGGGCGGTACAGAAAGTTAATTTAGATCTGACCGAAAGTGCTAAGGAGAGGAAATATCAGCTTCAAGAGCTTGAAGAAATTCGGTTAGAATCCTATGATGCGGCTATGAGGTACAAAGATTGCACCAAGGCGTGGCATGATAAAGCGATCTGTTTGAAAACTTTTGAAGTGGGCCAGCTTGTATTACTCTACCAATCTCGCTTACACATCATGCCCGAAAAGCTCTGCTCAAAATGGATAGGTCCATTCCGGGTGCGTTCTGTCTGGCCAGGCGGGGCAGTGGCGATACAAAAACTGGACTCCGACGAAACTTTCACCATCAACGGTCATCGCCTTAAGATTTATCATGCCGCTGCAATGATAGATGATGTGAACGAGCAAGGCTTGTCCGTTCCCTCTTATGTTTGACTCTTTGAAGAGGAGGTCTAGCCGAATACTCTAAAGAGAGGCGCTTCCGGGAGGCAATGTTTGGTAAAGGTCCTAGGGGTACTAAGCTCCATCAAGTGTGATAATATGTTATGCATGTCAAACTTTCTCACCTGTGCAGTCAAGACAGAACATCTAACTCCCATCCCCTAAGAAAACTCATTTCAAATGCTACAACTTTAATACTCTTGACCCATACTCTTTCTTTTTCTGCCACGTTTTCTCTCTTTTTTTATATTTTTTTCGTGGCATATATTTTTCTTTTGAATAAACTGGGCACAAAATATCTTAACTATACAGACAGGAGACTTTGAATTCTGCTTATATAGAGCAGTTTTTACACTTAAACTTTAGCCTATCTGTTTTTCTGCAGCACGTCTAGACTGGGCTGGCAGGAGACATATGTAATACTCCTTAAATTATATCTATCATGCACAAAAGAGTTCGTAAAATACGCAATAACATACGTCAAGAGAAAGTTTAAAAAGGTATTGGCTAAAATTTACTAACTCAAATCAAAGAAACAATCAAGGCTCAACTTGGTTCACTAAGGGATAATGTCGGGTAGGGAAAATTTTGTCGCGGCCGTGTGGCTAAAAATCCCTTGTGCCTCCTATCATTTATCACAAGTGACTCAAATATATTGCGACTTCGCGGATAAACACTCTCAAAAGAATGGTAGGAAGTGTCCTACTGAAAGGCTCAAATCTAATTTAAGTGAGTGGTTTTTAAAATTCGATCCAACAAAGTTTATTTTTCCTCATCCCAAATTACATTCATATACGTGCATAGATCTACTTTTCACAAAGACTACAAGCAAGCATATTGAAACATAAAAGAACAAATAAGACATGCTCGAGCATAGAAAATGGCACTTCAAAAATCAAAAAATTTGGCATGCTTCGACACAAAATACCCCCCTCCTTACACTTAAACCTTGCTCGCCCTCAAGCAAGAGAGAAACGACATAACAAAGAGAGAAGGCATGACAAATTAAACACAAAAATACCCTCCTTAGACTTGATCCCTATCAAGTGTAAGAACAAACTAAAGATAAAAGACAAAATAAAATCAACACCCCCCCCCCTCCTTACATTTGATCCCTATCAAGTGTAACAAAAACACAAAAAATGAAAAATAAAATTGGAGAAGAAAAGTCATCGGTAGCCTCGCTTGGGCAGGCGAGGCAGTTTGCTATAACTGTGCGGCGGAGACGATCTACTCTGCGACCAAGGGAGTCTAGATCAGTCCGTAGGGTCTGCACGGTATCCACATCTGCAGAAGGAAAAGCACTCGAGACACGAGGTCCCGGTAGATAAAATTGGATCTCCCGGTTAGGCAGTTGGTACAGTAGGCGAGTATGCCTCAACAAATTCAAATCAAACAAAGGTGGAGGATCCACCCTAGTCAAATAACGAGCATCATAAATGACAAAGTTGCGTTCAATGAAAGTGGCAAGAATATGGCATAATGTCATGTGACGCACAGTGTGACTAGTAATCGTGAACATGTTCTTAGCAATCCACCAACCTAGGTTAAGACGACACCTAGTAAACATGCACCATAGAAAATACAACTTATTTGCAGTCACCTTTTCAAAAGAAGTACTCTTTCCGGTTAGGTTATGGTCTAGGTATTGGTGGCACATGCGAAGGGTGGGATCTTCTATAAAACTCACATAAGAACCCGATGTAGCAAACTCTTCCGGGTCGCTTGGGGTGAGAAGCCTCCACGCGGCCCGTGAACTTATGTAGTTAGGGTCCTTGTTTGGCAAAGCATGAAAACCAATCTCAAAGTGACCAAGATAAAAATCATCAAACGAACATATCCCTAGCCTAGCATTCCACTAGGCCACCGAAAAATGATAAGCACCCATAAACAACCTAAACCCAATGCTAGGTGTAACCAAATCCTTGTCACCCTAAAAATGGAATGTATTAAAGAACTCAGTAGCAACTTCTTTATATCAAGGATAATGATGCGACTCAAGCAACCATGACCAACCAACATAGCGAAAATAAGCAAAGAAGGGTTCGATGATACCTATCGTGCAAAGAAACGTGCGATCGATGAGGTGTCCACTTCGGCAATCTTTTCCCTCGCGTTCTTGTAAACGCATAGTCAAGTATTCAATTCCGAATTGAGAGAGAGCATGCACGGCTTCTGGAGTATCAAAATGTATGATCATGCGATTTCCATACTCCTACGCTCTTGGAATAGCCGAAGACGAATCGAAGTCAACAAGAGATAAGTATTCAAGTTGAAGTCGTCCTCAAAATTGCTATCGTGATCATCGGACACATATTCCGAATCTTCCTCCTCTTGGCTCGGCAATTCCGCATGTAGACTTTTGCTCCAATTCACGCCCTCGTAATAGTTGAGTGGTGGTGGTGGATTTTGAAACTCAAGAAACGGCAACCACTCGTAAAGATTTTGCGGAGATCGGGGCGGCAGATTGGATGAAGAGGCACCATCCGAACAAGAAGCTTTTGGCTTTCTCGCCCTAGAATGGCGCGGCGGAGACGGTAGCGGTGTCGGCTCGGGCGTTGGTTCGGGCGTCGGCTCCCATGGCGGTTGATCGGTCGGGTTGCTAATTTCAACTCCCGTATGTCGACGTAATCATCATCTAGGCAGTTTTCACGGTGAAATAGACTCCGTAGCATAGTGCGATCTGGTGTCCTGTTCCTCCGGCGGCGAGTTCGGTGCTTCATAGACGAATTCCAACGGTGGAGTAGGTTCGCTTTCCGTGAACGGAACTTGTTGGAGAGGGCGGCCTCCCGACGAGCAGCGGCGGCGTTACGGCGGCGCTGAGTCTCCGGATCCACCTGGACGGTGGCGAACCAGTGGGCTACAGCGAGCAGTCTAGTTTTCTTCTTGGGAGCCATCGGCGACGTCTCACCTGGGCAGTTGGGAGACTTCTGGAGGGATTTTTGAAATTCTTGGAGAGAGAGAGAGAGAGCAAGGGGGCGGCGTGTATAAAGAGGGAACAAGATTTTAATAGTAGCAAGTGGTAGGGTTCCGTCCCCCCTCCCACCTTTTATAGAGGTAAGTTTTGCAATTAGGTCCTCCCAACTGTGCACTTAAGATATCTGGTCCCTCCTTGTTTTCGAATTAGCTACCATTTTTTCCTCAACTTCAATTGTCCCCAAATTGGTTCATCTATG
The DNA here is from genome assembly GCA_028984105.1 of Lavandula angustifolia. Taxonomy (NCBI): domain Eukaryota; kingdom Viridiplantae; phylum Streptophyta; class Magnoliopsida; order Lamiales; family Lamiaceae; genus Lavandula; species Lavandula angustifolia. Next base: position 9,441,805 of record CM054818.1, on the reverse strand, counting down.
CATTTAAGTCTCCCAGAAAATTTCCTTGACTTAATTTGGTCACCAAAAGTCGTGAGAATGGCAATTAAGTTCCAAATTTCTCTTCTCTTCATCTTTGCTCCTCCAAATTCCATCTCCTTACACTTTAGCCCCTATTCCATATTTAGCCAAAAATCTGAAAAAGAAAAGAAACAACACCAAGCATAAAATCACACTAAAAACACGAAATCTAAGAAAAAACGAAATAAATAGAAACACGGTCACTAAGGCTTATTCTAGATTTAATTCTCAGATTTTGCAGGATTATTTGGTGCAATACAATGATCACCACTCCACGGTCAGTAAGGCTTTCAAAGTTTTCAACCTCCAGACCCTTTGCGTGGAGGAAACGCCTCATGTTGTTTTTAACGAGTTTGCTACTGAGAATAGGAATAGAAGCAACTCAGATTCTGAAGATGTAAGCTAGAAGCTACAGAATCTGAACTTACAGGAAGATTCAGAAATGATTCACAAGTGTTGGGATGATGATTCAGCAGAAGAAGATATTCAGAATCAACCCACACTGAATGTAGCTGAGAAGATTGATTCTACAGTACAGAATCAATCTCAGGTATTAGTCAATAGAGATACCCAAGTAGGTACTGAGACCACCACTGAATGCACCAACTCAAGGGGAACAAATTAAGTTCTTGAATCTAACACCCCTGCAGTGGACGATTCATCAGAACCTCAACTTGTTACTGAACTTCTTTAGTTTCAAAACAGTACTACTGAAATGCCTAATACTCTTACTGTTTGTACTGAATTTGTTTCGGAACAAGAGACAAGGAAACGACGTTCTTGGTTAGATACTCACTATGCTGAGCTTATCATTGGTGACCCATCAGCTGACATTCAGACCAGAGCTAATCTTAGACAAGGCGAGAGTGCATTGTACTCCTGTTTCTTGTCTACTGAAGAACCTCACAATATTGAGGAGGCACTGAACGACGTTGACTGGATTAAAGCTATGCAAGAGGAGCTGAACCAGTTCGTACGTAACGAGGTTTGGGAGCTTGTTGACAGACCCCGACACCAACATGTCATAGGTACCAAATGGGTCTTTAAGAACAAGCGAGACAAAAACAATGACATTGTCAGAAACAAGGCTCGACTAGTTGTCAAAGGCTACTGTCAAGCTGAGGGAATAGACTTCGATGAAACATTTGCCCCAGTTGCAAGACTGGAAGATATTCGTATTTTCCTCGCATACGCCTCACATCAGAGATTCAAGGTATATCAGATAGATGTGACGTGTGCGTTTCTGAACGATGTACTGAAGGAAGAGGTATACGTGGAGTAGCCTTCCGGCTTTCAGCAGGGACACCAAGTATACAGACTCAGGAAAGTACTATATGGGTTAAAACAAGCACCCAGGGCTTGGTATGATACCCTTTCAGATTTCATCCTTCAGAAAGGTTTTTGCAAAGGCACCGTAGACTGAACACTATTTAGCATTCGACTAAACGATGACATACTTCTAGTGCAAGTCTACGTGGATGACATCATCTTCGGCTCTCAGGATGTGACGATGTGTCAAAAATTTGATAAGATGATGAAAGATAAGTTTGAGATGTCAATGATGGGCGAGATGAACTTCTTTCTTGGACTTCAGGTTAAACAAACTGACAAAAGGATATTCATCAATCAAGCCAAATATACAAAGGAACTTATCAAGAAATTTGGTTGCGAGTTTAGCAAACCAGTCAGAATCCCTATGAACACAAACTTTCAAATCGACCTTGATAAAGAGGGGAGTATCAGTAGCCTCTACTGATTATCGTGCTTTAATTGGTTCATTGATATATCTAACTGCTAGTCGACCTAACATAACTTATGATGTAGGTGTCTGTGCTCGATCTCAGGCGAATCCTAAGCTGAGCCATATGGAGTCAGCAAAGAAGATTCTCCACTATCTCAAAGGCACACCTGACAGAGGGTTATTGTTGGTCCCGAGATAAACGTTCAGGTGTAGAGGGGGGGGTGAATACACCTGAAAACTTTCTCAACTTAAAACGCGAACAGTCCAATTCAGGAGAGTGTCTGCTGAATAAATTCAGTAGACCAGGCAAGCTGTTCAGGATCGCGTGGACATAGTGACTGACTATACTGAGGTCTGCTAGCAGACTGATGTCAGAATTCAGTACCGTTCAGTAAGAGTTCAGTAGCGTGCGGAATAGTGTATGCCCGATTCAGTTGAGTTTAAAAATATTTTTATTAAAAATGTTTCAGTAGGTTAGTGCACTCAGTTTAAGCTTTGCTGAAACTCTGTTGTATGATTTTGTAAGTCGGTTTTCAGTTATGAACAGTAAATCAATGCAACAGTAAATGAACACAGTGATTTTAAAGTGGTTCGGATATCAAACAATCCTACGTCCACTATCCCGAAAAGATCAGGAGGCTATTTTATTATATTGAATTAGTCTCAGTTGGTTTGTGCACTGGACAAACACGGCATTGGGGATTATACTGAGCAAGTCCCAGTTTACAAGGATCAAACTATAAAGTTTCACAAACTCTCCAACGATGAAGGAGTTCTTAACAATAAGAACAATTCAAAATATAAACTCCTTCTAAGGATATTTCAGTGGAGCTTAGGTTAGAGGGAAGGGAACAAGAAATGGCTTCTAGAGTGATGAACAATGAGGAATAATCTCTCTGGATTCGTGTTCGATCACTTGGATACTAGAGGCTTCTGATTCTGTTCAGCTTGGTTCCCTAGAGCAAAGTAGTTGCCTTTCGCTTAGAGTGTTTCTCTAAAGTTCTTGCGAAAAGCTTGAGTTCTAGTTTGTTCATTATTTGTAAATCGCACTGTGTTCTTCTATTCTTCGATTTGATTTTCCCTCTATTTATAGAGGTGAGCAATGGATAGATCCGTTGGAGATGAACTGTCCACGTGTCACTCTCTTTGGGTAGCTAACGGCTCTTTTAAGGAATCACGCAGAGTCTTCTCCTCCATTTTCGGAAAGTTGTTGACTTGCAGCTTTTACCAGAACTTTGACAGCTGGCTGCTTGTCATTAGTCGAGGCGTAGAAAGTAGTTAAGACACACAGACTTCTAGGCAGATATTGAAGCTGACTTCTCTGATGTGAACAACCTCGGACGACTCTACTCATTTAACATAGAAGATTATCTGACAATCAAGGAGATTGTCAATCCGTTGCTGAGTCTGACCTGGGTTCAGTAGTATACTCCTGCTGAGTCCAACTTTACTTAAGGTCGACTCTGAGTTCAGTGAACTGCTCCTGCTGAGTCCAGTTCTACTGACTCCTTTCAGTATGCTGCTCCTGCTAAGTCTAGCATTACTGAGTCTTTCAGTATGCTGCTCCTGCTGAGTCCAGCACTACTGAATCTGAACACCTCTCAGTGTGTTGCTCCTGGTGAGTCCAGTACTACTGAGTCTTCACTCCATGGTACTGAGGCAGATAGTCTACTGAAGGATCAGCAAACAGAACTGGACCATGCTGAAGGCAAGTCTACTGAGTCTAAGGCGTTACTGTTACAACGAAATGGTTCACCAATCAAATTAGGGTTTTGGGATCAGCCAAATCTTCTAAGCAGTCTACTGTTGAATCACATCCCAATAGTTATGGTATCCAACAGATGATAATTTTGAATTAATTAGCTATACTGATGCTGACTATGCAGGTTGCAGGTTGCAAGCTCGACCGAAAATCAACTTCAGGTACGTGTCAGTTTCTCGGTAGCAAGTTGATATCATGGTTCTCCAAGAAATAGCATTCAGTAGCCACATCTACTACTAAAGTTGAATACATAGATGCCGAAAGTTGTTGCGCCCAAATCCTTTAGCTTTGACAGCAATTGCGCGACTACAATGTAATTCAGAATGAAGTGTCGATCTACTGTAACAGTGCCAGTGCTATTGCCATCTCGCAGAATCCTGTTCTACATACAAGATACAAGCACGTTGACATTCGACACCACTTCGTTCGCGATCATGTCGAGAAGACGGACGTCAGATTGGAGAATATCCACAATGTCATACAGAGGGCTGATATACTGACCAAGCCTCTAGCTAAAGCTAGATTCAGAGATATTTCAGTAGAGCTCGGTCTCCTGGAACCTACTGACTTCACTCAGTAAGCGTTTCACATGGAGTGTCCTCAGTAAGGGGGAACACTCATTCTACACTGAATTCATTCAGTTTCGAGATTCAGCAACCAACTACACGTGGTATCAGCTGACTACTATGTTCAGCTGATAGGTTTGCGTATCTCTTTCAGTAGTCAACTCAGTATACATAAAAAGGTTTTTATGATAAAGGGTTCAGCATCGCACTTAATGCCTTAAAGAATGTCATTTATTAAAATCGTTTTCATTTATTACACGACAACGACATTCTATGCCAACTTTGTTGAAACAACTTTGCATTAAATGCATGTCGTATCATCTTATCTCTCTAAGCTATTTTAGTCTGTGATTTGACTAGGCAGCACAGTCATCATTACTTTTCTTATCAAATTAAGATCGTGACCGTCCATCTGAAAAGCGGGTTTTAATCCCAACCGTCGATCAAAAACGTTTCATATTTAAAAAAAACCTATATATCGACGTGATCATCCTTAAACTGCCATTTTCGCCATTTTTGTTCTGCAATCTACCTTCAAGTTCTCTGAAAATTACTCAACTCTCTACTTGTTTTCACTGTATTCAGAGAATTTCTACGGTAAATCTTAAATTCTAAAGCACTCTTACTGACTAACTCTACTTTCAAGTGCTAACAATTTATTTTGCAGATAGTCATGTCGAACCTTGTTGTCGTCTCTCCCGCTGATATTGTGGATATTCTGGAGAAGGACAGAGTTTGGTGCGAGCCGGTCATGGAGTTTGACTCTAGTGACCTGGAGTTTCTAGATGATGTCTATGATGAGCTGAGGGCATCTGGACTGGAGGCGTTTCTATCTAAGAAACCCTCATACTTCCTTCCTCGCCAGATCGCAGAGTTCTATCTCAACCTCGAGGAGGAAGACGGGGACTTGTTAAGGTCATTCCAAGTTCATCAGATCCAGGACCCATCCAAGGCTTCTCCGATTCTGAAGCAGATGTTGCTGAAGCAGGCACTTGAGAAGAGATTCAAACTTCCGAACCAAGGCATCAGTCCTGCCGGATATAAGGATGTTGTTCTTGATGACTACTTGACGTTGTTCTGTGGGAAGCCCACGACGTTCAGAGCTGCCTTTCCCAAAAGCAGCATGCTTCCTCAGTTCAGGGCCTTGGCATACATTGTGACGCAAATTACAAGCCAGGTCGGTCAAGGCCGGAACTTCAAATGATGATGGCCATTTATGACAAAGCTTAAGTCAACTGGGCCAACGTCTTCATCAAGGAGTTTCAAGTGTAAGGGGCGAAGTTCGATCGATCATCTACTCGACTGAGTGCTAAGGACAAACTTCTATATGGCATGAAGCTCTCAGTCATGATCGAGGACTTCTGTAGAACTGATCAGATCGCCTTTGCTGATAAAGAATATCTCAACCCAAAGATGATCAGGTTCCACAGTCAAGCCAATTATCTTCAGCATATTGGCGTTGGTGCTGGAGAGGGAAATGGCAAGAGGAAAGCCCAAACCCCAGTGAAGAAGGGTGCTACACCTCAGAAGAAGAAGAAGGCTTCTGAGTAAGCCATTGTAGTAGCTCCTTCTATCCTCCAGCTGAGAGACGAGGACACTGAGTCAGCAGAGAAGGCTAATTCAGAAGAGAAGGCAAAGTCTGTTGAGAAGGAAGCTTTAGCAGACAGAGAAGTTTCAGTGGAACAGGGGACTTCACCTACAGTCGTTACTCCTACTCCCCTTTCTCCACTGGACGTTCAACCGCTCAGCAGCTTGCCTTCTACTGAGAAAGTTCAATCTCCTATTGATATCGAGGAGATGGAGACTGATACTGAAGCCGAGACGTTTGGGTTCGAGCTTTCCTTGCTACAATCTAAAGCAGCCCAAGATGTCTCTGAGTTTATTCCTGAGATCGACAGTGATTCTGACTTGGTCGATATTGCCAAGAGGGATAAGCTTCAAATGCTATTCAGATTCCGGGACTGGATCACTGTTGAGCAGCTGATCAGATTCAAGTCCTCGGAGCTTTTGAACGCCGATGAGCTACAGCTACATCGGCAGATAGGCTATGAAGAGCCTGCTGACATTAGGTCGATCGACGACCTTAGGGAGGCTATGTTGGCCTTGCTTGAAGATCGATGTTCGTCTTCAGCAGCCGTCCCTATGGAAGGTTCAGCAGGTCACGATAACCCGGAACCGCCAGTGATGCAAAAACTAAGAAGCCTGCTGAGGGTTCTCAATAGGAGAAGGAGGGAGAACACCCTTCAGAAGATCAACATTTGGTATATCCTCCTCTTTCTGGTTCGGCCGCATCAGACACCTCTCGCTCTGCTGACCCGGAACAGCTGTTGCTGAGGTCAGCATATGAGGTAGGCTTTGTTTCAAAGCGCTGAAAGTCGAAGGCAGTGGCTAAGGCACTCCTCAAGCAGGGGACTCAGAATCGTCTCCTTGCCAAGAACGTTCACAAGCTATGGCGCCAGTCCACTACAGCTCAGTGCGAGGAAGTCAGGGCTCTGAAGACTTCCATTCACAACATCCCTCCTATCCCTGACTTTAGCTCAATTCTCAAGAATTTCTTATCCGCACAGAAAGCTGAATTCGACAATCAGCAAGAGATTGGTTCAGAAGCTACTGAAGGATGCCCAATCTTCCATTCTTGATTCGTTCAAGGCAGTCCAGACTGAACTTCAGAACCAGATCTATCAACACACTCTAGCTCACGAGCTCCAAACTTCAAGATGAGTGTGAGCTGAAGTTCAACGCAAAGCTGACCAAGATTGAAGAACTTGTAGATCACTCTCAGTGCAAGTACGCTGAAGAATTGATTACTGAGAGGAATGATCTGCATCTCAAGTTTGACAGTCTTCAGAAGATCTTGAATGAGCTCTCTCGATCTTATCATACACTCAATACCAAGGTAGTTACTCCTCCCACCCCTCTGACCTTATTGGATGATGCCAAAAAAGGAGAAATGATTAAAGAAGAAAGGACTAAGAAGTCTAAGGGGGAAGTAACAAGGGTTATTGCCCACGGTGTCTCAGCAGAGGATGTAGCAGCTGAGACAGGCCCATGTGGCTCAGAACCCAGGATGGCTGAAACCGGCAATTCTGAACCTACTCAGAAGATCATTGAAGAAGTGACTACGTTTCTAGAGGAGTCTGATACTGAAGATACTCCTCTGCCTCCACCTATATGTGGGAAAGGAAAATCAATTCTTAAAATTCATCCTCGTCCCAAAAGATACATTAGCCCAACAGAGCAAGCATAGATAGATGCTGATGAAAAGCTTGCTCGAAAAATTGAGGCTGAAGCGGCAAATAAGGCACCTACAAGAAAGCCTATTCAAAGGCAGGTAGCCAGGAAGCTTTCTCTCAAAGACGACACTGACAAAGAACAAGAAAAAGAGAGAGAACCTGAGAAGAAACAGGTTGATACATCCAGGCAAACTAAGAAGTCGGCTGAGCCTACTATTGACGAATTGATCGACCTCAGCATAAGAGCACTCGACTCTAGAGTTGAGTGGCATCAACTCACTGAAGCTAGAAGAAAAGAGGCAGAAGCCAAGGACAGGGAGACTGAAGAGGCAAGAGAAGCAGAGAGACTGAAGCCTAGGCCACTTCCTCCTAAGGACAGGGACATCCACACAACCTCCAAATTCTTCAGATGAGGCCACAAACCTAATGAGCTGAAAACTCACTTATGGCCTCGTGTAGATGAGTGGATGCCCTGGGAGAGGACTCAAGCTTGGGAGACGATCAAAGCTGAATTCATCAAGAGATATTATGCATGGCAGTTTTGGCCTGACTCCTCCAAAGCTAAGAAGTTTGCTGAATGGATAGAGAAGAACGCCGGCCTTCACTAAAGCTACTCTCATGAAGATACTCTCACGAACATCTGTTCATGAGAGTAGCTTTAGTTGGCCCGACTCCTCCAAAGCTAAGAGATATTATGCATGGCAGTCCTGGGCTTCTCCTTGAAGATAACATTGTTGTAAGAACAGCCTTCAGAACTCTGCCACCTTCGAGAAAGCTAGATGGGTCGCTCTTCACAGCCATGATAGAAGCAGAAGCTAGGCATGCAGCTCAGGCACTTGATCTTGAACCGACCGACCTTGAAGATCTGCTGAGGATTCAAAAGATGAGGAAAGACACTTTCAAGCTCTATGGACTTCCATTGCCCGAGGACAAATCGAATGATTTCAAGGCAAGAATTCAGCTCTTTAAATGCTTGTTTGTGTCTGTAGCATTCCCTAGTGTAGCAATGATGTGCTTGTACTCTATTTCTTATAATCAATACATCAGTTGTTACTTGGCCTGACAATTTCTCATTATCTACATGGCCCGCTTCATGTTTACTTTAACACTCAGAATCACCTAAGTGATTACTAACTCACACACTCACTGCTTATCTGTGTGTTCGGTTCTTGCTTAGATTAGAAGAGTTGAAGATACTCTCCATAGATTCTCATTGTAATATTTGTAAGGAGTTTGTATCTGATAGTTCTTTAGATTGATAGTGTTAGATATAGATATAGTGATAGGTTTTAGCATCATCAAATAAGGGGAAATTGTTGGGAGATGATTCAGTAGAAGATTTGACTGATCCCAAAACCCTATTCTGATTGGTGAACCATTCCTGTGTAAAAGTTAACACCTTTGTCTTTGCGTGTTTCAGACTCAGTAGACTCGCCTTCAGCATGGTTCCGGCTCAGTCGTTCTGTCTGCTGTCCCTCAATAGACTATCTGCCGTAGTGCCATGGAATGAAGATTCAGTATGGCTGGACTCAGCAGGAGCAACATACTAAAAGGTGTTCAGGACTTAGTAGAACTGGACTCAGCAGGAGCAGTTTACTGAACTCAGAGTCTTGGCCCTCAGTAGTGTTGGACTCAGCAGAAGCAACATACTGAACCATTCGGTCAGACTCAGCAACGGACTATCATTTGCTTTAACGGACAGTGGACTTCAAGTCATTTCAGTAGAGTTGTCCGAGGTCGTACATCTGAGAAAGGTCAGCTTCAGTATCAACCTTGAAGTCTGAATATGTCTCAACCACTTTCTCTATCTCGACCAATGACAAGCAGCCAGCTGGCAAAGTCTCCGACAAAAGCTACAAGTCAACCACTTTCTGCAAAGGAAGCAGACTCTACAGAATTAGAAAAAGAAGTCGTTTGCTACCTATATAGAGTGATACGTGGACAGTTCATCTCCAACGGATCTATTCACACTCACGTCTATAAATAGATGGAAGGTCATGGTCATTCAAGTCGCACTACACGATCAAACAAACGACCATACAAGGGAACTCAAGCAATCAATGAACTAAAGCTCTAAAACACTTAGCATTTATTCAAGTGAAGAACATGAACCCAGAGTGATTATTCCTCTTTGTTCTTTGCTCTAGAAGCCATTCTCGTTCCCAGCCTCTAACCTAAGCTCTATCGTTATATTCATAGCTTATAACCGAAGGAATTCATTGGTTGAACTGTTCTTACTGTTAAGAACTCCTTCATCGTTGGAGATACATTCAAACCTTATCGTTTGACCCTGTAAACTGAGACTTGCTCAGTATAATCACAAGTTACAGTTTGTCATGCGCACAAACTAACTGAGACTAACTCAGTATAATAAAATAATGTCCTGCGTTGTTCAAGATCAGTGGACGTAGGATCTTGCGTATCCGAACCACTTTAAAATTGTTGGGTTGTTTTAACTATTGTATCGATAACTGTTCATACTGAAAATATCTTTACAAAATCATTCAACAGCATTTCGGTAAAAGCTTAAAACATCGCACTAATATACTGAACTGATTTAATAAACAAACGTTTTCTAAACAAACTTAATCGGGCCTACACATTTCGCACGCTATTGAACAGCTGCTGAACGCTACTGAATTCTGACTCTAAGTCAGTTAGCAGAGCTCAGCACTCTCAATCATTCTGTTCACACGATAAAGAGCATCTTACTTGGTCTACCGAACTAATTTAGTAGACATTTTTCGTGTTGGGTTATGAGTCAGTGGTTGATTTTAATCAACACTTAGAGGGTACTTAGTTTTATTATCAGTAGTTCCTGTAATAGGACTTGTCTGTTTATCGGTAATGGGGGAAATCATAGTGAGTTAATGCTAGGGAATTGAAGATCCTAAAACCCGTCTTGTACCCTTAGTGTAGTGTCTTTAGGACTAGATGATGTAATAAGCTAGACTGTTCTTATTTTCATTATCTGTTTAGTCTAAGTCCAGTAAGGGGTATTTGTTGGTCTGAACTTCAGTAGGTAGTTACATTCCAGAACCCCATGTCATCAGTTGTAAGAGCTCGTGTTCTCAGGTCATCAGCTGACTCCACATCAGTAGAAGAATTTTCACCAGCTGACCCTCCAGTAGAAGAACACAGAACCAAGCTCAGTACCTTTAGAGTCATCAGCTGACTTCACTCAATAGAAGATTCTCTTATCAGCAGACTCAGATGAAGAAGACAGAGATCGTGTGAGTTCTACTGTATCCGACAGGAAATGACCCGAGTTTTAACATCATTCGAAAGTCAGCAAAAGATCATACAAGGATGAGTGAGAGTCAACTCAGATGAAGACTGATGTCTGACAAGTCTCACCTACCACAAACCTCGACCAATGAGAAGCGGTCTAAGTCTTACCTGCTCTGACCAACTAAAGTTGCTCTCATGAACAATGACCAACTACTCTGCGATAATATTTAGAACATATAGCCGTTTTCCTTGGACGCTTGTGACACGTGGCATCGTCCCCTCCAACGGACAAATGTCTGGGTCACAACTATAAATGGAGAAGTCTTTCCGAGCTCAACGCACGGGATATCAAAGGGATTACACGCTCAAGCATTCAAAACACTCTAGCGCCTTCACGAAGATCCAGTGAAGAACTTGCTTATTAGAATATTTATAGTTCTTCTCTCTAGAGTTTCTTTCTTTAGATCCCTCTTCTCTATCTAAGCTCCATTGTTAAATCCATAGCTTAGAACCTTCGAAGGAGTTCACATATCATGACTGTTCTTATAGTAAGAACTCCTTCATAGTTGGAGAACATCCCCTCCCCTTCTAACTTCAGTTTGGATTGTAAAGTCGCTAAGGACTATAACTTAGAAGGGTCTGTCCAGTGCACAGATACATTGCTGAGGCTTGCTCAGATTAATCAACAAGACATCCTGTTCAGCAGGACCGTGGACGTAGGATCTTGCGAATCCGAACCACGTTAAAAATCGCTTGTGTCATTTACTGTTTTATTGCATTGCTTTCAAACTATCTTACAAACTCATACTTTGCATAAAACGTATTTAAAAGTGCACTAGCCAAAATTATTTAGTTTGCGAAAACATGTTTTCAAATCGAGACGAAGTCTATCGGGCCCTACACACTTATCCGCACTAACTCTCCGCCTGAGGATTTAATACTGACAAAAGTCAGTAGGAGAAACTTAGTAGTTGAGTCACTCTGACCCGCGATCAGAAGGTTACTATTTGATATTGTTCATCAGTTGCAACCTACAGCTCAGCTGTCCTTCGCGTTTGAGAAAAAGAACTTGTACTCAGGTGTATTCACCCCCCCCCTCTACACCTAACACTCATCTCCGGACCAACAATTGGTATCAGAGCCTTGGTGCTCTCCTGATCATCGATTCTGAAACTACTAGTCTACTCGAACAATCCTGAAAACGTTTTTCACTGCACAAGCATCTCTTCATACATCCTTATACTCTCACCCATAATGTCTGATATGTCAGGTATACGGATGGTGCCGATGTTCTCTGTGGAGAACTACACGGTATGGCGCGTGAGAATGGAGGCGCACCTTACATCGCTGCACGACAGCATGACAGATGTCCTAGAGACAGGACCTATCATTCCCATGATCGACAGCGTTCAATATGCCGCTGTGGGAGGTGTAGGAGCACAGACTGGTGCTAAAGTTGCTAAAGACAAATCAGCCTTCAAGCCTGAAGAGAAAAAGCTACACAACCTCGATCGAGTTGTGCGAAATGCAATCCTGACTACACTCAGCGACTCACACCTCGGGAGGGTGCAAGATTGTAAGACGACAAAAGAACTTTGGGATGCCCTGGCTGTACTGAGCCAAGGAACCCCGCAGATTAAAGAGAACAAGCTCGAGCTAGAGCTTCAAAAGTTCGACACATTTGCCATGGAGTCCAACGAGACCATTGACGAGCTTAGCGTCAGATTTACAAACCAGATCAATGTGATCAATAGGCTGGGGAGGACTTTCACCAACAAAATGATGAACACCAAGATCTTGAGAGCGTTGCCTCGACTGAAGTGGCTTCCTTTTGCTACTTATTTACGTCGCTCAGATCTTAATGCTTTAACTCCTGATGTTATCTTTTCAGAATTAAAGATGGAGGAGTTCGAGCACAGCTTACCCCAAAGATGTTCCAGTGCTCCAGCTGACACCCAGATAGATCATGCCTACAAAGCAACTGTCAGCAAATCTGGAGTCAACCCTATTTCTTCCAGCAAGACAGTAGTTGTTTCAGATGCTAAGTCTTCCGAGACTCCCGCTACTGATCAGCTTGCGCTTATGATATATTCTTCTAAAGGCGAAGCTGCATTTATAGCCGTTGAGGTCGGAGAGACAAATCCTGAATCAACAACTGAATACTGTCTAATGGCCGGAGCAGAGGCTGAGGTAAACTCGAAACTTATTATAACCTCCTCTTCACAGAGCACACACGACACATGCACAGTCACAGATGAACCTCTAGACGTGGTACAAGCATATGACGATCTACTAGAGGAGCAGATTCAGTTAAGAAGAGAGTTCAACAGAACTATTCAGGAATTGGAACAGGTAAAGGCTGAGAATCAGAGACTTTCTTCTGATTGTCAGGTCTCTACTAATTCACAGAATCTAGTTGCGAGACTCAAGGAAGAGATGGAATCTCTTATGACTAAGTCTCATCTTCAAGAAACTCAGTTATCAGTTCTGACCAAGGACAATTCTGAGAAAGATACTGAAATAGCCCGACTCAGTCAGAAACTCACAAAGGTTGAGAAAGATTATGAATCACTTCGGAAAATAGATGAGGTCTGGCAAGGACTGATGATTGAACAGTACCTGGGAGCCAAAGAGAAGTTGGAAATCATGCTTAGAGCTCAGAGGCCACCAGCCATGAAAGAAGGACTTGGCTACACTCATGAAGCTTCTACTTCTACTTCTAAAGACTCAGAAATGTTGGGTGATAGGTTCATCAGAGGGAAAGTTCAGATTTTCGAACCAACAACTCAGGCGAAGAACAAACAGAAGATGATTGCACACCTCAGCCGAGCAACAAGAAGTAACTGACCAAAGGTTCTAGTCCCAGAACACCACGATCAAATTCAGGGGGAACTAAGAAGCTCAGGTGGGCAGAGCAGTACGGCGAGCTACTGTATGAGCATCCAGCATAGTATGGTTCGTACTATTATGAGCCCAGGGTCAGGAGGAGCACAAAGCCTCAGAAGAAGAAAGCTCCTGAACCCAAAACTGCCAGGAAGTCAGTATCTCCAAGTCCAGTGGAGAAGAAAACTGACAAGGTTCAGAAAAAGAAGTCTCAGACTCCTAAGGTCCCGAGACAGATCTGGGTCGCGAAATCACCAACTAACGCTTAAGGACCCAAACTGAACCAAAGGGTACCTAAAAATGTTTATGTTTTGCAGGTGCATAAGGACCCTTGGATTGTGGATAGCGGCTGCTCGAGACACATGACATATCAAAAGAGTCTGCTGACCAATTCCGTACAAGAAGATGGTCCCAGAATTGAGTTTGGTAACAACTCTAAAGGCTATACAAGGGGATACGGAACACTAAACATTGGGACTACTTCAGTTCCAAGCGTTACATATGTTGAAGGACTTCAACATAATCTCCTTTCTATTAGTCAATTCTGTGATAATCTAAATAGAGTTATTTTTTACGCTGGTTTCTGTGATGTTGTTGATAAATCTACAGGGAAAACAGTGTTATCAGGTTCGCGGAAAAAGAATATCTACGTTGCAAATTTGAACACCGAAGAACCTGAGGCTTGCTTACTTGCTCAGACGAAATCCAGTGATAAAACAGGATGGTTGTGGCACAAGAGACTTAGTCACCTGAATTTCAAGACAATGAACAAGCTAGCCAAGAACTCTAAAGTCAGAGGACTACCCAATGAAGATTTTATCAAAGACAAAAATTGTGAAGCGTGCTTGAAGGGAAAGCAGACAAAGAAAAACAATCCAGCTATTCCGTCACCTTCCATTGATGGAATCCTTCAACTGCCACACATGGACTTGTTTGGGCCAGTTTCTCCAGTGACTATAAGAGGCAAGAAGTATGCCCTCGTCGTTGTTGATGATTATTCGAGATATACGTGGGTCATCTTCATGGCCAACAAATCTGATGTCAAGACTGAGCTACCAAGACTGCTGAAGAAACTCAGTGTGGAGAAAGACATCAAGATTCAGAAAATTCGCTCAGACCGAGGAACAAAATTTCTCAACTCAGCAGTTAAAGAGTACTGCGATAAAGAGGGAATTCAGCACGAGACTTCAGCAGCTCGCACCCCTCAGCAGAACGGACTTGCTGAACGAAAGAACAGAACACTAAAAGAAGCAGCAAGAACGCTCCTAGCAGACTCTGGACTACCCTCAAAGTTCTGGGCTGATGCTACTGACACTGCCTGCTACACTCAGAATCACTCACTACTTACACAGCAACACATGAAGACGTCATACGAACTGTGGAAAGGGAGAATTCCTTCTATTTCTCATTTTCATATTTTTGGTTGTCCTTGCTTTATCCACAATAATGAGAAGGATCAGTTGAAGGTCTTTGATAGCAAATCTGATCAAGGAGTATTCTTAGGATACTCTCGAGTCAGTAAAGCCTTCAGGGTCTTTAACTATCGGACCCTTTACGTGGAGGAAAGCCCTGATGTTGTCTTTGATGAGTTTGTTACTGAGAACAGGAAACCAAAGAAGACAAATCCTGAAGATGTCAGCAGCAAGCTACAGGATCTCACACTAAACGACAAAGCTGAGAAGATCCAGCATTGTTGGGATGATGAGTCAGACGATGAAGAAATTCAGACCCATCTCGCAAGCACGTGATCGGCACAAAGTGGGTCTTCAAAAACAAGCGAGACAAAAACAACGTCATCGTCAGAAACAAGGCTCGACTTGTTGCCAAGGGATACTATCAAGCTGAAGGAATAGACTTTGACGAAACATTCGCCCCAGTCGCCAGATTGGAAGCTATTCGTCTATTCCTAGCCTATGCAACACATCAAAGATTTAAAGTATATCAAATGGATGTAAAGTCAGCGTTTCTGAATGGTGCACTGAAGGAAGAAGTCTACGTGGAACAACTGCCCGGCTTTCAGCAGGGACATCAGGTGTACAGACTTCGAAAAGCTCTGTATGGGTTAAAACAAGCACCCAGGGCTTAGTACGATACCCTATCAGACTTTCTGCTTCAAAAAGGTTTTCAGAAGGGGATAATAGATCGCACTCTGTTCAACATCAAGTCAGGCGATGACATTCTACTGGTGCAGATCTACTTGGACGACATCATTTTCGGTTGCAGGAACGTGACTATATGTCAAGAATTCGAGAAAATGATGAAGGAGAAGTTCGAGATGTCCATGATGGGGGAGATGAACTATTTCCTTAGATTTCAAGTGAAGCAATCAACTGAAGGAATATTCATCAAACAAGCAAAATACACTCGAGACCTCCTGAAAAGATTCGGATGCGACTCAAGCAAGCCAGTCAAGATCCCCATGAACACAAACTTTAAAATCGATCTAGACAAAGAGGGAGCCTTCTGTTAACTCTACTAATTATAGAGCTGTTATTGGTTCTTTATTATATTTAACAGCAAGCAGACCTGACATAACTTATGGTGTAGGTGTATGTGCAAGATTTCAGGCGAATCTCAAGCGAAGTCATCTGGACTTAGCAAAGAAGATTCTGCGATACCTGAAAGGAACACCTGACGCAAGGTTATGGTATCCTACTAATGATAATCTGATTCTAACAGGTTATTCTGATACTGATTATGCAGGATGCAGGATAGATCGAAAGTCAACTTCCGGAACATGTCAGTTCCTAGGAAGCAAGCTGATATCATGGTTCTCAAAGAAACAGCATTCAGTGGCGACGTCCACTACTGAAGCTAAGTATATGGCTGCTGGAAGTTGTTGTGCCCAGATCCTTTAGCTTTGACAACAACTGTGAGATTATGGAATTACTCAAGATGAAGTGCCCATCTACTGCGACTCCACCAGTGCGATTGCTATAACTCAGAACCCAGTTCTTCATATAAGATGCAAGCACGTGGACATTCGACACCACTTCATCAGAGACCATGTCGAAAAGAAGGATATCAGGATGGAAAAGATCCATACTGACAAGCAAAGGGCAGACATACTGACCAAACCACTAGCTGAGAACAGATTCAGAGAATTATCAGTCGAGCTAGGTCTACTGGACCCTACTGACTCGAGTCAGTAAGAGTAGTCAGTACGACAGGTCAGAAGTCAGACTCAGTACTTTGATTCAGTCGGGTGAATCATACAGTACACAGTAAGGGGGAACATGGTATCATCAGTACCACGAAGATTCTCCTGAGTCATTACGGTAACCAGTTGATCGTAAAAGTTCAGCTGAAGCGGTTTGCGTAGTTAGATTCTTTAATATTCTCAGAAGCATGCTCGCATTTAATAATTCAGTCGTTGGCATTCAGTAGCATGACCTGCATTTATTTCCCGCCATAAGTTTTTATGGTTTAAGTCAGTAGAAAATCGTTCTCATTTAAAATGCTTAGCCTTTAATGCTGCCTGCAACGCATTTAATGCATGTCTTCTCACCTTACTCTATCTGCGCTTACCTTACGTGGGTCTAGATTAGAGGCGGCTAAGTAATCATTCCGTTTATAACATCAGATCACAGCCATCACCAAAAAGTGAGATTTCATAACAACCGTTCGATTGAAAAACCCTTGATATTCAAATCTTATAAAATCTTACCTTTTCACTCTAATCCTATCTTTTTTGCCATTTACGCACCTAGAGCTTTTTCTAAGCATTCAGTTTTACTGCTTCGTTCTCTCTCAAACTGCTTATATTTTCCATCAAAGCTCTGTGTTTACGGTAAATTTCTTAACTATCTGCAACTCTTGATCTAACTTACTCTATTTTCAAGTGCTAACAAGATTTTTGTAGATATCCATGGCGATTGTTAAGACCCCGCACAACATCGAGGAGATCATCCAGTCCAGGGTTCTCTTCGAATCGACGATGGTCTTCCATCAGACAGAGCTTCCTTTCTTAGAGCCCATCTTCTCGACTCTGGAGGAGTCTGTCCTGAAGCTTCTTGTGACGAAGCACCCCCGAGCTTATCTTCCCCGCCAAGTAGCAAAACTTTATTTCAACTGGCGTTCCGTGGAGGGCACGGACGGGAAGGTGTCGGAGGTCGGCTACATGAGGGAAGTGGCCCCTCAGAAATGGGAAGCCAGCCGCGCCGACATCAATATAAGGGAGGCCGTGAAATCCTCCTTTGATCTTCCGGATTTTGTGATTTCTCCCGTGGGCTACAAGGAGAAGGAACTCAATGCTTATGTCCACCGTTTCTGTGGAAGGGACGACATCTCCTTCAAGTCCGCGTTGCCGAAGAACCAACTCCTTCCGGAGTACAGAGGCCTTGCCTATGTTGTCATTCACATACTGACGAGTGTCGCTGGTTCTTACGACCAGCTGTCCAAGCCGCGACTCCAACTGATGATGGCGATAGTTGACGGAGTCCAGGTGAACTGGACACAGTTCGTTGTGGCCGAGCTGAAGGCTCAGGCACAAAAGTTTGCACCCACTGAGTCAGGAGAGAGAAGACTGATCAGTGTGGGGAAACTACTGTATGAGATCAAGGTGTCCGTACTCATCGAAGACTCAGTAACGAATCACGCATCATTTGCTGATTCAAAGTACTTCGACCGAAAGCTCATTAAGTTCAAGACCAGAGCAGTGGCTGAGAAGTCAGTCGGACGTAGAGCAACTGAGCTCAAGCGATCATCTACTGATCTGCCTCCACGGGCTGATCAGCCGAAGCGAAAGAAGCTCTCCAAGGCTGGAGCTTCTAAGGCCCCCGCGAAGCCTGCTTCCCCTCCACCACCTCAGGAGGAGGAGATTCTGGATGCTGATACCGGCATTGAGGGTGCCATATTGAAAGATAAGGTACAGCGCGGGTCAGCTCGGATGAGACTCAGCGGGAGGAAGTTGAGGAACCGGCTGGAGCTGAGGTCTCATCCGAACAATCGTCGACGGTGTAGATGACTCATCTCAGCGCCACAAGAGAAGTCACCGCACAGATTCCTGAGATATCTTCTCATCAGGATCTGGTCGACATAGCGATCAGGGCAAGGACTCAGATGTTGCTGAGGTTCCTTAACTGGGACATACTTGCAGAGCTAATCCAGCAACACTCTGCATTATCCCTACTGGCAGAGGAACAGAGTCTGCAGTCAGCAATAGGGTTTGGGGAACCCGCTGACATCGCTTCCTTCGAGGACCTGCGCTCAGCTATGCTCTATCTTTTAGAGCTGAGGTCCTCACAGCAAACTGCCAGAAGCCCATCGCCGCCTTCCCATCATGATGATGATGATGATGAGGACCAGGCACCACCCAAGGACGCAGAACAGGGAGATTCTACTGAGGGAAAATCTCCCAGCGAGAAGGGGGAGTCACCACCTCCACCTCCTGAATCAGGTGCCGCCCCAGTTGCTTCAACCAACAGAAAGCAACAACTCGCAGCCTCAGAGCAAAGGCTCAGAACCTCGTCCTACCAGATAAAGCCAATAGGTTTCATGTCCTAAAAGTCTGTCAACCGCGCGATTAGGAAGCAAGGAGACAAAAATCGTCTCCTGGCTAAGGACGTCCACCTGAAGTGGGCGCAATACACAAAGGCGCAGACGGAGATAGTTGACATACTGGCGAGCGCAGTCAAGAAGGTCTCAGACGTTCCTTCTCCTAATATTCAGGAGATCGTCGAGACTGCGCTGGCAGCTCAAAAGGCGAACTTGGTTGCTCAATGTCTGCAGCTGCTCGAAGCCCAGCAGAAGACGTTTGCTGAGCAGCTGACTAAGAGCTTAGCCACAGTCCAAACAACCATGGATGAGCGGAACAGGATGGCCACCTCCAGTGTGCAGAAGGCCTTAGAAACTCAGGCGGCCGCCCTGAAGCTCATCCAGGCAGAGATGACTGCCTCCCACGACGCATCGCTTCTAAAACAAAGGAACAAAGCAGAAGCCTACATTCGCCAAATCTGCAAGGATGAACACTATTGCGATGCCGTCGGAGACTCAGGTGGGTGGGCAGTCAGAGGTGAGGGAAATCCTCAAGGGGGAAGGTTCAGCAGCGCAGGCTGGAACCAGCTCTGTTCCCCCTCCCACAGTCCAAATCCCTCAAGTCCAAACAACTCAGCTGCCTGAGCCAGTCTGAGGATCAGGTGAAGGATCCTCGACTCAGGCGCAGCATATAGAGGAGGTCGCATAGTTCGTCGACCTGGAGGACGAGCCCCTGCCGCCTCAAAGGCCCGGGAAGGAGAAAGCTACAGAATCTACTCCACCTCCTTCCCCGACGCCCAAGTTCAAAACCCGAGTGGAGCAGGAGGAGTTCGATAAGAGGGTGGCTCAGCTGTAACGCCCCAATTTTTCATAACTTTTAAGGGAACGTCACCTCATACATAAATTTAATCTTCTCAATTTAATTTTCAAAAATAATAGATTTATAAAAGCAATAAGGTTTTAATGCATTTCATAATAGCGGAAGTCTTGAGTTAAAAACATGTGCACCTACTAGTTCGCGGAATTAAATAAAGACAAATGCATAGTTCAATATAAAACTAAATTAATGCGTTAAAAAAACATTTTAGATCCTTTCACATGTGTGACCATCACCATCCGCCACTTCAAGCACCTGCCGGACCATGATCTGAAAAGATGAAAATATAAGGGGTGAGTACGACTACTCAGTGGAGTCAAACATTATCCAAATTATAAACTATAAAGAATTTAACATGAGAAATTAGACATGCAAGCCCGGATGCTTAACCCGAAGGTTTTACTGCGTGAATGCCCGAGGGCTAACCCGAAGGTTTTACTGTGTGAATTGCCCGAAGGCTAACCCGAATGTTTTACTGCGTGAATTGCCCGAAGGCTCTGCCTGTACTGAATAACGCATGAGAAAAACTGTATAGTGTATAATAAGGATAAAAGAAAAAAACCCCACCTTAACCTTGACTTGTGTGTTTTTTTATAATAAAATATCAAGTGGTTAAGTCCCGCGCACTTGTCCTAAACATGAAAAACATAATTTTAATGTCGTATCATGCACGAAATTCCATTCACGAACAATTACTTCACTCACGCATATAATATTTTAAACACACTCAAGCAAAACTCAAACAGAGTGACCACGTACAACCTATAACTTTACTTTAAATCCCTCTTTTATTTGTTCTCCAGGAATTAACCCAGTTGACAACACCAAAGAGTAAACACGTTGCGTACACATGAGAACAATTAAAATAAATAAAAAATAATAAAAATTATGCTCTCGATTTCCCCTTTAACAATAAGGTTTTTTTTATGATTTATTAATTAAAAGAAAAATGATATCAATTTCAAATTACGGATTTCATCCTAACCTTTTGATAAAGTAACATCAATCATAAAAATATTTTTATACAAAATTAAGAAACTCATACAGTTAGTTTATTAAATCAACTTGTGCACGAAGAATAGAAAATTGATAATCTTCATCCTATGTTTCCCCTATTCCCGACAAATGTTTACAAAAATACAAACACCATTAATCTCAAAACTCCTCAATTAGTTAATATTCCAATTAAAAAGGCCTACGTCATTAATTAAAACAAAAATCTGGAGGTTAAAATCTCTTTCTATATATCTTGTGAATTTATGAAGGCATTACGGAAAAAAATATTGATACCTCATGATTTATCTTATAACACCATAAAGACAATTTTAAAATAAATCAAGCAATCTTAAGCAAGCATCATCTAATACGTACTCAACACAAGGTTATGCTTTTCTAAATATACCCATTCCGCACATAATTTATAATTGCCAGACATATAAACTCCCCAGCAAGAACTCAAACATGATCCGAATAATAATTTATTTTCCTAACATTAATAGAATAACTAAGTAACTAAATCTAAAGTAAAGAGGTACCTTGTTTGAAATCTGGAAGTATTCTTAGTGTTTTGGAACGAGAGTGAAAAGACCGAAAGATAACACGACTTTGTGATAAGGAAAAATGTATGGTTTACTATGATTGAACGGATGTTCTTTTTATAAGAGGTTATGAGATTTTTAAGCATACAGGAGTGGGTTAAATAATTTTATCTAAAACTAATAACAATGTGAACACCCCCAAAACCGCCTATTTATCTCAACAAATCCATATATCCATGTATATCTTTTTTTTATTGTTATTATTTTATCTTAATTTACAAAATTTAGTCTATACTTATCCAACTCGTAAAGTTCCTAAAGATTTGTTGCGCCATTTAAGATACGTATTATTCTAGAGAAAATATCACTATTTAAAACTAATGATATCATTCAGCTTTTAAGAAAATAATAATACCTAATACTCTAATTATATTAAACGTCTATACTCTCACTTGCCCACATTATTAAATAAATAACGCATAGCTAAAACAAATTTTTCATGATAATGCTTCATCAATTTATTAAATTCTAAGCGCGACTTATAGGACTTAAACTCCTGATATTATGCATGAGGTGTAAGTGTTTTTTTTTTTTTTTTTGAAAATTTTTGGAGCGTTACATCAACAACTCCAGGACAAGCTGGATTATGAGCTAAGGCTGGAGGAAGAGGCTCAGAAGCCTAAGAAGAAGAAGAGACAGCCAAGTGTGAGGATGTCTAAGAGTACGGCTAAGAAAATCTTGTATGAGCAGAAGAAGAAGGCTCAGCAATCTGTTGATGAGCCTGCCGACTCAGACACTGACAACTTGCCCCTTGCTCAGAGGCTGAAGAAAATCTCTACTCTAACGCCTGAGCAGGAGGCAGAGGATAAGGCTACCTGGGAGGCCACGCACCAAGGGCTAAATCTCCAGAGAGGAGATAGGAGAGCTGCGGCCTTAAGGGAGAAAAAGAGGTTGGACGACCTGGCCAAAATCATCGAGCTTACTAACAAAATCGCTAGGGAACCAATCCTCGATAAAAGCAAGCAGGTGCCAAGGACATCCAAGTTCTTCCGGCGAGGTGCTCAGAAGGCATATCTCAAGAAGACTCCACACCGCCGTGTTGACAAATAGATCCCCTGGAACCTGAATGAGGAGTGGGAAGAGCTGAAGATTGATTTCATCAAGGCATACTACGTGTGGCAGTGCTATCCTGCTAAAGTGTCGGCAGCTGATCTCTTCGACGAGTTCATCTATCAGTACGACGCAAACTTCAGAGCACAGATCAAGTTACTTCTTTTCAAGGAGAAGCTTCCACTCACTGCCCCTGCCTACAGACAGCTGACTCCTCCCATGACCTCTCGAGGAGTTATATGCACAAAGGAGATCGAGGACGAGGTCGAGGCTGCTGCGCATCACAACGACTTAGATCCTTTGCAGCCAGGCGATCTCGATGACATCCAGACCCTCAGAGCCAGAATATACAGATCTTATGGGTTGGATCCTCCTGCTGCTAAGTCTGCCGAGTTTAAAGACAAGATCAAGAAGTTCAGACGTTAGCAGTAGCTGATATTCTCCTTGTATAGAAGCTTAGATTGATTGTAATCTCTTCTCATATATATAGTCTCCTTGTATAGAAGCTTAGACTACTGATAATCTCTTCGCTTGCCAGACAACTACTCATTGTCTTATGGCTGTGTTTGTTTTATTTTATCACAACTGATCACTGAAGTGATCTGACACACACACACGTAACCTATCTTTCTCTGATGTGCCTATCGTTTGTTTACCCTGTTTTAACTGCTCAATTTTACTGAAGTCTTTTGGGTCAGTAGTTTTGTACTTAGTGGTTTTGGCATCATCAATTAGGGGGAAATTGTTGGGTTATGAGTTAGTCGTTGATTTTAATCAACACTTAGAGGGTACTTAGTTTTATTATCAGTAGTTCCTGTAATAGGACTTGCCTGTTTATCGGTAATGGGGGAAATCATAGTGAGTTAATGTTATGGAATTGAATATCCCAAAACCCGTCTTGTACCCTTAGTGTAGTGTCTTTAGGACTAGATGATGTAATAGTCTAGACTGTTCTTATTTTCATAATCTATTTTGTTTAAGTCCTGTAAGGGGTGTTTGTTGGTCTCAACTTCAGTAGGAAGTTACATTCCAGAACCCCATGTCATCAGTTGTAAGAGCTCGTGTTCTCAGGTCATCAGCTGACTCCACATCAGTAGAAGAATTTTCACCAGCTGACCCACCAGTAGAAGAACACAGAACCAAGCTCAGTACCTTCAGAGTCATCAGCTGACTTCACTCAGTAGAAGATTCTTTTATCAGCAGACTCAGACGAAAAAGACATAGATCGTGTTAGATCTATTGTATCAGACAGGAAACGACCCGAGTTTTAACATCATTCGAAAGTCAGCAGAAGATCATACAAGGATGAGTGAGAGTCAACTCAGATGAAGACAAACCTCGACCAATGAGAAGCGGTCTAAGCGTTACCTGCTCTGACCAACTAAAGCTACTCTCATGAACAGCTTTGAGAAGTCGGGCCATTTTCGAACATATTTCTTAGCTTTGGAGGCCGGCGTTCTTCTCTATCCAAAGCTAAGAAGTTTGCTGAATGGATAGAGAAGAACGCCGGGCCAACTAAAGCTACTCTCATGAAGCCCGGGACTACCAACTAAAGCTACTCTCATGAATAGATTTCGAACATATGGCCGTTTTCCTTGGACGCTTGTGACACGTGGCATCGTCCCCTCCAATGGACAAATATCTGGGTCACAACTATAAATAGAAAAGCCTTTTCGAGCTCGACGCACGGGATATCAAAGGGATTACACGCTCAAGCTTTCAAAACACTCTAGCGCCTTCACGAAGATCCAGCGAAGAACTTGCTTATTAGAATATTTCTAGTTCTTCTCTCTAGAGTTTCTTTCTTTAGATCCCTCTTCTCTATCTAAGCTCCATTGTTATATCCATAGCTTAGAACCTTCGAATGAGTTCACATATCGTGACTGTTCTTATTGTAAGAACTCTTTCATAGTTGGTGTTGGTCCGGAGACGAAAAGTCAGGTGTAGAGGGGGGGGGGGTGAATACACCTGAGCTCTGTTTCTTTTTCTCAGTGAAGGTCAGCTGAAGCTGATGTTTGCAACTGATGAACAGTGCCAAGTAAGCCTTCGATCACTGGGGTCAAAGTGAGTCAGCTTCTGAGCTCTTCTACTGACTGATGTCAGTATTACGAAACTCAGTCGGAGACTGTAGTGCGGATAAGTGTTAGGCCCGGAGTCGTCTCTTTTGAAAACGCATTTTTGCAAGTTAAATCTTTTGGCTGTGCACTTTATAAAATACGTTTTATGCAAACTTATGATTTTCAAGTCAGTTGAATGCAATGCAATAAAACAGTAAATGAACACAAGCGATTTAACGTGGTTCGGATACGCAAGATCCTACGTCCACGGTCCCGAACAAGGCGAGAGAACTTGTTGATTATTCCGAGCAAGCCTCGGCAGGGATACCGTGACCTTGGACGAGTTCCCTCTAAGTTATAGTCCTTAGCGACTTTACAATCCAAACCTAAGTTTAGAAGGGAGGGAATATTCTCCAACCGAGAAGGAGTTCTTACAACAAGAACAATTCACTAAATGTGAACTCCTTCGGATCTAAGCTATGAATCTAGCAATGAGCTTAGTCTAGAGAAGATAGGGATCAAAGTGCTCTAGAGAGATGAACTACAAGAAGTGTTCTATGAAAACTAGTTCGTCTCCTGGATAAGCTTGAAGGTTCTAGAGCGTTGTGAGTTTTAATGATATCCCTTGATTTCGCGTATATTCCTCTTCTTGAAATCTTCAAATCCTTCTCTATTTATAGTTGTGAGTTGTGACATATGTCCGTTGGAGACGACGATGCCACGTGTCACAAGCGTCCAAAGAAAACGGCCACTATTCAACTTTGTTGCGCAGGCGCTTAATGCGACCGTTCATGAGAGCGACTTTACTTGTGTAGAGTAGGTAAGCATTGTCGGCTTCTCATTGGTCGAGGTTTGTAGTTGGTGAGTGTCGAGTTGACCGTTCAAACTACCTCGTATGTCTTCTGCCTGAACATTTGAAGGGACTTTAAGGTCTTTGGGTCGCTTTACGTCGGATACAAGACTCGAAAGTCTGTCTTCTTCGGTGAGTCGTCGACCGATAAAGTGAGCTTCGATAGTCGGTTGGTCGATCGCGAAGGTATACTTGCTTGCACTTGGTTCTTCTACCGATGACCATCGGCTTGTAGAGAATGCTTCTACCGAGGTCCGGTCACTGATGCGGGATCTTCAACCGAGTTTGATATCACGGCTGCCGACGAAGAATGCAAGCGATTACACCGATGACGTGGGGTTCGAAAAGTATCTTCGCCGAAGATCAGTTCAACAACTACCCCGTACGGGACTTAGACAAAAAATAATAAGCATTACATCACGTCTAACCTATACATCGCCTAATCCTATCGACACACTAATCTACCGATATCAGCTCGGTTTTGGGATCTTCAATTCCATAGTACTACTATGATTTCCCCCAATTTCTTTTAACCCTAGAACGGTGAGTATCAATCTACCGACTCATATCCAACAATTTCCCCTAATTGATGATGCCAAAACCTCTATACTCTAATATCTATTAAAGATCTTGTCCCTCGACAACAATTTCCCCCTTAAAGCATCTCGAGGAAAAACCGATAATAGTAAATGAACTCCAAGCAGTGAGAGAAAGGCAAGATCGAGAAACCGATGTGAGTGTGTGTCGGATCACTTGGTGATCGGTAGTGTAAACACAAAGTAAAAGGCCGAAAGACAATGAGTAATTGTCTAGCAAGCGAGAGGAACCGATATATATATCAAGAATTACAGAGTTCCTATGCTATTACAAAAGATGAGAGAAAAATCACTGGCTCTGCTTCTTGAACTTCTGCGTTTTCTTCTTGAAGTCAGTGGATTTTTCCTCGGGAGGATCCAGGTAATAGTATTTATACACTCTAGCTCGAATCTCCTGGATCTCCAAGTTATCATCTGGCCTTTCTGGGAGCAAAGCTCAGACTGTAGGCGGCTTCCTCCACTTCTCTTTCTATGTCCTTAGTGCTCAGCAGTCCACTAGCAAGTCTCGGCGGTGGAATACGTCGGAAAGCTGGGGCACGGAAGGTTACATTCTGTGATTCCATGACTTGCTTCAGCCGTTCACTGAATTCAACATTAAATCTCGTAATCAACTCCTCAAAGAGCTGATCGGCTGGGCAGTCAAGTGGGTAAATGCGCCATACGTAGTAGCCTTTGATAAAAGTTTCTTTCAATCTCTCCCAATGTTCATTCATATCAGCCGGCACCCACTTATCCACATGCTGAATCGGTTGTTGCTTGATGTGGGGGCCCCTGATGAACTTAGATCCTCTCGGGATCTGCCTTCTTGGATCGGCTGCTGGTTTATCAGATAGGCTTTTCATTCTTGCCGAGTCGGCCCATCCTTTTCTTCTCACGGAGAGCGGCCGCTCTAGTGTCTCCTCGTCCGAGACTCGGTCCTTTTAGCGTCGCCTCCCGTGTCGTTTGATCTTACGCTATCCGCTCGAGTGTAAGAGTAGATATGGGAATACTACGAGCAGTAGCTTTGATTTCGATCGGAAGAGCCTTAGCAAATTCTTCTTGGGCTTTCTTCTTTTGCTCTTCGACCGTATAAATAACCTTTCTCTTTCCTTTGCCCCCGACGCCTTTACCCTTAGGCTTTTTTTGCGCTTCACTGCCTCCTCTAGCCGACGCTCCCTGGTCCAGGCTTGTCTTGCAGCTCTTGGGCTATTCGGAGGTCGAATGCCTCTTGCTCCGCTTTTGATTTAAACTTCTTGATCGGGGAGGAAGGAGTAGTGGATTCGATAGCGATTTCCTTCCCCGACCTCTCGCGGCAGCCTTTTGAGACTCTTCTTCTTCGCTGGCTCTTCAAGGAATTGAGCGATTTCGTCTATGTGCACACGTGAAGAGGAGATGGGGGTGGCTTGTAGTGGGAAATCAAGGAGAAGGACCTCGGTAGATGTACCTTTCGATTAGTTGGTCCCGCCTCCGGAGCCTGTTCCCCCCGAATCTCGCGGCCGAGGGCTCTGGCGCCGAGGAGGGTCCGCCTCCCGAGCTCGTCCCTCAAGGATCCGGACGTCGACCGTATCCGTATCGGGTTCATCTTTCACAATATCTTCCCCCTTTTTGGCATCAGCAATATTCGCCGAGGGAGGTGCGGATAGCTTTTACGTCCCGCTCCAGTTGACAGCAAGAATCTTTTATCCGGGTAATCGTGTCATCAAAATCACCGACCAAGTTACGTAGTTTTCCCAGTCTTTCTCCCGATCGGCTCTAGATTTCTTCAATCGAGCGGCCGACTCCTGACGGAGTTTCAGCAGAGCTTGATCATTTGATTCCGTCATTTCTTTCGAATGGCTTTTAAGGCCTCGACTGTTGCTTGATGGCCGTTTGAAGAGAGGTGGTTGCTATCTTGTTTCTCTCATCAATGAAGCCTTGAATTGTTTTCATCGCTTGAGTCATTTGCTCCGAGAAAGTTTTATCTTCGAGCGGCAAGCAGCCGCCGACTCGTGCCGATAAATCGGCCTTTTGAGCACTTAGGGCCTGCTCAACTATCTCCTTGAAATCTGGCTGAGAAGCCTCTTTAGGGGTGGAGATGTCGGCGGCCAACTTACTTAGAGCTTCGTTCTGAGCCTTGGTGTACTTCTCCCATTTGAAATGAACATCTTTGGCTAGGAGTCGATTTTTCTCACCTTGGCGTTTGATAGCCCTATTGACGTAACGTGAGGACACGAACCGATGGGTTGTATCTCGATAAGAGCCTGGTTCCGAGCCTCTCGCTCGAGAGAACGAGATCAATCGCTCCCTACCGTACTTCGGAGCGGTTGTAGCCTCACCGGGATGTGACTATGGGTGGTGTTGGGCTCTTCTCTTGGGGAGTTTGTCCCTCTGCAGATTCTCCCTGGTCTGCTTCCTTGGGTTTGCCATCCATCTCCTCATCTTGATCATCATTATCGCCTTTATCAGAAGGTGGAGATGGGGGCGGAGCTGTTTGATCGGAGCTCTCAAGCTCGGTAAATAGAGCATTGCAGCTCTCAAATCTTCGAAAGACGCCACATCGCTGGCTCTCCGAATCCAATCTTGGCTTGGAGCTCTTGCTCCTCCGTCGCAGCTCATCCGGTGACCGCTGGGATTTGGCAAAGTCAATAAGAATGTCCCAGGTCAGAAACCTTAAGAGCATCTCGAGCTCTTGTCCTACCTTGCTATTTCAACCGGATCTGCGTGCTCGGCAATTTCTCGGTATCTCTTCTTGAATCTCAGGCACAGCACGCAATCGAGTGGTGTCGGCTTGTTGTCCACTCAGCAGTAGGTTCGGGTGACGGTTCCCTCTTGTCGGACTCTGTTCCCTCGTAGCCGATCACTTGGACTTTGTCCTTGATCGTCGCTCCCTCGATTCCAGATATCGAATCGAGTAGTTGCTCCTCTTGAATAGGAGGAGCTGGCTGAATAATGGTAAGTGGCCGAGCCACTGTGACCTCAGCAGGTCGATTCTTAGCCAACCTCCTCTTCTTTGGTACTTGGACGGTTGGGGGCGGAGCGTACGCCGCTCTCTTCGGTTCAGAGTGGCCCCTTGCCAATTGACTTTTCTCGCTCCGGCCTTTGTCATAAATTTGATAGACTTCTTGTCAAAATACTTGGAGTCCTCAAAGGCCGAGTTCTCAACAGTGAGTTCCCTCGAACTATGCATTCTATCGAAACAGTACATCTTTGTTCCGAATAGAAGTTTACCCACACCGGCTATCCTCCTCTCGCCGGTGGGTAATGTGGTGAACTTCGAGCTCGTGCCTTCATCTCGAGTAGTATAATACTCGGCCCGAGTTCACTTCAACCCCATCGTCTATTGCCATCATCAGCTGAATCCTAGGTTTTGACGAGTTGATCATATGATCCAGTTGAACTTGTCGAATGTGCGATACCACGTAAGCTAGACCTCCTGTACCGAGGTAGCAACATATTCCTCGGTAAAAGCTGTTTTGAACGCCACATCCTTGCGTCCACGTAATTTCGCACATATGCATTGATCTCCTTCTCCTTGTATCCAATCGGAGAAATGCCGGAGTTGGGAAGATCGAAAGAGAGAGCTAGAGCATCTTGAATATCGAAGGTAAGAACAGGTGACTCCCACTCATCTTGATCGACTTCCTTCGATAAGAGAAGGACGATTCCTCTCCTCCCGACGCTAGAGATTTCCGGTTGAAATAAACTTCGGCGAACTGCCGAGGGAGAAAAGCACGGGGGTGCTTCGAAACCAAGCATCTCCAACCCCCGAACGCTCCAAAGCGTCAAACACGGGTTCAAGGAAAGAGATCTCCACTTGGCGGAAGGCCAAGGTAGGTTCAAACAGAATCCTGGAGGCTACAATCTCCTCAATGTTGTCCGGAGTTTGAACGTTCGCCATTGAAATCGCAAAACAACATATTAGCACTTGAAAATAGAGTAAGTTAGTAGTTGCTAGCGGACATCCGATACATTACCGTGAAATGGAGCTTGAAAAGAGATATAGCAATGCGGTTAGAATGAGGATGTAAGGAAGGAAACCGAATCGCTAAGAAAAAGCTCTAAGATATGAGAATGGCGAAAAGTGAGGAGTTGATAGAAGATGAAAGATTTTGTATATTGAGTTTGATCTTTAGTTTGAATCGCACGGTTCAAATTTAATCTTTCAAAATCAAGGGGCGGCTAAGATTAAATGTTATAAAAGAATGATTACAATAGCCGCCAAAAATATAGATATACGTAATAAAGCTAATGGAGAAGACATGCATTAAATGCGCGACAGAGAGCATTAATTACTCAGGCGAGGAGTCCTGCTGACCTTTCCTCAAACCTTAAACATAATAAATGGTAAGGAATAAATGCTCCTAGGCAACTGAATGCAAGCGACTGATGCATTAAATGCGGCATGCTTCTGAACAAATTAAGTAACGATACTACGCAAACCTCTTCGCTGAACTTATCACTGGTTACCATCATTTATCGGGAGGATGGTTGTGCGATGACCATGTTCTCCCTTGTGTACGGTGTGCATCTCCCAACCGAGTCACTGTACTAAGTTTTCTCGACTGTCGTGCCGATTCCATACCGATACACATTGTTGCTAAGTATATTATTATCGGTAGTCGGCTTCTACCGACTTGTCTCGGTAGGGATCTAGCAGACCTAGCTCAACCGATAGTTCTCACGAACCTTGTTCTCGGCCTAGTGGTTTGGTCGGATATATCGCCCTTTGCTTGTCGGTATGGATTTTCTCCATCCCGATGTCCTTCTTTTCGACATGGTCTCGATGAAGTGGTGTCGGATGTCCACGTGCTTGCATCTCGGTATGTAGAACCCGGGTTCGAGTTATAGCTATTGACCTTGGTGGAGTCACGGTAGATGGGCACTTCATCCCGAGTTATACCATAATCTCTCAATTGTTGTCGAAGCCAAAGGATCCGGGCACAAGCAACTTCCTCGCAGCCATGTACTCGGCTTCGGTAGTGGACGTAGCTACCGAGTGCTTGTTTCTTTGAAAACCACGATATCGCTTGCTTTGCCTAGGAACCGACATGTTCCGGAAGTTGATTTTCGATCTATCCTACATCCTGCGTAATCGGCATCGGAATAACTCGTCGGTATTAGATTATCATCGGCGAGGATACCATAACCCGACCTCGGGTGTTCCTCTTAGATATCGCGAGAATCTTCTTCGCCGAGTCTAGATGACTTCGCTTGGGATTCGCTCGAAATCTTGCGCATACACCTACCAAGATAAGTTATGTCGAGTCGGCTAGTTTGTTAAATAAAGTAAAGAACCAATAATAGCTCTATAATCGGTAGAGTTAACGAAGCTCCCTCTTTGTCTAGATCGATTTTAAAGTTCGTGTTCATGGGGATCTTGACCGGTTTCTTTGGAATCACAGCCCGAATCTTTTGAGAAGATCTCGAGTGTATTTGGCTTGATTGATGAAGATTCCTTCAGCTGATTGTTTTACTTGAAATCCAAGGAAATAATTCATCTCTCCCATCATGGACATCTCGAATTTCTCCTTCATCATCTTCTCGAACTGGCGACATATAACTTCGTTTCGCACCGAAAATGATGTCGTCCACATAGATTTGCACCAATAGAATGTCATCTTCGACTTTATGCTTGAATAGGGTGCGATCTACCGTCCCCTTTTGAAAACCTTTCGAAGTAGAAAGTCTCGATAGGGTATCATACCAAGCCACGGGTGCTTGTTTTAACCCATACTGAGCTTTCCTAAGTCTCGTACACTGATGTCCCTCGCCGAAAGCCGGGCGGTTGTTCCACGTAGACTTCTTCCTTCGCACGCCGTTCGTAAAAGCCGACTTCACATCCATCTCGATATACCTTAAATCTACGATGTGTTGCATAAGCTAGGAAAAGACGAATGGCTTCCAATCCGGCGACCGGAGCAAATGTTTCATCAAAGTCAATTCCCTCTGCCCGATCGTATCCTTTAGCAACTAGTCGAGCTTTATTTCGACAATGACGTTGTTTTCATCTCGCTTGTTCTTGAAGACCCACTTAGTTCCAATCACGTGCCGATGTCTAGGTCCGTCGACAAGCTCCCAAACTTCATTTCGACGAACCGGTTCAGCTCTTCTTGCATAGCAATAACCCGGTCAAGCATCTTTAAGTGCGTCCTCTATCGACCGAGGTTCTTACGTAGACGAGAAAACAAGAGTAAAGTGAGCTTTCTCCTTGAATTAATCTTGATCTCGTCCTTATAGTTGCTGATGGATCTCCAATGATAAGATCGAAGAATGAGCATCGAGCCACGAACGCCCGAGTCGGGCTTCTTCTTCGATACCACTTCGCACGATCGGTAGGTGTATTAGGCATTTCGAGTAATCTTGTTTTGTGACCGTAGTAATTTAGTAAGAAGGTTAGGATCTACCGAGTTTCCGGGTTCGGGGGCATTCGGCTCGGGAACATTAATGGTTCCCCCGAGTTTATATTCTCGGTAGAGGTCTCGGTTACCACGGGGGCTTCCTCATCGACCGAAGTTACCTGTTGTTGATTCCGTTCGATAGAATCAACTAGGTTAGCTACATTGCTTGTTGGCCGAGTCCGAATTTCTTCGTCTTCGACTCATCATCCCAACAATCTTCGGATCTTTTCGGACTTTGTCATTTAGTTCGAGATCCCGTAGCTTGCTGCCGACATCCTCGCACTTGACTTTGTATCTTTCCCTGTTCTCGGTAACAAATTCATCAAAAACAACATGAGGGCTTTCCTCCACGCAAAGAGTTCGATAGTTAAAAACTCGAAGGCTTTATCGACTCGGGAGTATCCTAAGAATACTCCTTGATCGGATTTGCTATCAAAGACCTTCAACTGATCTTTCCCATTGTTGTGGATAAGGCAAGGACACCGAAAACATGAAAATGAGAAATAGAAGAAATTCTCCCTTTCCACGGTTCGTATGGCGTTTTCATGTGTTCTTTGTGTCGGTAGTGATCGATTTTGAGTGTAACGAGGCGGTGTCGGTAGCATCGCCCCAAAACTTTGAGGGTAGTCCGGGAATCTGCGAGGAGCGTTCTTGCTTCGCTTCTTTGAGAGTTCTGTTCTTACGTTCAGCAAGTCCGTTCTGCCGAGGGGTGCGTGCAGTGATGTCTCGTGCTGAATTCCCTCTTTATCGCAGTATGTCTTAACTGCGAGTTTAGAAACTCTGTTCCTCCGTACGAGCGTATCTTCTTAATCTTGATGTTCTTTTCCACACCGAGTTTCTTGATGGAGATTAGGTAACTCGGTCCCGAACATCGATTTGTTGGCGATGAAGATGACCCAAGTATATCTCGAGAAGTCGTCTATGAGGACGAGGGCATACTTCTTGCCTCTTATAGTCACTGGAGAGACTGGCCCGAATAAGTCCATGTGAAGCAGCTGAAGGATTCCATCAGTGGAAGGTGACGGAATAGGTGGATTGCTCTTCTTTGTTTGCTTTCCCTTCAGGCACGCTTCACAATTTCTGTCTTTGATAAACGATTCGTTGGGCAGTCCTCTGACTTTAGAGTTCTTGACAAGCTTGTTCATGGTCTTGAAGTTCAGGTGGCTGAGTCTCTTGTGCCATAGCCAGCCTGACTTGTTACCTGATTTAGTCTGTGCGAGCAAGCAAGCCTCAGGTTCTGCGGTATTCCGGTTGCAACATAGATGTTCTTCCTCCGCGAACCCGATAACACCTGTTTTCCCGTAGATTTGTCAACAATATCACGTAAAACCGAGTGTCAAAGATTACTATGTTAAGATTATCACGGAATTGATCGATCGAAAGGAGATTATGTTGAAGTCCTTCAACATATGTTACTCTTGAAGCCGTGGCAGTCCCAATGTTCGGCGTTCCGTATCCCCTTGTGTAGCCTTTGGAATTGTCACCGAATTCACTCCGGGACCATCTTCTTGTACGTAGTTGGTCGGCGAGGCTCTTCCGGTAGGTCATGTGTCTCGAGCAATTGCTCGTCCACTATCCACGGGTCCTTATGCACCCGCAAAACGGAGGCATTTTTAGGTACCCTTTGGTTCGATTGGGTCCTTACGGGTTAGTGGGTGATTTCGGAACCCGGATCTGTCTCGGGACCTTAGAAGTTCCGGACTTCTTTTTCGAACCTTATCGCCTTTCTTCTCCACGAGGACTTGGAGATACCGACTTTCGCTAATAATTTTGGGTTCATGCGCTTTCTTCTTTCGAGTCTTAGCGCTTCTCCCGACCCCGGGCTCATAGTAGTACGAGCCGTGCGAGCCGGGTGCTCATACGATGGCTCCTTGTATGCGTTACGCCCATCCGACCTTCTTGATTCCCCCGAATTTGATCGCGGTGTCCTGGGGCTGGAACCTTTGGTCATTGCTTGTTGCTACTCGGCCGAGGTGTAATTATTTTCTGTTTGTTTTTCGCCTGAGGTATGGTGTCAGCAGCTTGCACCTTTCCTCTGACGAACCTATCAGCCAGGGTTGCTGAGCTTTTGGAGGTAGAAGCTTCGTGGGTATAGCCTAGACCTTCTTTCACAGAAGTTGACCGTTGTGCTCTAAGCATGCTTTCAAGCTTCTCCTTAGCTCCCAGGTATTGTTCAGTCATCAATCCTCTCCAGACTTCGTCACTCCTTCTAAGTAAGTCATAGTCATTCTGCACGTCTGTGAGCTTCTGACTGAGCTTGGCTATTTCAGTCTCTTTCTCAGAATTGTCCTTGGTCAGAACTGAGATCTGAGTCTCTTGAAGCTGAGACTTAGTCATGAGAGATTCAATCTCTTCCTTGAGTCTCGCAACTAGATCCACCGACTCGGTAGAGACCCGACAATCGAAGAAAGTCTCGATTCTCGGCCTTTACTGTTCAAGTTCCCTGGATGGTTCTCTCGAACTCTCTCGCTCGGTGAATCTGTTCCTCTAGCGAGATCATCGTAGGCTTGTACCACATCTAGAGGATCATCACGTGACCGAGCACGTGTCTTGTGTGCTATGTGAAGAAGAGGTAATAATGCGTTTAGAATTTACCTCAGCCTCTTCTCCGGCCATCATACAGTATTCGGCTGACTCATCAGGAACTGTCTCTGCGACCTCAACTGCGACGAACGCGGCTTCGTCTTCAGAAGAATACATGAATGTATCCTCCTCAATTGAGTTATCGGATATCTCTCCGGCTATATAGGCTGCCGTCTCTCGGCGAACTTCTTTCTCCTGGCTCGCCGTTCGCTCTTTGAGCACTGAGAGTTCGGAACAATCGTACCGATAGTGTCCCTCCTTCTTGCGGTTGTAGCGAGGTAGATGTTCTGCTTTGCTCTTACCGGTGAGTCTTTAGATGGTGGCGGCAGACTCCGATTTCCTGCATTCAGTAGAAGGATTAGATTCTTCTTTCTTATGATAGTCTTTCTTACCTGAGGAAGAATCTCGGTTGTATTTCCTTAGCCTTCTGACTCTCTCCTTTTCCCTCTGATATTTGAGAGCCATCGGTGCTTAGCCGATCGGGGCTGAAGTCTCGGAAGACTTTGCTACTGATGTGGCCACAGCTTTGCTTGAGGAAATAGGCTTAGCTCCGGTATTGCTGACTGTTGCCTTGAAGGCGTGGTCGAACTGTGTGTCAGCTGGAGCGCTTAAGCACTTTTGGGGTAGGCTATGCTCGAACTCCTCCGATTTTAATTCTGAAAATATAACATCAGGGGTTAGAGCATTTAGATCAGAGCGACGTAAATAAGTAGCAAATGGAAGCCACTTCTATCGGGGCAACGCTCTCAAGATCTTGGTGTTCATCTCCTTGTTGGTGAACGACCTCCCCAACCCATTGATAACATTGACTTGATTGGTGAATCGACACTCGGCTCGTCAATGGTTTTCAAGAGCTCCATTGCAAAGGCGTCGAACCTTCGAAGCTCTAGCTCGAGCTTGTTCTCTTTGATCCGAGGGGTTCCATGGCTCGGACATGCCAAGGCGTCCCATAGCTCTTTCGCCGTTTTGCAATCTTGTACCCTTCCGAGATGTGAGTCACCGAGCGTAGTCGGTATGGCATTACGTGCAACTCGGTCAAGGTTGTGCAACTTCTTTTCTTCAGGGCGTGAAGGCGATTTATCTTTGGGAACCTTAGCACCGGTTTGTGCTCCCACGCCTCCTCCAAGCAGCAAATACTACGCCGTCGATCATGGGAATGATCGGTCCCGACTCTAGGACATCTGACATGCTGTCGTGGAGTGACGTTAGGTGTGCCTCCATACGTACGCGCCATACCGTGTAGTTCTCTATTGAGAACATCGGCACCATCCTAATACCTGACATATCAGACATTGTAAGAGTATAGGGATGCTGAAAAGATGCTTATGCAGTGAAAACGGTTTTCAGGATCAGTTCGAGAGGACCAGTATTTCAGAACCGGCGATCAGTTGAACACCGAATGCTCTGATACCAATTGTTGGTCCGGAGACGAAAAGTCGGGTGTAGAGGGGGGGTGAATACACACGAGCTCGTTTCTTTTTCTCGGTGAAGGTCGGTAAGGCGATGTTTGCAATCGATGAACAGTGCCAAGTAAGCCTTCGATCACTGGGGTCAAAGTGAGTCGGCTTCGAGCTCTTCTACCGACCGATGTCGGTATTACGAAACTCGGGTCGAGAGCCGTAGTGCGGATAAGTGTTAGGCCCGGAGTCGTCTCTTTTGAAAACGTGTTTTTGCAAGTTAAATCTTTTGGTCCGTGCACTTTATAAAATACGTTTTATGCAAACTTATGATTTTCAAGTCGGTTGAATGCAATGCAATAAAACAAGTAAATGAACACAAGCGATTTAACGTGGTTCGGATACGCAAGATCCTACGTCCACGGTCCCGAACAAGGCGGGAGAACTTGTTGATTATTTCGAGCAAGCCTCGGCGGGGATACCGTGACTGGGACAGTTCCCTCTAAGTTATAGTCCTTAGCGACTTTACAATCCAAACCTAAGTTTAGAAGGGAGGAAATATTCTCCAACTGAGAAGGAGTTCTTACAACAAGAACAATTCACTAAATGTGAACTCCTTCGGATCTAAGCTATGAATCTAGCAATGAGCTTAGTCTAGAGAAGATAGGGATCAAAGTGCTCTAGAGAGATGAACTACAAGAAGTGTTCTATGAAAACTAGTTCGTCTCTGGATAAGCTTGAAGGTTCTAGAGCGTTGTGAGTTTTAATGATATCCCTTGATTTCGCGTATATTCCTCTTCTTGAAATCTTCAAATCCTTCTCTATTTATAGTTGTGAGTTGTGACATATGTCCGTTGGAGACGACGATGCCACGTGTCACAAGCGTCCAAAGAAAACGGCCACTATTCAACTTTGTTGCAAAGCAGGCGATTAATGCACCTGTTCATGAGAGCAACTTTCTTGTGTAGAGTAGGTAAGCGTTGTCGGCTTCTCATTGGTCGAGGTTTGTAGTTGGTGAGTGTCGAGTTGACCGTTCAAACTACCTCGTATGTCTTCTCGCGAACATTTGAAGGGACTTTAAGTCTTTGGGTCGCTTTTACGTCGGACACAGTACTCGAAAGTCTGTCTTCTTCGGCCGAGTCGTCGACCGATAAAGTGAGCTTCGATAGTCGGTTGGTCGATGCGAAGGTATACCTTGCTTGCATTGGTTCTTCTACCGATGACCATCGGCTTGTAGAGAATGCTTCTACCGAGGTCCGGTCGGCTAATGCGGGATCTTCAACCGAGTTTGATATCAGGGCCGACGAAGAATGCAAGCGATTACACCGATGACGTGGGGTTCGAAAAGTATCTTCACGAAGATCGGTTCAACAACTACCCCGTACGGGACTTAGACAAAAAATAATAAGCATTACATCACGTCTAACCTATACATCAGCTAATCCTATCGACACACTAATCTACTGATATCAGCTCGGTTTTGGGATCTTCAATTCCATAGTACTACTATGATTTCCCCCAATTTCTTTTAACCCTAGAACAGCTGAGTATCAATCTACTGACTCATATCCAACAGTTGGAGAACATCCCCTCCCCTTCAAACTTCGGTTTGGATTGTAAAGTCGCTAAGGACTATAACTTAGAAGGGTTTGTCCAGTGCACAGATACCTTGCTGAGGCTTGCTCAGATTAATCAACAAGACCTCCTGTTCAGCAGGACCGTGGACGTAGGATCTTGCGTATCCGAACCACGTTAAAAATCGCTTGTGTCATTTACTGTTTTATTGCATTGCTTTCAAATTATCTTACAAACTCATACTTTGCATAAAATGTATTTAAAAGTGCACTAGCCAAAATTATTTGGTTTGCGAAAAACACGTTTTCAAATCGAGACGAAGTCTATTGGGCCCTACACACTTATCCGCACTAACTCTCCGCCTGAGAATTTAATACTGATAGAAGTTAGTAGGAGAAACTCAGTAGTTGAGTCACTCTGACCCGCGATCAGAAGGTTACTATTTGGCATTGTTCATCAGTTGCAACCTACAGCTCAGCTGTCCTTCGCGTTTGAGAAAAAGAACTTGTACTCAGGTGTATTCACCCCCCCCCTACACCTGACACTCGTCTCCGGACCAACATTTCTTTAATCAGATTGTTCGCGTTTGAGTTTGAGAAAAAGGTTTTCAGGTGCATTCACCCCCCCCCCCCCCGACACCTGAACGTTTGACTCGGGACCAACATTATATATGGCTAAATGTTAAAATGGGAGTGGGCTAACCTTTTATTATATTAAGCTCATTTACACATATCAAAATATTCTAACCTTTTATTTTATTTACTATTAAGCCCATTTAAACATATGAAAATATTTGTGGTAGTTGACTTATGGAAGATTTATTCTCTCATTTCCCTTTTTTTTGATGGAACAATCATTTAAAGAAGGCCCCTCCATCTAGTTAAAGAGGTGGTGGCTAATGAATACTTTTGTGTAAGATAATGGATTAACTTATGCATTTATATCAAATTTGATAGAGAATAAGATAAGTGGTAAAAAAAGAGAGAGAATAAGATAAGTGGTAAAAAAAATTTAGTATCTTAAACTACTCTACTTACGCGATCAGAAAGCTTAACTGGCGAACTGAACTATTCAGTAAGCAAACTCAGTAACAGACTGACTTTCGGGTTTGAGTTTGAGCTTAGAATCAGGTGTATTCAACCCCCCCCTTTACATCCGAAGACTCGTCTCTGGAACAATAGTTTTGAAAAAAAAATATTATTTATTTTGAAAAAAAATGTCATTTGTTTATGGAAAATGGGTCCATTCTTTTGAACAAAAGTGTGATTTGAAAATTACAGGAAATACATGCACACCGAAAATCAAGATTATAGCCTCCCCAATTTGCAGAATATATAAGGAGTATAAACCAATACCAAAATGGATGTAATTCATCAAGAAACACAGTAAGCAATAAAAACAACGAGAACACTAAGAATTTACGAGTAAAACACACTTCAATGTCAAGAGGTAAAAATCACGAGACCCATAATTCTAGCCAAATTGAATATAACCAAGTAGAGAGTACATTCCAGCATGTACAATATGATATCTAGCCCTTAACAACAATTACGAAGGTGCTAGATTAAAAAAACTGAAAAACAAAGACGTACAAAGTCCACACAGCCAGCAGCATAATTCCAAAAAATATAACTCAAAATCTAATTGTTAGAATTAAAATTCCTTACGAAGAATATAGAACAATGTATCTTCAAATACTAGTTAAAATTTCAAACCGATCAAACAATGTATAATGAGTCTCCGAACGTCGAAAACACCGGAACTGCTCGCTGAAAAATCTTATTGGAACCCACAAAAATTGTCAAAATCTCACACGGTTTTGGAGGCCGAAAAATAGGGTTGATGTCATTGGGAGGAGGAGAAGAGGCAACGGAGGATGCAGAGAGACATGTGATGGAGGGTGCACAAATTGAAAGAAGAGAAGAAGAATGCAAGTGCATAATGCACCCAAGACCACTTCTTAAAATAATAAGGAACAAGACTACATTTTTTATAAAATAATTGACCCATGCAAAAACATTTTTTTAAATAAAATACTGATTTAATTAAATGATAGGAAGACCAACTTTTATTATTATTTTAAGATATTAAAATCTATTATTTTAACCTATTAAATAATATAAAATAAATATACATTGTTTAAACTACTGACCGGAGGTGGTAAAATGGCCCAGCATAATAGTCCAATTCGACGTACCCGAAATAGGGATTGGACGGGGCTCAAGAAATAGAGGAGGTTTGAAAGAAATTCGGCCTAAAACGGCCACCCAGATAGCCATCCAGGCGTATCGAGTTTTGGGCCAAAAAGCCCATGATTTGTGGGCTAAAAATTTCGCCTATAAAATATTATTTTTAATTATATTTTTTTATTCTAAATGACTAAATAATTAAGTCTTATTATTTTAGTTTGAACTGATATTTCTTAATAGGACTGTAAATTTTGATGTTTATTTGAATATAAATTTATAATATGGTCGATTTCATTTGTTTTATTATTTTGTAGTTTATACTTTATAGTAATATTAACATGTTTATGTTAAATTATATATTTATTTTATTTTTAATCAATAAAAATATAATTTTATAAAGAGAAAAAATTCTCCTCCCCTCCCCCGAAAGCTTGGAGGTGGGCTTCATATCTTATGGTCCTGCAAGATGTTGGTCGTGCCCAAAATATTAGTTTGACGCGGGTGCCCCGAAGATTGGTCGGCTTGTCCACCTATTTGCCACCTCTACTACTCACCCATTAATCATGCAAACGCTTGTATGGCTCCTGATGCCATTCATGTTTCGTTCTGGTGCCATTCATGATGCTCCTAATGCCATTATGATGCCCGCGATTTCATTCCGAATGCCACGAGGTGCAATTTCATTGATAAATTAACAGACTTAACAAGTTTAGGAGGTTATAAATGCATGCAGAGTTTTTTTATTTATTTATGAGAGGGCAATTTAGGAACATGTGATATGTTTTGCAAAAAAGGGAACATATGATAATTTTGCGAATTTTCATCCGAACAAACGATAGATTTTACATTTCCTTAGAAAATGGACCTATAGCCAAAGGTTTTAGAATTGACGATAATGGTTTTCAGTTATCCTGAATACTGTTAACTTTTTCGAACGGTAGAGTATGAGTTAACTGTCTATTTGATGATTCTATTAATTAACTTTTAATAACTTTCAATTATTTGAAACGGATGGTCCATATTAATTGAAAAAGAAATTGAGAATTAGTTAATAAAATCACCAAAATGACCTAGAAACTAAAGAAAAAACTTGTTTTTGTATATAGAAAATTACAAAAAATAAAAAATTGTTTGAACTGCTAGTTTAGATAATTGGAATCTTCTGGCAAAGTGCACGCATGATGTAGTTCCGATTCTAAAAATTGGATATACGTATAATTGTCAGTTACTAAAATATTATTTCCACCATCAAACTGTTTATGTTCCATTGAAATCAAACACAGAGATTAAGATGATTTTGTAAAGGTTTTAAGTAGTGGTATAAAGTTATAAAGTGGTGGAATCTACTTATTTAAATAATTGTGGTCCACAACAATTATGTCTATTTTTGGAATGAAACATAGTGGAATAATTCAAAATAGCAAATGAGACATTAATAATGAGATGAGTGGAGTATGAAAGTAATTGTTCAAGCTTTTGTCCAGCTCTAAATACACCTATGGGTAACATATTTTTTTTCGGGGTGATTTTGTCATAACCCTAACTTGAGATTATATTAATTGGAGACTCTTCAAACGTGTATGTACTCCCATTAGAGGAGAGAAATTAATAGTACTTTGTTTATTATCTTGCTCATACTAACTGGTATAAAGTAGCAATCATCCTCCACTTAAATAGATGATCCCTAAAAGTATAATGTAATCGTAGCAAACTCCACTAAATTATTGTTTTTTGGGATGACATAGCGGTTAAGATAGATAATCTGTGGTCGGAAAATCATGGGTTCAAAACCCACTATTTCGATAGCGTCATCCCCACATAAGAGCCTGCAAAAATAAACTCTCCATCTCATAGAAAGTGTCTCATTTGTATAGGACACAAATATTAAGAAATTTGTGTTGTATGGTGTATATTGTTTAACTTTTGGATTGTTAATT
This sequence comes from Lavandula angustifolia, assembly GCA_028984105.1. Lineage (NCBI taxonomy): Eukaryota > Viridiplantae > Streptophyta > Magnoliopsida > Lamiales > Lamiaceae > Lavandula > Lavandula angustifolia. The sequence goes on along the minus strand of CM054818.1, from coordinate 9,399,810 downwards.
TTGGTCCACATATTCTTTACTCTTTTTTTTTTTTAGAGCAATAAAAAAAAAGACTTTGGAGTAATTCTTTTTCTTCTTCTTCCTTCAAGACTAGTGCATAAATCAGACTCCACTAGTTTCTTTCTGATTCTCCATATGGGGGCCGATATCCTGCTCAACCCGATCTTCTTGCGTTTCCTCACGGCCTCTGCGCACCTTATTGTGTTGGCTGTCCTACTTATTTCATGGCTTTACCAGAAGTTTATAAGCAGCGGGGATGAAAACCATAAACGCAGTCTCTCCTACTACAAAACCACGCTCTTTTCATGCTTGGGTCTTTCATTCTTTAATCTCATTCTATGCCTGCCGATCCTACTCTCTTGGTGTAGAAGCAGTTGTTCTGATGAAAAGATGGTAACCTTGTCGGATTTAGGAGTGAAAACACTTTGCTGGTTGGCTCTCTATCTTTTCTTGAATTCGAGAGGAACCAAGTATCCCCTTGCTCTAAGGCTGTGGTGGGGGCTTTTCTTCTGCTTGTCTTGTTATTGCACTACAGCAGACGTACTTTACTTCATGAAGCACAATTATATATCTACTCTGTTTTGGGCCTCTGACATTGTTTCACTTGTAATGGGCGTTGTCTTCTGTTATATTGGGTTTTGGGGTACGGAAAAAGATGAAGATGCAGTTCTTCAAGAACCCCTTTTGAGTGATGGTGCTCGAACTGTCAATGGGGAGGAAACTGTAACCCCTTATGCCAATGCTGGTGTTTGTAGCCTCTTTACTTTCTCTTGGATGTCTCCTTTGATCGCACTCGGGCGCAAGAAGACTTTGGACCTCAAGGATGTTCCTCAGCTTTCCATGTTGGACAGTGTTAGAGGAGCATTCCCAATTTTGAACAATAAGCTGGAGTCTTATCATGGAGAAAGTAACCGAGTCACCACAAGCATGCTGGTAAAAGGATTACTTCTTACTGCGTGGAGAGAAATCTTGTTATCTGCTTTCTATGTGCTAGTGTACACATTGGCTTCTTATGTTGGTCCATACCTCATTGATACATTTGTTCAATACTTAAATGGGCGTAGGCATTTCAAAAACGAAGGCTATGCTTTAGTTTTTGCGTTTACCATTGCAAAGTCATTTGAGTGTGTTGCACAGAGGCATTGGTTTTTTAACGCTCACACAGCTGGATATAGGGCCAGGGGAGCATTGGTTGCTAAAGTCTACAACAAGGGACTGGCACTTTCATGCCAATCAAAGCAGGGGCATACAACAGGGGAGATTATAAATTTCATGGCAGTTGATGCTGAGAGGATAGGTGAATTTGGATGGTTCTTGCATGATCCATGGATGGTTGTCTTGCAGGTCTCGTTAGCGTTAGTGATATTGTATCGAGATCTTGGGCTCGCTTCAGTAGCTGCACTTGTGTCTACAGTTTTAGTGATGTTAGCAAATGTGCCACTAGGGAAATTGCAGGAGAAATTTCAAGACAAATTAATGGAATCTAAAGATAAAAGGATGAAGGCGACATCTGAAGTGTTGAGGAACATGAGAATTCTCAAACTTCAGGCTTGGGAGCTGGAGTTTCTCTATAAAATTCAAAATCTTAGGAGTGTTGAGACCAGGTGGTTGGGGAGATATCTCTACACTTCAGCCATGACCACATTTGTCTTTTGGGCTGCACCAACCTTCATTTCAGCAGTAACTTTTGGTGCTTGTATTCTGATGGGAATCCCACTTGAGTCCGGAAAGATACTGTCTGCGCTGGCAACCTTTAGAATTCTTCAAGAGCCAATTTACAATCTTCCTGATACAATAGCTATGATTGTTCAGAGCAAAGTTTCGTTGGATCGAATTGCATCATTCCTTTCTCTTGACGACCTGCAAGCAGATGTAGTGGAGAAGCTTCCGGTTAGTACTTGTGACACTGCTGTTGAGATAATAAATGGGAACTTCTCCTGGGATGTGTCATCTCCATCTCCTACATTGAGTGATATTAACTTCAGAGTGCCGCGTGGCATGAGGGTTGCAATTTGTGGCACAGTTGGTTGCGGAAAGTCCAGCTTACTTTCCTGCGTCTTGGGGGAAATGCCAAAACTATCTGGGGTTGTTAGGGTATCTGGAAGAAAAGCCTTTGTAGCTCAGTCAGCTTGGATACAAAGTGGAAACATTGAAGAAAATATAGTGTTTGGTAAAGACATGGACAGACAAAGATACAATAGGATTGTTGAAGCATGTTCACTGAACAAAGACCTTGATATCCTCTCATTTGGGGATCAAACTGTTATTGGTGAGAGAGGAATTAACTTGAGTGGCGGTCAGAAGCAGAGGATACAGATAGCACGGGCACTCTACCAAGACGCTGACGTTTATTTGTTTGATGATCCTTTTAGTGCTGTGGATGCACATACAGGAACTCATCTCTTTAATGTAAGAAACTGCACTTGCCATCTTTCTTGTACCTAGTATTATACCTAATGGTTATTGTTGTTCATCTTCTTTTTGTATTCTGCTTCCCTTTTCTTTCTGAAACTAGTTATTTGTATTGCCAGGAATGCATTATGGGGCTTTTGAGATCTAAAACTGTTATTTATGTTACACACCAAGTGGAATTTCTTTCTGCTGCTGACCTCATCTTGGTAAGTGTCTCATCTCTAAGTCGGTGATCAAGTTACACAAGCCTAATATTTTCACTCATCAGGTAATGAAGGAAGGAAGAATCAAGCAAGCTGGGAAGTACTATGATATATTGAAATCTGGGAGTGATTTGATGGAACTTGTTGGTGCGCACGAGGAGGCTTTATCAGCTCTAGATTCCATTAATGCAGAGAAAACAGCTAGTGGTAAGGAAAGATCCTCTGGAAATGCTAAACCTGTTCTCCAGAGACAGGAACCTCGAGATGATGATAGTGAGAAGATAAAGGGCCAGCTTGTCCAAGAAGAAGAAAGAGAGAAAGGAAATGTTGGACTATCAGTTTATTGGAAGTATATTACAACCGCATATGCAGGACTTTTAGCACCCATTGCTTTGGTAGCTCAGATTCTTTTTCAAATACTCCAAATCGGAAGCAATTATTGGATGGCTTGGGCAACTCCAGTGTCTAAAGATGAAGCACCTAATGTTGGAGGCTCTACCCTTATCCTTGTCTATGTAGCTCTGTCAATAGGAAGTGCTCTTTGCATTTTTGGCAGATCCATATCGGTTGCGACCATTGGCTACAAGACAGCAAATATACTCTTCAACAAAATGCATCTAAGCATATTCCGCGCCCCCATGTCTTTCTTTGACTCCACCCCAAGCGGGCGTATTCTCAATAGAGTATGTGGAAATATGTTTATCATTGCTTTCTGAGTGAGATTGTTTGGTAAATAGCTTGTTTGTTTGTTCTTACACAGGCATCTACAGACCAAAGCACAGTGGATATGGACATGGCTCCCAAAATAGGGCAATTTGTTTTTGGCATAATACAGCTTCTAGGAATTATTGCAGTCATGTCACAAGTTGCATGGCAGGTCTTCATTATATTTATACCTGTGATTGCAATTTGCTTCTGGTTGCAGGTAAACTCATCTTAACGTACAATCGAATTCTATCTAGTTGTAGGTGTTTCTTATCTTGTAACATCCTTTCCTTTCCAGCAATACTACATAGCTGCAGCGCGAGAACTTGCTCGACTATGTGGGGTGAGCAAAGCACCAGTCATACAACACTTCTCAGAGACACTCTCGGGATCAATCACTATCAGAAGTTTCGATCAGGAAGCAAGATTCCGAGACAAGAGCATGACACTGATAGATGGATATTCAAGGCCCAAGTTCCATACAGCTGGTGCCATGGAATGGCTTTGCATTCGTTTGGACGTGCTGTCCGTCGTGACATTCGCCTTTTCATTGATTTTCCTGATTTCTCTTCCAGAAGGAGCTATTGATCCAAGTGAGATCCAATCATATGTCTTTTATTTGGCAGCTAAATCATTTTATTAATTATGTGAATGTGTCGTGCAGGTGTTGCTGGTTTAGCAGTAACATATGGCCTCAATCTAAACACAGTGCAATCATGGGTTGTTTGGTATTTATGCTCCATGGAGAACAGAATCATATCAATTGAAAGATTACTGCAGTACACTTCCATTCCAAGTGAGCCTCCTCTCGTTATAGAGTCGAGCAGGCCAGAGAGTCAATGGCCAATACAAGGAGAAGTTCATATCCAAGATCTTCAGGTAGAAGAGTTCAGAAATTTAGAAAACTGGGTATTTTGTTCTCATCTCTCTGATGTCATGTCTTTATAGGTTCGTTACGCTCCTCACATGCCATTCGTGTTAAGAGGCCTGACGTGCACCTTCTTTGGTGGGAAGAGGACTGGTATAGTAGGAAGGACAGGGAGTGGGAAATCAACTCTTATTCAGACACTCTTTAGAATTGTAGAGCCAGCAGTTGGAGAAATAGTGATTGATGGTATCAATATCTCATGTATTGGACTGCATGATTTGAGATCCAGATTAAGCATAATCCCACAAGATCCAACCATGTTTGAGGGAACTGTTCGAACTAACTTGGACCCCCTCGAAGAGTATACAGATGAACGAATATGGGAGGCTCTTGATAAATGCCAGCTTGGTGATGAGGTTAGGAAGAAGGAACAAAAGCTTGATTCTGCAGGTCAGCCTAAATCATGTAATTACTCCATATTATATTTACTCCATTTCTTGATTCCAACCAACATGGGCATGCAGTGTCTGAGAATGGAGAGAATTGGAGCGTAGGGCAGAGGCAGCTTGTTTGTCTGGGACGCGTGCTTCTAAAGAAAAGCAAGGTTTTGGTTCTTGATGAGGCTACAGCATCAGTGGACACAGCAACTGATAATCTTATTCAACAAACTCTCAAACATCATTTCTCCGACTCCACGGTCATCACCATCGCACACAGGATAACATCCGTACTGGACAGTGATATGGTGTTACTGTTAGACGATGGTATCCCAATTCTTTGCATCAACTTTTCTTGGGATTAATTTTCTTGGTTAGTTATTCTTTCTGCTGTTGCAGGGCTGCTTGAGGAATATAATTCTCCACAGAAGCTGTTGGAGGAGCAGTCATCTTTGTTTGCAAAGCTCGTAGCAGAATACAGCATGAGGTCCACTTCCAGTTCTTGAAATCCTCCTAATAATATATATATAACAGCTCCATGCTTACCCTCAACAACATGCAATCCCTTGCATGCGTTAAAGATGATCCGTAATGGCACAATGATTTTTATATATATTTCTTTTCTAAGATTCTGGAAGTATGAAAGAGTTTTTCAATGCTGTAAAATAAATTAATCCATATAGAAACTTGTATTTTAATGTAAATATTGTGTGGTTTAAGAGATAAATAATGAGCTATAAATTATTTCCCTCGAGGGTTTTGGAAGGTATGATTTCTGCAATTTATTTACGTGACCTAGAACATAAGTTTATACGGTACATTTTAAACTTTTTTAGTGAAGTGGAAAATAATACTCCCTCTGTCGCGCTCCAAGTGATCTGTTTTCAATTTCGGGCGTCCCGTCTCGAGTGACCCATTTCCAAAATTGAAAATTAACTTTTAAAAAAAATTACAAATTATTTCCTACTTTATCATTTATCTCTCCTACTTTAATCATTTATCTCTCTTACTTTATTATTTTTATTTCTTACTTTATCATTTACTCTCTCACAATCTCACTAATCTTCTTTTTCTTACTTTTTCAACTACTTATTTCTCATATTTTATCATCAACTTTCTTAATTTCCGCGCGCGAAAAGAAATGGGTCACTTGGAGCGGGATGGAGGATAATTTTTTATCCAAAACTTTTCACCACAGTTTTTAAAGAGAGTTGTTGGTTGTGTGTAAAGATGTGGGCCCTCAAATAAAGTGTTCTTAATAATTTACTATTTTCATAATGGAGCAACGATGTGAAACAATTCGAAAAGAAAAGTGAAACAACAATTATGGGACGGATGGAGTATCACAATAACAAACTCCATGAATTATTTTTAATTTCTACAAGATAATTATGTAAGTGGCTTACCCTAAAATTAAAATAAAAACTTGATATGTGCATACTTTTTTTAGAACTGATTGAATAATAAATTGTTTGTTGTGTTCATATGCGATCGGGAATTGTAACTGGATGCATATCAATAAAAATGAATAGTCCCTCCGTCCCGATATTATTGTCCTATTTTTCTGATTAGATTATCTCATTATTTTTGTCCTACTTCTGAAAATGAAGAAGATTAAGCTTCTAGTTTTAAAATTAAACGGGTCCCTCCTTACTCAATTGACTCTTGTACTCTCTCTATCTCCAAAAGTCTATATTTCACATGATTTCATTCCGTTCGAAACTTAGAAAATTATGATTTTTAATTTTTTAAAAAATTTCAGATTTTTTTTAATTACTATATAAATAAATTAAAAAAAAATCAATTGTCTCAACTAAGCCTTAATATAACAAGGATGTGTTCATTTCTTAATACAATATGACGAATAAAATAAACATATAAAACAAGTTTCTTAATCTCCATACAAAAAAAGGATAGTAATAAGAAGATGGAGAAAGTATATGTTTTCATTTTAAAGTTAAATAAATAAATATAATTAAGTAAGTGCCAAAAGTAATATTAAAAAAAACCATTTAACTCTGCTAGTCTATATGTCCAATTTTCTTTATCAATTCGAACTTGATATGACAAACAAGCAAACAAACTTGTGCGCATATTTATTAGCAAAATTCCAAATAAATTTGAATGAGAGTATTTTATCTCGAGTAAATTTATTAGCGGGTGTTTTTGTAAATGTTTATTGTATGCTTTAAGTTGAAAAAAAAATTATTTATAAATAAAAGTATGAAGATTTTTTAGATTAAAATGAAAAGGCAAATTTTTAAAAATGTATACATCAAATTCGGATTATATACGATTTTGAGGCAGTTCCATTCACCCTACCCTCTAAATCCATCTCTAAATCCATCTATGACTAAGCTAATCATGTGCGACATGTCCAACCATTAGTGTAAATGTTGTTTGAATTCTTTTTTTCCCTTCTTTTTATAAATGAAAAAATCAGCAAGCGTATTGATAAGTCTCGATTGTATATAGTAACATGTAAATCACAAATAATGTAAATCACGTTGATTCAACTTATCAATAACATATTTGAATTTAGGCTAAAAAATACACGGCTAGGCACATGTTTGAAAGATCTTATTATAATAGCTTATTGTTACGTTCTATTTACTATTTTTAATTTATTTTTATAAATTATAACTTATTTTTATAAATTATAATAATTTAAATAAATGTTTATACTACATGCGCTTAATATTATTTATCTTGATCCTATCTTTGATAAGATTTTTAATCTTTCCTTTCTTGAGATAATTTTGGAATAATATATTGTCCATATCCTTATTTGAGATTCGGGTCTTCTGCCGTGGGGAACAGGCGGGCAGCTGCCTCGCTTCACACCAAACAATTGCCGCTTTGGAAGCTTATTTGTTTTGTAATTCTTTTTCTATTTTTGGGTCTATCAGTTCTGATCCTAACTTAACATAAATCATCAAATGTGGCTAAGTCATAATTATCAAATATGACAAAAAGAAAATCGAACTTTGTCATATTCAAATACATTTATGCCGTCATGCATATAGAAAAAGTTAAATCAAGTTTCCCCAAAATAAAATATTTAGATATAATAAAATAATACTACAAAAACTACTGTATACCAAGTGTACGTACAACGGACCTGATTTTGGCCTAATTTCACGACACAATTTCATGTCTGACTCGGTAGGCATATTAATTACTCAAAATAATATATATATATATATATATATATATATAGAGTGGATCATGTGAGAATCCTCCCTATTTATGAGAACTAGAAACTAATCTTGGCCTTAGATTTCATTAATTTAATGGTTCAGATTTAAATTTTGTTTTCAGATATTTTTAAATATAACTTTAGTTTGTTTATTTAATGAAGGGTAAAATTATAATTTTATATTTATGAATTTATGGTAATTTACACCATTCGGCAATTACTATGCGGTTATTAGCTCGTGTAATTTAGTCATTAACATTAATTAAATATATATATATATATATATATATATATATATATATTGTGCTAGTCTATGTTGCACGGACACTCCGAAAAAACCCGCCGTACTGTGTCGGACACGTGTCGGACACGGACACGCGCCCGACACGTGTCCGACACGGCAAAAACGTGTCCATAAAAAAAAAAAAAAAGAAATCCGGACACGTTTCCGGACACGGCGAATTGTGTGTCCGACACGGAACGGACACGGCGATTTGTGTCCGACACGGCACGGACACGTTTTTTTTTTTTTTTTTTTTTTTTTTTTTGGATACGTGGAACCCGCGGCCGCTACCTTCGGTGCAGCACTCTTGGGTAAACCCCGCTCCTTGTGCGTGAGTCCGCAAACCACACGAGAGAGTTCAATTACCCTAAGGCTAACCATAGGTTACAGGCTCCACAAAGTTGCTTCCGGTAGGATTTGAACTCAGGACCTATCGGTCCCGGGCTTACCCACCTTCACCAACTTTGTCATCCCAAGGGGACAATGGACACGTTTTTTGATTTAGTCTTGTAGTGGACACAGTTGAATGGACTATGTAGTTAGGAATTAGTAAAAAGTAAATAAATATAAAATTAAATAAGTAAAGGAACAGTGGGACACATATATATAATTAGTAATAAGTAAATAAATATATAATTAAATATTACTTACCTTATATTAGTAATAAGTAAATAAATATATAATTAAATAATTAAATATTACTTACCTTACTAATGTATTTAGATTATCTACTTATTTTAGTATTTTACATTTTTATGCTATGGTTATCTACTTATGAATTATGACTATGTCGTTTGAGTTGATCATTTGAACTATGAGTTTGATATTGAAAAACTTGACTTGATCATTTTTAAATTTATATATATATATATATATATATATATATATATATATATATTAATAATTTAATATTTTTTATATTAGCGCCCGTGTCGTGTCCTAGATTTTTCAAAAAATGCCGTGTCCCGTGTCCGTGTCGTACCGTGTCCCGTGTCCGTGCAACCTTGGTGCTAGTTTAACCATGTTAACGTCGTATAGCCTAATGGTAAGCTCATCATTCTACCAACTAAGAGATCTCGAGTTTTGAAACTATCTAGTCTATTTTTTTATTAATTTTAATTTTAATTTTTTTAGTATTTTTTATTATTTTTTTACTTTTTCAAAAAATTGAATTTTTTTTCCAACTTTTATTCAAGACGGATGTGTCATTTGTTATGGACAACAATGTCATTTGTCGAGTATCATTTGTTTCAAAAGAGAAATGTCATTTCCGTTTTGAACGTTATCTACCATCGTTGACGGAAGTAATAATTTATTTTGAACAAAAGTGTCATTTATTGAGTATCATTTATTTTGAATAAAAGTGTTATTTGTTTTAAACAAAAGTGTTATTTGTAGACTATCATTCGTTTCGAACAAAAGTGTCATTTATTTTTCACAAAAGTTTCATGTATTAAGGAAAAAGTGTCATTTGTTTCGAACAAAAGTGTCATCTGTTTTTAACAAAATTGTCATTTATCAAGTATCAGTTATTTTCATAAAAGTGTCATTTGTTTTAAGCAAAAGTGTCAATTGTTTTTAAAAAAAGTGTACTTTTGTTGTGAATAGATGTGTCATTTGTTTTGAACAAAAGCTTCATTTATTGAGTATCAATTGTTTTGAAAAAAAATGTCATTTATTTTGAACAAAAGTTTTATTCATTCAGTATCAATTGTTTTTTTTTAAAAAGTGTTATTTGTTCAGACCAAAAGTGTTATTGAAAATTGCAAAAATACATGCTTATTAGAAATCAAAATTATATTCTCCCCAATTTGCATAATATATTAGGAGTGTAAACCAATACCAAAATGAATCTAATTCAGCAAAGAAACACAATAATCAAAAGTAACAACGAGAACACCAAGATTTACATGGAAAACCCCTTTCAATGTGAAGAGGTAAAAAACCACAAGACTCTTAGGTCTAGCCAAATCCAATATAACCAAGTACATAGTACATGTTGGTCCCGAGAGCACGTTCAGGTGTAGAGGGGGAGGTGAATACACCTGAAACTCGATTTCTCAACTTAAACACGAACAATCCTTTTCAGGATGATGTCGTACTGAACAAATTCAGCAGACCAGATAAGCTGTTCTGAATCGTGTTGGTAGAGTGACTGACTCTACTTAGATCTGCTAGCTGACTGAGAGTCAGAATTCAGTATCTTGCAGATAGAGTTCAGTGGTGCGGAATAGTGTAGGCCCAAATTCAGTTGAGTGAGAAAAACGTTTTTATCAAAACAGTTTCAGTAGATTAGTGCAGTATGTTAAGTTCGCTGAAACTCAGTTGAATGATTTAACGAATATTTTCAGTATGAACAGTTAAATCAATGCAACAGTGAAAAGAAACAGAACACAAGACACAGAGATTTTTAAAGTGGTTCGGACATAAAAATCCTACGTCCACTGTCCCGAAAGATCAGGAAGCTATTTATTATACTGAGGTAGTCTCAGTTGGTTTGTACGCTGGACAAACACTAGTCTTGAGATTTATACTGAGAAAGTCTCAGTTTACAAGGTTATCAAACTGAAGCGTTTGAAAAACTCTCCAACTGTGAAGGAGTTCTTTACAATAAGGATTAGTTCAAAGATGAACTCCTTCGTCTAAGCTACGGATATATGCTATTGAGCTTAGGTTAGAGGGATAGGGAACAAGAAGGTGGCTTCTAGAACGACGAACAGCTGAGTAAAGCTATGGGTTCGTGTATCGTCGTTTGGATACTAGAGGCTGTATTTATCAGTTCAGCTTGGTTCCCTAAGAGCTAGAATGTAGTTCTTCGCCGGAGATGAATTCTTCGAACTTCTTGCGGAGAACTTAGGCTTTTCGAATTTGCTCCTTTGAATGCTATGTGTGTTCTCTCGTGTTCTTCCCGTGAGCTTCAAATTTGATTTATCCCTCTATTTATAGAGAAGAGATTATGATAGATCCGTTGGAGACGACGATCCTTTGTCTCTCTCTTTTGGGTAGCTAACGGCTCTTTTGTAGCATGGTGACAGTGTCCTTTCCCTCCATTTTCTGGAAAGTTGTTGACTTGCAGCTTTAGTATGTGTAGGACAGGTGTCTGCTTGTCATTGGCCGAGGTTCAGAAGGTGGTTGAGACAGAACAGACTTCAAGGAGATTTGAAGCTGACTTCTCTTTTCCTCGTACTTGACTATGCTGATTGTCTTTTAAAGATCTAATAGTTCAGAAGACTGTCTGGCCGTTGCTGAGTCTGATCTCTGATTCAGTAGTGAACTCCTGCTGAGTCGGCTCTACTGAAGATCAACTCTGAGTGCAGTGAACTACTCCTGCTGAGTTCAGTTCAACTGACTTTCGCATATCTTGCTCCCGCCGAGTCCAAGATATCGAGTCTTCTACTTCGGTGCCGAGGCGGATAAGCTACCGAATGCCCGAGCCGAGAGAGGAGGGTCTCGCCGAGTCCGAAACCTCGGAGACAAAAAAAACATTACAACTTAAAGGTTCACCAATCAATATAGGGTTTTGGGATCTTCAAATCTTCAAACTATTTCAGAGCACAAGGCTACTGAGTAAATGTCAACACAGAAGACTGAGTCATTTCCCACTATATCTAATACCGCTGAGGATAGAATCATCACCCAACAGTACAATATAACTGAAAATCTAACCATTAGAATTACAATCCCTATGATCAGAATGTAGAATGTCATGTCTTTTAACACCAGTTAAAATTTCAAACTGATTAGACAACATATGAGTTTCCGATCATTGAAAATGCCAAAACTGTACAAACTTGCGAACTTGGCCGCGACAATGGAAGAACGGAGGCAGAGCAATCGCGGCGGCGGTGGCGATGGTTGAACGGAGGAGGAGTAGTCACGACGTTTGCTTTCGTGTTGTTAATAATAGAGAAAAATGAAGTGCAAGAGAATGTGAAGAGAGGTGTTGCACAAGAAGTGGGATCTGTTGGATGAGACGTAACAGTCAGGGCTAGGGTCCAGATGCGTCTCAGATTCCTAAAGTGGGATCTTTTGGATGAGACCATCGACCTCAGGACTATCCCTGTAGTGATGCAGGAGGAGCTGGCATTGAGAGAGGAGATTGGCTATGGAGAGCCAGCAAATATCACATCGATTGATGATCTGCGCTCAGCAATGCTCATGCTCCTTAGTCTGAAGGGCACAGTTGAACCCTCTACTCAGCCTCAGACTCAACCCGATTCAGATCATGACGAATCACCCAAGGATGCAGACTAGGGAGGATCTGCTGAGGAAAAATCTCCCGGAGATGATGACTCACCACCTCCACCGCCTTCATCTAGTGTCGTCATCTCAGCTCCGTCTATAGCCCAGGAGAAGCCAAAGCAATTGAGTTATCAGGCTGCTGAGATTAAAGACTTATCTGCGCAATCTATTAATAGGTGCCTCAAACGTCAGGGTCGCAAGAATCATCTACTTGTCCAGGACATAAACTCTAAATGGAAGTGCAGAGGATCGGACAATCTACTCTAGATACTGAAGAGATCCTCAACCGTGCACTTGAAGCTCAGATGACTGATCTGACGACTCATTTTCAGCATATCCTGCAGTCTCAAGCCGACTCTTTTTCACATCAATTGGCCACTGCACTGGATCAGGTCCTCAAGGCTGTCAAGGAGCGTAACAGGCTGACCACAGAACAACACAACGCTGGCCTCGTTATTATGAAGGAAGCCACTGAAATGGTTGATGCATACCTAACACGGCTTGAAGCTATGAAGTCTGAAGTACTCCAATTAGCTCAATCAACCTTTCAGTATCTGGACTTTCTAAGAAGGTTACTGCCTTGGCAAGTTTAATTGATGATGCCATAAAGGGGAAGGAAGTAGGAGGAATACTCTACTGACCCTTATCAAAGCTGAAGAGGCAGGAATCATCAAGACAGAGGAGAAAGGGCAAGGGTCAGGAGAACCCATTGAGGCTGCAATTACTGAGGTAGCTGAGTTCCTCAAAGAACTGACAGAAGAGCCTACTCGCTCAGTTGCCAAAGGTAAAGGCAAAGCCTTAGCCCCTCCCAGTCCTCCTAAGGCCAAGAAGCTGAAATTCCGAACACCTGAAGAGCAAATAGTCTATGACGAGAAAATGGCTAAGGAAATTCAAGCTCAGGAGGAAAGACATGCGAAAGCCAAGAAGAAGGGTATACATATTCGATCTCCAGTTCCGAAAAGAACAAGATCTGTAGTGCCTAGATAATCTCAATCAAAGACTTAGTCGTCCAAAGAACGATCTACTGAGAAGGAGCCTGAAGCTTCTAAGCCTAAGTCCAAGTCAGCTGAACCGTCTGATGCTGAAGCTGCAACTGAATCTAAGCAGACTATCCCCTCTACTAAGCTCTCAAAGAAACAAGAAGCTAAAATGAAAGAGCTATGGGATGCCCGCGAAAGAGGCTTGGACATGACTGCTGAGGCTCGCCAAATTCAAGTTGCTAAGGAGAGACTGAGATCAGCAGATCTTGAGGCCCTCAAGCAAAAGACTGAGAAAGAAGCCAGAGAGAGAATATCTGAGAAGGACAGAAGCTGTTGGTCCCGAGTGTACGGTCAGGTGTAGGGGGGGGGGGTGGGGTGAATACACCTGATTCAATTTCTCAACTTCGAACTCGAACAGTCCTATTCAGGATGGTGTCCGATCAAAAGCTAGATTCGGCGGACTGCATACAACCGTTCCGAATCGAGTTAAAGGCTAAGAGTACCGACTCGACCGAGATCTCGCTAACTGACTAGGTCAGAATTCAGTATCTACAGTAAGAGTTCAGTGCGCGGAATAGTGTAGGCCCAAATCAGTTTTTGTGAGAAAACGTTTTAAGCAAGTCTCAGTTCAGTAGATTTAAAAGTTCAGAATACTGAGACAGTTGATTGATTTTAAATATGATATTCAGTATGAATAGTAAAATCAATGCAACAGTTAAGAAAGCAGTAAGAGACACAGGATTTTTAAAGTGGTTCGGATATCGCTCAAATCCTACGTCCACTGTCCCGAATGATCAGGAGGCTATTTATTATCCTGAGTTAGTCTCAGTCAGCTTGCACACTGGGCAAAGCCGCATCTTGGTTTTTATACTGATCCAAGTCTCAGTTTACAACACTATCAAACTTAAAGTGTTTGACAAACTTCTCCAACAATGAAGGAGTCCTTATACAATAAGGATTGGGTTCAAATGTGAACTCCTTCGTCTAAGCTATGGATATAACAAGTGAGCTTAGGGTTAGAGGGATAAGGAACGAGAATGTAGCTATCTAGAGTGACGAACAGCTGAGGGTTTAGCTATAGGTTCGTGTCAGTCGCTTGGATACTAGAAGCTTATGTCGGTTCAGCTTGGTTCCTTTTGAGCTGGATGTAGTCTTTCGCCGGAGATAACTCGGTTGATTCTTGCGGAAGACTTAGTCGTTAATTTCGCTCGTTTGAATGCTCTCTCGTGTTCTAGGTGCGCGCATTCTCTTCAAATCTTGAATGATCCCTCTACTTATAGAGCAGAGATTGAAAATAGATCCGTTGGAGACGATCTTCTTCTCTCTCTCTCTTTTTGGTAGTAAACGGCTCTTTTGGTGTAGGTAACAGTGTACTTTCCCACCTTTTTAGGTAAAAGGTTGACTGCAGCTTTAGCAGGTGAGAAGACACGTGTATGCTTGTCATTCGTTGAGGTGGATGGAGTGGTTGAGACAAAGACAAACTTCGAGACGGATCGAAGCCGACTTCTCTCTTCCTCGTACATGACAATGCCGATTGTCTTTCAAAAGATTCGATAGTCCCCGAAGACTATCCGCCGTTATCGAGTCGACCTTGTATTCGGTAGATAGACTCGCCGAGATAAGTCTATCGATGATCGGCTCCGAGTCCAAGTGAACTACTCCCGCCGAGTTCGGTTCAACCGACTCTCTCGCATATCTTGCTCCCGCCGAGTCCAAGTATTCACCGAGTCTTCTACACCGGTGCCGAGGCCGATGAGCTACCGAGCGCCTTGACCGAGAGCAGAGTGTCTACCGAGTCCGAAACCTCGGAGACAAATACGAATACAAAGGAATGGTTCACCAATCGGATAGGGTTTTGGGATCTTCAAATCTTCTCAACAGTTCAGAGCACGAGGCTACTGAGCGTGATTCAGTATAGAAGATAGAGTCATTTCCCACAAGTATGATCATGCTGAGGATTGAATCATCACCCAACAATTTCCCCCTATTTGATGATGCCAAAACCTATCATCTATGTCCTATCAACTATGCTAAACACTAACTTACTCAGAAACAGAGCTCCTTACAAATATTACAAGTAGGATCAGTGGAGTTGTCTGGTAAGTGCTAGACTACTGAGGGAGACAGGGCAGAACAATTTCCCCCTTTACAATAATTTCCCTCATGCAACAATTTTCCCCCTAAGAGAAAAAAAAATAACTCTATGAAAGTCTAGTCTATCAGAGATCTAACCGAGCAAAAACTAACAAGTAAATAAACAAAGTGTGTGTGTGTCAGTAATCACTTCAGTGATTCTGAGTGTTAAAGCATAAAGCAAACACGGCTATTTAGACAACAAGTAGTTGTCAGAGCCAAAAGAAGATTTGTATATATGTGATAAACAGTTCAGTACATTACAAATCTTGCTAAGCTAAAAGGAGAACTAAGAAGGAGAACCCTTAAAGCGCTTGAATCCTATTCATGAAACCTTGGGATTGATCTTCAGGCAGTGGGACTCCATACATTCTGAACGTGTTCTTCCTCAGCTTCAGGTATTCGGCGAAGTCTGCTGGATCATCTTGTTCTAGACCTCTGTTCAACGCAGCATTCTTCACTTCTTGTTCAATTATTCCGAGATCTACTGAGTCGTCTTGTCTTCTGGGTGGAGGAATGATCCTTGCTTCGAGAACGCCGACTACTACCCCCCTTCTTGCCTCGCTCGTGCATATATGGGTAAAGATCGGGTTCGGTAATGGTCATCCACTCGACATAGGCATCAACCTTAGACATTTCAGGCCAGAATCGCCAGAAATAATTTCTCTTGATAAACTCTATCTTGGCCGATTCCCATCTCTGATTGAACTGAATAGGCATCCATTCGTCTGATCTCGGCCATCTATGTGTTTTCGGATCGTTTGGCTTCCCGAACCTTCGTATCGATAAGGAATGTCGGCTTTCGAAGGAACTCTCGGCTGGCCTCTTGTTCGCACGCTTCCCGAGTGCCTCAAGGTCTCGCCAAATATATCCTGCGTCAGCGGCCTCTATCTGTCTAGCTTCCTCTCCTCTCGTAGAGATATCTATCCATCTCGAGCAAAGATTTCTTCAATTTCGCATCTTGCTCTTGAGGCTTCGAGGAGCTTGTTCGATTCGGCCAGGGGTACTAGATCTAGATTTGGATGTACCCCGCCTTTCGCTACTCTTCTCGCTCGCTTCCTTGTCTTTTTCTCTCGTCCTCTTCATCTCGTTATGATGAGCTTTCTGGGAGCGTCTAGCAGTTCTCTTTCCTCCTCTGGATGGGGCTTTAGTCTTTCCTTTGGCGAGGCTTAGACTTTGGCTTGTTAGCCGCTTCGGCCTCTGCAATTTCTCCGCCGATCTCTCATCCGCAGCCTATTTGGGCTTCCTCCTCGCCAGATATGTACCTTAATCTCTTTGCTGGAGGGGTTGGAATTTTAAGCTTCTGTTTGCCCTTGCCTTCTTGAACTAGTGGTGGAATAGGAGCCTCTTCTTCTTCTGAGTCTTCCACCGCCTGTTCAGCGTACTCAGCAACCTCCTTAATAATGTCTTTGGGAGTCTGGGTTGCCTGAGTAGTCTCGCTGGGTCCCGAGCCACTGGGCCGGTTTCAGCTGTGCTCGCAGCCGAAACACCCTGGGCCTCACCCTTCTGAGACTGAGTCTGAGTCTGGAATGACTTCAGTGTAGCTTCCCCCTTAGATTTTGGACTTTTGGTGGGAGTCAGCTTCTCAGTACTCTTTTTTCTTTCCCTTTTTCCTTCACTTTCCCCCTTTTTGGCATCATCAATGAGCACCGGGGTAGGGACTAGGATTGACTTCTTCAGACTTCTGTAGGAGGTTGACAGCTCATCAAGACGATGGTGGAGCTTAGTCAGAGCCTCATGCAACTCGTTCCTCTCCATGGTAAGGTTTTCCTTGTACTGCTTGTGAGAGAGGTCAGCTGCTTCCTTGAAATCTTTCAGCTTCTCAGTGATCTTGTCTTCCAAGGCCAGTTGGTTATTCTCAAGTCTTTGTTCAGTGGCCTCGGATTGTTCAGTGATAGCGTCAGTATGAGCCAGTTTAGAAGCCAAAAATTCATCAAGTAGCTTGTCTTGGCTTTCCTAAAAGATCTTGAGCTGAGCTTCGAATTTGACTTGCTGCTGAGCCAACGCTTCTGAAATAAGCGCGGAAACATCAGGGACGACTGATGAAGAGACAGAAGACTTCAGCCCCTGAAGTTCTTTAGTCGTGGCTTGAGCGATGCCGCTTCCATGTCCTATGGATAGCCTTCGCAAGATCTCGATTTTTGATCCCTTGGGCAGTTAAGGCTTTTGCCACTGATCGAGATCTCTTTGCGGTCTGGCTGGGCGCTGCTTCGAAAGTCGACTTCAGCAAGAGCTGAGCGGGCTCTACTGAGGATGAAGCACCAGCCTTGGACTTCTCAGGACCAAGGATACTGAGTGGTGGTGCTGCTTCAGTATGGGTATCCTTGTCCTGTGGATATCCCTCATCAGGCTTTCCGGGGGCTCGAATCAGGTGGGTCGTCATGGTTCGACCCATCGAGGGCGGCGAGCCACCGCTTGGCGCGTCGATCGCAATAATTGCAAGCATGGCTGCCCTTAGATTCTCCATCGTGTTGAGGTTCTCAGGCTCTGAATAGCCTATCTCCTCACGCAATCTCAGTTCTTCCAAGTGTAGCTGCTGATAGGAGTAGTGTAGAACAAGGCGTTGAAGCTGAGGACACTCCTGAAAGCGTAGGATCATATGGAGCCTTGCTGACTTGGCTAGGACGAGCAAATGCGAATGGTCAGCAAGCTCGGAATCGTTGAAGGATCTCACGGGAGGCTCGAGATAAGATCATTGAAGCTTCCATCCCGATTGATTCACCTTCGGATGCGGTCTCGGACTCCAAGTCTATGTGTGAAGTCTCGCTTCTTCGGTTGGAGGGACCGAGCCGAGTGGAGGGACAGAAAGGGGGGCCGTCCAGGCGGCCGAATATCTGCGCTCCGAGCTTCGAAGCATCCCCTTGGTCCCTTTCGGTGGAAACGATCTTCTCCATCGACCGAGTCTTCTCGGAAGACTCGGACTCATCAACCAGCTGCATGGGCTGAGTAGTCTTCTCAGGAGCCTGTTCAGCAGGCACTTCTGGAACCTCCTCAGTGGCTGGCACCTCAACGGCTTTCTTCAGTTTCTTTGCCGGTGCCGTAGGAGTCTTAGCGGGAGGGGTTCTTTTCTTTGTAGGCGTAGCTCTTGCGAGACTTTGATTGAGGAGAGACCGCCGAGGGTCCCGACCCTATCCGCCGAAGCGCGCCTTGTCTTGTTGTGAAATCCGACCTTCTTCACATTGAAGTACTCCTTGTCACTATAGGTGATAGGCTCGGATCCACATAAATCTTCGATCATGATGGGACGGTTTGAGTCCATACAACAGTTTGCCCTTTGCGCTCGGCATGTTCGATGCCTTGTCGAACTTAGCGGCTGAGCCATGAATTCTCGGAGAAAGAACTCCGTCCAATTTATCCGGGCTCGGTCGTATATGGCCATCATCATCGAATCTTAGGCCTCGACACACGGTCAAACGACCACCCTTGGCTTGTCGCAGCTGCGTCACTATATAAGCAAGTGCCCCGAACCGAGGCAACATCTTCGTTCTTCGGAAAAGCGGCTACGAAAGTAGTGGGCTTTCCACGTAAGACGGTAAGATATTCATCAACTCGGTCGTCTCTGTACCCGACTGTACTGGTCCCTTCGGAGGGCAGATCAAAACTCCGCTTCAAAGCATCCTTGATGGACATCTGCTTCAGCTCCGTAGTGGCGTTTTGGATAGAATGGGCAACAAACCTTGCCACTTTGTCTCCAGACACTGCGTCTGAATTCAAGTACAGCTCTGCAACCTGTCTCGGGAGGAAGAACGAAGGCCTCCTAGACAGAAATTTCTCCAGCCCTGACTCGCGCAGAGCTGAGAATATATCGTCCATGTACTCTAGATCGCATGAATAGAAATCCATGGTGGGTTCAAACCATACGCGATCCTTCTCCAGAATGTTCTACATATCCGCTGGAGATATCATAGAGATATTGGTTTCCGCCATTGTACCTGTTACACGAAGTTGTTATCAGTATCGATTTTTAAATAAAACTTTTTATATATGATACTAATCAATAATGATCATCACATAAGTAACTGCATGTAGGCATACCGAGAATTTGATCGAGGTGAAAGTAAGCAAATGAGGGTTTTTGCACAAAGGTATTCTCGGATTTTTCGGAGGTAAGATATGATCGAAATGTTAAGTGCGAATATGGCGGTTCTTAAGATTTGATCGAAATATGTACATATCTAGAAGATGAACAGTTATCGATCTAAGGCTGAGTTTAAACCTACTTTATGAGATGGATGGTTAAGATTCAATATTATAAAAGGTAATGATCACAAAAGCCGTCTAAGTCAATGCAAGTTGTAAACATGCCTAAAGAGTAACTATTATAAGACATGCATTTAATGCGCACAGAGTTCAGCAAAGTTGTGCATAGAATGTCGTGTATTAAATGTAATCTGTTATCAATAAATGACAAACTAAGAGATATTTAAATCATGCTTTGAATCTCCATAATAAATGCTTATCATTGTTGCATTAGATACTATAGAGTAGAGATACGCAAACCCGTCGCTGAACATAGTAGTCACCGATACCTCGTGTAGATGGTTTTTCGAATCTCTACGTATCGAACTTACTCGATCGAGAGTGATCATTCCCCCTCACCGGAATGTTCCTCTCCCGAAACCTTATTACCGACCGGGGTCGGTAGGGTCCAAGCAGACCTAGCTCTACCGAAAGTTCTCTCGAATCCGGATTCGCCTAGAGGCTTGGTCGGTATATCGCCCTTTGCTTGTCGGTATGGATCTTCTCCATCCCGATATCCTTTTTCTCGACATGGTCACGAATGAAGTGATGTCGATGTCCACGTGCTTGCATCTTGTGTGAAGAACGAGGATTCGAGTGATTGCAATAGCACCGTGCATCGCCGAGAAGATCGGCACTTCATTCCGAATGACGTCATAGTCTCTCGACTTGTCTCGCCCAAAGGATTTGGGCGCAACAACTTCCAGGCAGCCATGTATTCGGCCTCCGTAGTCGACGTGGCCACCGAGTGCTGTTTCTTTGAAAACCATGAGATCGGCTTGCTGCCTAGGAACTGACACGTTCCTGAAGTTGATTTTCGGTCGATTCTACATCCTGCATAGTCAGCATCAGAATAACCAGTTAGTTCAATATTATCATCAGCTGGATACCACAAACCCGTGTCATGTGTTCCTCGTAGATAGCGGAGAATCTTCTTTGCTGAGTCCATATGACTCTGCTTGGGATTCGCCTGAAATCGAGCACAGACACCTACAGCATAAGTTATGTCAGGACGAGTAGCTGTTAGATATAATAAAGAACCAATTATAGCACGGTATTCAGTTTGGTCTACTGATACTCCCTCTTTATCAAGATCTATCTTCATATTCGTGTTCATCGGGATCTTGATTGATTTGCCGGATGTGCAGCCGAACCTTTTGATGAGGTCTCAAGTGTATTTGCCTTGGTTGATGAACGTTCCTTTTTCAGATTGCTTGACTTGAAAACCAAGGAAGTAGTTCATTTCACCCATCATCGACATCTCGAACTTATCCTTCATCATCTTTTCAAATTGCTGACACATGATGACATTCTTTGATCCGAATATAATGTCATCCACGTAGATCCGCACAAGTAATAAGTCTTCTTCCGGTCGAATGCTTGAATAGAGTGCGGCTCATCGTGCCTTTCGAAAACCTTTTCGAAGAAGAAACTCGGGGCAGGGTATCGTACCAAGCCCTGGGTGCTTGTTTTAACCCGTATAGAGCCTTCCTGAGTCTATATACTTGATGTCCCTGCTGAAAGCCAGGCGATTGTTCCACATAGACTTCTTCTTTCAGCACGCCATTCAGGAACGCAGACTTCACATCCATTTGATAAACTCTGAATCGTTGATGTGTTGCGTAGGCCAGGAATAGTCTGATTGCCTCCAATCTTGCAACTGGAGCGAACGTCTCATCGAAATCTATCCCTTCGGCTTGATAGTAGCCTTTAGCCACGAGCCTTGCTTTGTTCCTGACTATAACGTTGTTTTCATCTCGCTTGTTTTTGAAGACCCATTTGGTTCCAATGACATGTTGATGCCGGGGTCTGTCTACAAGCTCCCATACTTCGTTTCTCGTGAACCGATTCGGCTCTTCCCGCATAGCAATAATCCGGTCAAGCATCTTTAAGTGCATCCTCAATATTCTCGAGGCTCTTCGGTAGACAAGAAGCGGGGAAAATAATGCGCTTTCTCCTTGACGAGAATCGGATCTTGTCTTGACATGTGCTGAAGGATCTCCAATTATAAGATCAGCAGTGTGAGCATCTAGCCACGATCTACAATGTTTTAACTCTTCATCTGAAATTTGTTCAACACAGATAGTAGGTGAGTTAGGCATTTCAGTTGTACTATTCACGAGATTGAAGAATTTCGGTGATAAGAGTATGATCTACCGAGTCACCGAGGTTCGGGGGCATTCGGCTCGGGAACATTACTAGGTGTTCCCCCCCGAGTTGTTATTCTCGGTAGTGTTGGTCTCGATTACCTCTACGGTTTCCTCATCGACTTGAGTTACCCGGGATTGATTCTGTCGGGAGAATCAATCCGCTCGCCTACTTGCTCACGTTGGTTGAGATTCGATAGATTTGTCTTCGATTTCTTCGTCCGAATCATCATCCCAACATAGCCGGATCTTTTCGGATTTGTCTTTTAAGCTTAGATCCCGTAGCATTTGTTTCGATGTCCTCGGATTCGGAATTTGAGTTATTGCTCCTGTCTTCGATAGCAAACTCGTTAAAAGCAACATGAGGGCTTTCCTCCACGCAAAGAGTCCGATAGTTGAATACTCGAAAGCTTTTTTCGACCCGAGAGTATCCTAAGAATACTCCCCGATCGACTTGCTATCAAAAGTCTTCACTGATCTTTCCCATTATTGTGGATAAAGCATGAACAACCAAAAATATGGAAATAAGATAGAGAAGGCTTCCTGCCGTTCCATAGTTCATATGGTGTCCGCTTATGCTGCTTTGTCAGTAGAGATCTATTTTGAGTATAACATGCAGTATCAGTAGCTTCTGCCCAGAATTTGGTTGGGAGTCCTGAGTCTGCGAGTAGAGTCCTAGCTGCCTCTTTTAGAGTTCTGTTCTTTCGTTCAGCAACTCCATTCTCGCCGAGGTGTGCGTGCAATGAAGTCTCATGCTCTATTCCTTCGCTTGCGGAACTCCTTTACCATGGAATTAAGGAACTCAGTTCCTCTGTCTGAACGTATTTTTCTGATCTTGGTGTTCTTTTCGACACTGAGCTTTTTCAGAAGCGTTGGTAACTCTGTTTTGACGTCAGACTTGTTGGCAATGAATATGACCCATGTGTAGCGCGAGTAGTCATCTATGACCACTAATGCATATTTTCTGCCTCTGATCGTCACTGGGAGACTGGACCGAACAAATCCATATGTAGCACTGAAGAATTCCATCCGTGGAAGGCGATGGAACCGGAGGATTTTGATTCCTTGTTTGCTTTCCCTTCGGACAACATGCTTCACACTCGAGTGTCTTTGCTTGAATACTTCATTCGGCGGTCCCCTTGCTAGAGTGTTTCTTGCAAGCTTGTTGAGCGTCTTAAAGTTGAGATGACCGAGCCTTCTATGCCATAGCCACCCCGTTCGTTTTCATTCTTCGCCAATAAGCAAGCTTCGAGTTCAGATGAGTTCCAGTCGGCCACATATATGTTCTTTTCGTGCGAACTCGATAACATTGTTTTCCCCGTGGATTTATCAATAACATCACGTAAACCGGGCGTCAAAAATCACTCTATTTGAGTTATCACAAAATTTACTAACGAGAGAGAAGATTATGCTTTGAAGTCCTTCAACATATGATACTCTTGGAACTTTGGCGCTATCTTTGCCGAGTGTGCCGTATCCTCTCGTGTAGCCTTTGGCATTATCTCCAAACTCATTCGGGTCCTTCTTCGATGATATAATTCTTCGGAGACTCCTTTGGTATGTCATGTGTCTTGAGCATCCGCCGTCCACATACCATGGGTCTTTACGCACCTCATCCTCTTCGCCTGCCATCATGCACTTTTCAGCTGATTCTTCAGCTTCAAGCTCTAAGGCCATGAAAGCTGCATCATCATCCGATGAATCCATAAAGGAGTCGACCTCTTCGAGTCGTCCGAGATTTCGCCCGACTATGTAGGATTGTCTTTTCGGGCGAATTTCTCTCTCCTTGCCTTACGTCTTTGCGCGTTCGGCACTATCGAGCTCGGGACAATCATACCGATAATGTCCCGGCTTCTTGCAGTTGTAACAAGCGATGAATCTTTCTTCTTTGCTTTCGCTATTCTTTGATGGTTCTGAGTCATCTTTCTTTCTGCATTCAGAAGGTTGTGAGTCAGGAGTGTGTTTCGACATAAAATTTGACTTACCTTTCATTTCCCGATAGGCTTTAGTCACTTTTTCGCGTCGCTCCTTCTCCTTCGATACTTTACGGCGAGCGGCGCATTCTTCCGAGCGAGACTTCCTTCTTGTAGATCATTGAGTGAAGGTTCGGTCTTACTCGTCGTTTTGCTCGTTGCTTTGGAGATCTTGGCTCGACCGATGCTTTGAAAGCATGGTCGATTTTTGTGTCGGCTTGGCTCTCGCTTTCTTTGAGGTCCGTCGAACTCAAACTCCTCCGCCCGTAATTCGAAAAGATATGGTCGGGAGACACGGCATCTAAGTCGGAATGTCGCAATAGAGTGGCAAAAGGTGTCCGGTGTCCATCCGGCAGTGCCCTCGAATCTTCGATTCATCTCTCGATTGCCGAATGTCTTTCCCGACCCATTGATAGAATTCATCGATTGGTAAATCGACGTTTAGATCTTCGATTTTGTCCCCGGGCATGAGAGACAAGCTTTCCGGCTTTTGGAGTTCCAGGCGCTAATTTGTTGGCTTTAATCTTTCGAGTCCCTAGACTCGGTAAGCGCAAGAGCGTCCCGGAGTTCTTTTGCGGTCTTGCATTCCCGAACCCCGCCAAGATAAGAATCACTAAGGGTGGTTAGTATAGCATTCCCGGCTACTCGATCTAGATTGTGAAGCTTCTTCTCCTCGGGAGTGAAGAGACTTTCGTCTTTGGGAATCTTCTTCCCTGGCCACCATTCCTCCTCCTTGAGCTTGGTCCCGAGTCACGACACTATCAATCATAGGAACGATAGGTCCATCTTCAAGCACTTCGCCATCATCTTGTCATGGAGGGATGTCGGATGTGCTTCCATTTCGACTCGCCATACTCCATAATTCTCCACCGAGAACATGGGTACCATCCTTATACCCGACATATCAGCCATGAAGAATATAGATATGAATGTAGAGTGATATGCAGTAAAAACGTTTTCCTCCGGATCCGTTCGAATAGACCAAGTCTCAAAGTGACAAGAGTCTCAAAGAACTCCGGCTCGGATACCAATTGTTGGTCCCGAGTGTACGGTCGGGTGTAGAGGGGGGGGGGAATACACCGATTCGATTTCTCAACTTCGAACTCGAACAGTCCTATTCGGGATGGTGTCGCCCGAAGCTTAGCTCGAGCAGACCGCACAACCGTTCCGAATTGAGTTAAAGGCTAAGAGTACTGACTCAGCTGAGATCTGCTAACTGACTAGGTCAGAATTCAGTATCTACAGTAAGAGTTCAGTGTGCGGAATAGTGTAGGCCCAAATCAGTTTTTGTGAGAAAACGTTTTAAGCAAGTCTCAGTTCAGTAGATTTAAAAGTTCAGAATACTGAGACAGTTGATTGATTTTAAATATGATATTCAGTATGAATAGTAAAATCAATGCAACAGTTAAGAAAGCAGTAAGAGACACAGGATTTTTAAAGTGGTTCGGATATCGCTCAAATCCTACGTCCACTGTCCCGAATGATCAGGAGGCTATTTATTATCCTGAGTTAGTCTCGGTCCGGCTTGCACACTCGGGCAAAGCCGCGTCTTGGTTTTTATATCGATCCAAGTCTCGCTTACAACACTATCAAACTTAAAGTGTTTGACAAACTTCTCCAACAATGAAGGAGTCCTTATACAATAAGGATTGGGTTCAAATGTGAACTCCTTCGTCTAAGCTATGGATATAACAAGTGAGCTTAGGGTTAGAGGGATAAGGAACGAGAATGTAGCTATCTAGAGCGACGAACAGTGAGGGTTTAGCTATAGGTTCGTGTCGGTCGCTTGGATACTAGAAGCTTATGTCGGTTCGGCCTTGGTTCCTTTTGAGTTGGATGTAGTCTTTCACGGAGATAACTCGGTTGATTCTTGCGGAAGACTTAGTCGTTAATTTCGCTCGTTTGAATGCTCTCTCGTGTTCTAGGTGCGCGCATTCTCTTCAAATCTTGAATGATCCCTCTACTTATAGAGCGAGAGATTGAAAATAGATCCGTTGGAGACGATCTTCTTCTCTCTCTCTCTTTTTTGGTAGTAAACGGCTCTTTTGGTGTAGGTAACAGAGTGTACTTTCCCACCTTTTTAGGTAAAAGGTTGATTGCAGCTTTAGCGGGTGAGAAGACACGTGTATGCTTGTCATTCGTTGAGGTGGATGGAGTGGTTGAGACAAAGACAAACTTCGAGACGCATCGAAGCCGACTTCTCTCTTCCTCGTACATGACAATGCCGATTGTCTTTCAAAAGATTCCGACAAGTCCACGAAGACTATCCGCCGTTACCGAGTCGACCTTGTATTCGGTAGATAGGATCGCCGAGATAAGTCTATCGATGATCAGCTCTGAGTCAAGTGAACTACTCCTGCTGAGTTCAGTTCAACTGACTCTCTCAGTATACTGCTCCTGCTGAGTCCAGTATTCACTGAGTCTTCTACACTGGTGCTGAGGCTGATAAGCTACTGAGCGCCTTGACCAGAGCAGAGTGTCTACTGAGTCTGAAACCTCAGAGACAAATAAGAATACAAAGGAATGGTTCACCAATCAGATAGGGTTTTGGGATCTTCAAATCTTCTCAACAGTTCAGAGCACGAGGCTACTGAGCGTGATTCAGTATAGAAGATAGAGTCATTTCCCACAAGTATGATCATGCTGAGGATTGAATCATCACCCAACAGAAGCGTCCCTACAACGTCGAAATTCTTCAAACACTGACCTCAGTGTAATAACATAAAAAACATCACTTATCCAAAGGTGGACTCGTGGGTCCCTTGGAAAATCAATCAGAAGTGGGAGCAGATCAAGGTTGATTTTATCAAGAGCTTTTATATCTGGCAGACAGTAGCTGATCGGTCTGAGCCAGACAGGGTTTTCAAAGAACTCTTGATGATCACTGAACCTGAAGTATACGCTGAAATTTAGATCGCTCTCCAACAGTCCAATAATATTCTCAAGGCACCTGGATACAAGAATCTCCCTTCTCCATGCACTCACGATGGAAACATCTGCACCAATGAGATTGAGGAAGAGATCAGGTATGCCATAGCAAGAAAAGGACTGAGTGTTAAAGATGCTGAAGACCAAGAAGAGATTAGGAAGCTGAGAATGAGAGTCTACAGAGCATATGGTCTTGAACCTCCAGAAAATAAATCTGCTGACTTTAAGGCACAACTGCAACAATTCAAGAAGTCCAGCTGATTCTCTTATGCTCCGGTTTTTGCTCTGTTATCCTTTTTTAGCTCTGATAATTCTTATTCTTAGATTGAATTGAATTTATGTACTTGTAATTTCTCAAATCATATATGAAATTCTTTTCTTTCGGCCTTCGACAACCACTCATTGTCATCAGGCTATGTTCTTACATTTCAACACTACTCATCACTTCAGTGACTAGGACACACACACACAACTTATCTATGTGTTTGTTCCTTGTGCTTAGCTGAGTCTAGATTTGATAATTTCTTATATGTATTGTGAGAATGATCTTATAGGAGATAGGATTTTATCTTAGACAGTTCTACTGTGTTGATTTGTAGATGTTTGATGTAAAAGGTTTTGGCATCATCAAATAGGGGGAAATTGTTGGGATGAGATTCAGTATGATGAGATTTGAAGATCTCAAAATCCTAGCCGAATGATGAACCTTGTATAATGTAATAGCTTAGTTGAATTCAGCATGTTAGGAACTCAATAGGCTAGCTAGAGTTCAGTACTGATAGGGTTTTGAGATATTCAAATCTTATCATACTAAATCTCATCCCAACAAAGTTGAACTAGGTGTATGCTACAACTTTGGATCCCTGTTTTAAATTGAGGTTCATTAGATTTGGTTTTAACAAAGTTTATGAGAATAATAGCTCCATGACTGGTTAGTTGGAAGATCAAGTGGGAAAAAGCCTTGGTTCGTTTATCTGAGTGTTATCAAAGTTGTGATGCTAGTCAGAGTGGTAAACATTCACCTTCAAGCTCGAACCAAGCTTCAGCTGATCATATGAAGGATGATTATGGTATGGAGGATGACATGTCTTTGTCTTCACAACTCATGAAACATATGGAGGAACATGAATGTAACAAAAACAAATCTGAACTGCTTAGATAGATATTTTGACAGAAGTTGTTAAAAGAATGTTGGTAATTTTGATGTTTTGGATTGGTGGAGGCATAATGGGAGAAACTATCATGTACTTTCTCTAATGACTAGAGATATATTGGTTGATCCTATCTATATAGTAGCACTTGAGTCAACTTTTAGCAGAAGTGGTCGTATTCTTGACCCATACCGGATTTCTCTTAATCCGGAGATGGTAGAGGCCCTCATGTGTTGCCAAAACTAGTTAAGGATGAAACTGTTATAATTAATATTCAACAATTAATAAGAGGAGTTTCCATTGAAGATATCAAGAAGTACGAGAAAGTCATTAAAGATGATTTAGTCTTTATTATATTAAAGAGCCAATGTTTCTTTGCTTATTTTCTAAAAATATTATTGTTTTTCATGAGCACATAATTTCGAATGATAAAGAAGATCACATTGTTGATGTATAATCTTGATTGTGAGTAACTAATTCTCATATATAATGTGCATCAATATGGCAACTAATGATATGTACATTGTTTATCTTAGCTAGGTCTTATGAAATTCTATTGTTAACTTCCTTCTTATATTTTACTTTCAGAAATTTCGAGAGTTCAAGTAGGAGAGCTGAAGAGGAGACTTCATTGGTTTGCTGCCAAGTTGTAACTCACAAGTTTTGGCTTTATGTAATTAAATAATTATAGACTTATTTTGAATCACTTGTGATTAAGTTGCATAATTTGTTGTCAAAAGATTGATATTTTGGGATCACTTAGATATTGTGTTCGTTTGGTTTGCAGGGAATCTGCTCTTGGAAAGTAATTTGAATCCAAATTTTTAGATTCTTATATCTGGTAGAATAAATAAAGTAATTTTATTCCATAAATTCAAAATCCAATGTTTGTTTTAATTTTATTAATGAAATTAAGTAAAGGAAAAAGAATCCAAAAAACTAGGAAAATAGCGTAATATTTCGGATTATTTACCCCTGCTCTAACCTAAGTAATCTTTTTCATAAATATGGGGATTTGAGCGATTGACTCCTCCCAAAAATACTCATTTCATTCCAATTATATTGTCCAGTTTGTCATTTTCAGTCGTCACAAATATGTTGCCCAGTTTCTTTTTTTAGTAAATTACTACACATAATTTTTTTGTGGGATCCACAACACCACTCTGCACACAACTAACAACTCTCATTAAAAAAGTGTTACAACCAAAGTGGACTAGATAATTGGGACGAGGGAGTATTATATTAATAGTAGATTATTATTACTCATGAGAAATACAACACTGAAAAATATTTTAACTCATAACACAATTTTTTTTCTATGGAATATTCACAAAAATAAGTTCCACGTGGCAATTTATACTTTAATTTTTAAAATAAAAATGACTTTCAAAATATAACTCTAAGAAATTTATTCAAAAGAGAGTAGTAGATCCAGACTTATTTTTAAGATTATTTTGAGGAGTAATATCTTGAAAATACATTATAAAATTAATTCCACATATTATAAGCCGAATGTCACAAACTAGTCATTTCTAAATTCAAAAACTGTTGATCCAATATCACTTTCCAAGTACTGATTCATCAATGCATTTCAATACATTAACAATTTAACACGCATTTTCGTTACTCATAAGAAAACACTTTTAATAGTAATTCGGAGGTATCGATGGAAAAACAGTGAAAGAATCTATCCGGTCCTCACTAGTCGAGTAGTCGTCTCCCTCAGAAAATTCCTAATGCATCTACCGAGTCTTGCCCACTACGTTTTCTCTTGCCCAAGTAAAACCCCTTTTTGACTTTCTTTCACGAATGGAGTCCCAATCATAAAATATTATCAAGGATTAAAGTTGGATTTTTTTTTTTTTTTATTTCCAAATAAAATCGGGGATATTTTCTTCATCGTCTCATAAGTATATAAACCCAAATACTAACTGATTTCTTTTCAAAAGAGTTCATACAATACCACTTCTCTCAGGAAAAACTTTCACGCCGGCGGCCTCAACACACGATGGGATTTTTACAAACAACAAATTCGTTATTCGCTTCGAAGGGTATATCTCTTTTTCTCCCTGATTCCCGCCTTTTCTCTTTCGCTGATGACATGAGAAGTGAAGGTGATTTTCTGTTTAACCCAATTTTGTTGCGTTTCTTGACGGCCGCTTTGCACCTTATTTTGTTCTTTATCGTGCTCTTTTCGTGGCTTCATAAAAAATTTAGGAGCAACAGCAATGAAAACCACAAACATAGTGGTAGAAATAACACTCTTCCATACTTCAAAACCACCCTTTTTTCCTCTTTGAGTCTTTCATTCTTTAATCTCGTTCTATGCCTGTTGAACCTTTTCTACTGGTATAGAAGTGGTTGGAGTGATGAAAAGATTTTAACTTTATCGGATTTGGGGGTGAAAACACTTTCCTGGTTGTCTCTCTATCTACTTTTACATTTCAATTTCTTGAATTCAAGCGAAACCAAATATCCATTCGTTTTGAGGCTCTGGTGGGGGCTATTCTTCTGCATATCTTGCTATTGCCTAATAACGGACCTTCTTTACTTTGAAAAGGCCAAATATCTGTCAACTCTGTTTTGGGCCTCTGATATTGTTTCAGTTCTTATGAGTATAGTATTCAGTTTTACTGGGTTTTGGGGTGGGAAGAAGGATCATAATTCTATTCTTGAAGCACCCCTTTTAAATGGGAGTGCTAGAAATAGTATAGAGTCTGAGATACCAGCCAAAGGCGATGAGACTGTGACCCCTTACGCCAATGCTGGTATTTTTAGTCTCTTTACTTTCTCGTGGATGAGTCCTTTAATCGCACTAGGAAATAAGAAAACGTTGGACCTCGAGGATGTTCCTCAGCTTGCTAGCATTGACAGTGCCCGAGGAGCGTTTCCAATGTTGAATGGTAAGCTGGAGTCTTATAGTGGAGGAAGTAACCAAGTCACCGCGATCATGCTGGCCAAGGGATTGATTTTTACCGCATGGAGAGAAGTACTGCTATCCGCTTTATATGTGCTGATATATACATTGGCTTCTTATGTTGGTCCTTACCTCATTGATGCCTTTGTTCAGTACTTAGATGGACGTAGAGATTATGCCAATCAGGGTTTTGTATTGGTTTCAGCTTTTACAATTGCAAAGTTGTTTGAGTGCTTTACGCAGAGACATTGGTTTTTTAAGGTTCAGCAGGCTGGTTATAGGGCAAGGGCAGCATTGGTTGCCAAAGTTTATAACAAGGGATTGACACTCTCATGTCAATCAAAAAAGGGACATACAACGGGTGAAATTATAAATTTTATGGCCGTTGATGCAGAGAGGATAGGTGACTTCGGTTGGTACATGCATGATCCCTGGATGGTGGTTCTGCAGGTCGCCCTAGCATTAATAATATTATACAAAGATGTCGGTCTTGCTTCAGTAGCTGCACTTATTGCTACTATTTTGGTCATGCTAGCAAATATTCCACTTGGGAAATTGCAGGAGAAATTTCAAGACGAGCTTATGAAATCTAAAGATAAAAGGATGAAGGCGACATCCGAAGTCTTGAGGAACATGAGAATTCTTAAACTTCAGGCTTGGGAGTTGAAATTCCTCTCTAGAATTCAGGATCTTAGGAGTGTTGAAACTGGATGGTTGGCAAAATATCTTTATACGACAGCCGTTACCACATTTGTCTTTTGGGGTGCTCCTACTTTCGTGTCTGTGGTAACTTTTGGTGCCTGTATGCTGATGGGGATCCCACTTGAGTCAGGAAAGATACTTTCTGCGCTGGCGACATTTAGGATTCTTCAAGAGCCAATTTACAATCTACCTGATACAATAGCTATGATTGTTCAGACCAAAGTTTCCTTGGATCGAATTGCATCGTTTCTTTCTCTTGACGACATGCAGACAGATGTAATAGAGAATCTTCCGGTTGGTACTTCTGATACTGCTGTTGAGGTAATAAATGGTAACTTTTCATGGGACATATCATCTCCTACTCCCACATTGAATGATATTAACTTTAGAGTGACACGTGGCATGAGAGTTGCGGTCTGTGGCATGGTTGGCTCTGGCAAGTCGAGCTTACTTTCTTGTATTTTGGGGGAAATGCCAAAATTGTCTGGGGTGGTTAGGCTTTCAGGGTCAAAAGCCTATGTTGCACAGTCAGCTTGGATACAGAGTGGAAAGATAGAAGAAAATATACTATTCGGTAAGGAAATGGACAGACAGTGGTACAATAGAGTCCTGGAAGCATGCTCACTGAATAAGGATCTGGAGATTCTCTCTTTTAGAGATCAAACTGTTATTGGTGAGAGGGGAATCAACTTGAGTGGCGGTCAGAAGCAGAGGATACAGATTGCACGGGCACTTTACCAAGATGCTGACATTTATTTATTTGATGATCCATTTAGTGCTGTGGATGCACATACAGGCAGTCATCTTTTCAATGTAAGCACCACATGCTCTTTTATATTTTTATGTTTGCGACAACTTTTTCGTAATTATAGTAGTTGATCATTTTTTTAATCCCACTCATTCTTTTTTAGGTCCAATTAATGAACTAATGTGAGTTAATGTAATGTCAGGAATGCATTATGGGGCTTCTGGATTCCAAAACCGTTATCTATGTTACACATCAAGTGGAGTTTCTGCCTGCTGCCGACCTTATTCTGGTGAGTTGTTCATCTATAAATTCGATGTATTCTGCATGCAAACTTTGATAAACTGACATGCCAATCTTTTAATCATCAGGTTATGAAAGAAGGAAAAATTAAACAAGCTGGCAGGTACAATGATATTCTCAAATCGGGGAGTGACTTCATGGACCTTGTTGGTGCACACGAGGAGGCTTTATCAGCTCTTGATTCCTTTAATGCAGAGAAATCAGCGAGTGGTGAAGAAAGGAGTTCTACAGATGCTAAGCCTGCTTTGCAGAGACAGGAATCCCGAAGAAATGGAGAGGATAAAATAGATGATGATGGGGAAGCAAAGGGCCAGCTTGTCGAAGAAGAAGAAAGAGTAAAAGGAAGTGTAGGCTTATCAGTTTACTGGAAATATATAAGAACAGCATATGGTGGACTCTTAGCTCCCTTGGCTTTGCTCGCTCAGATTCTGTTTCAGACACTGCAAATTTTAAGCAATTATTGGATGGCTTGGGCAACTCCTGTTTCCATGGATGTACCTCCTCGGGTTGGAGGCTCTACTCTTATCCTTGTCTATGTTGCTTTGTCAGTTGGAAGTGCTTTTTGCATTTTTGGCAGGGCTTTATCTGTTGTGACCATTTGCTACAAGACAGCTAATATACTCTTTAACAAAATGCATCTCTGCATATTTCGCGCACCCATGTCTTTCTTCGATTCCACTCCAAGTGGGCGGATTCTCAATAGAGTATGTGAAAATATGTTTTTGTTTGCTTATAATATGCTTTCCACCAGGCATATCTCTTTTATACAAACTTTGTTTTTCACAGGCATCCACGGACCAAAGTACTGTGGATTTGAACATGGGTATTATCGCGCTATTTGCTTTCGCTGTAATTCAGCTTCTAGGAACTGTTGCAGTCATGTCACAAGTTGCTTGGCAGGTCTTCATTATTTTCATTCCAGTGATTGCAATTTGCATATGGTTGCAGGTAAATTCTTGGAATCTTTTTGCTACTAATTACAATTTATGGTGGTTTAACCATGCTACAGTTTTATAGTATCATCTTAGACTCTTAGCTCAGGTGTGCTGGACTTTTAGTATTTTATTTTGTGTATAGAGAGTAACAAAAAACTGCATATCATTCAACAATTAGTTAACTCAGTACTTTCCTTCCAGCGATATTACATAGCTTCTGCGCGAGAACTTGCCCGACTATGTGGAGTTAGCAAAGCTCCAGTTATACAACACTTCTCAGAGACGCTATCAGGATCAATCACTATTAGAAGTTTTGATCAAGAGCCCAGATTCCGAGATATTAGCATGAGGCTAATAGATGGTTATTCACGGCCAAAGTTCAATACAGCTAGTGCTATGGAATGGCTATGCATTCGTTTGGATGTCTTATCTCTCATGACGTTTGTGTTTTCACTGGTTCTCCTGATTTCTCTTCCAGAGGGAACTATTGATCCAAGTTAGCATCTTACAACTATAACATATATTTCAGGCTATGCTTTCCTATGCTTAAACAGCTAATTCATTTTCTTCTCTTATTATTGTGCAATTCAGGTGTTGCTGGTTTAGCAGTGACATATGGCCTCAATTTAAATATGTATCAGGCCTGGGTTGTTTGGAATCTTTGCTTTATGGAAAACAGAATAATTTCTGTTGAAAGAATACTTCAATATACTTCACTCCCAAGCGAACCTCCTCTTGTTATAGAGTCAAACAAGCCAGATAGCCAATGGCCAATCCAAGGAGAAGTTAATATCCAAGACCTTCAGGTGAATTTTTTCTGGATTAGTTAACTGTATTAGTTATTTGAAAATACTTTAGGCTGATAAGGAGGTTTTTATAATTTTTGTAGGTTCGATATGCTCCTCACATGCCATTCGTGTTGAGGGGCCTAACATGCACTTTCTTTGGTGGGAAGAGAACTGGTATAGTAGGAAGGACAGGAAGTGGGAAATCAACTCTTATCCAGACACTCTTCCGGATTGTAGAACCAACAGTGGGACAAATACTGATTGATGGAATAAATATCTCATCTATCGGACTACATGATCTGCGATCTAGATTAAGCATAATCCCACAGGATCCAACTATGTTCGAGGGAACTGTTCGAACTAACTTGGATCCACTTGAAGAGTATAGAGATGAACAAATATGGGAGGTGTGTTTACTTTCAGTAGAAAAGACTCAAAATCATCAATGTTGTGATCTGGGTGTTGCATAAATGTCTTCTTTTTCATTATTTTAGGCTCTTGACAAATGCCAGCTTGGTGATGAAGTGAGGAAAAAGCCAGAGAAGCTTGATTCTGCAGGTTCGCCAATTTTCTTCTATTTAACTCTGTAGAATATTTACTCACCGATCTCCATTTTCTGTGTTGTAATCAACCAGTATCTGAAAATGGAGAGAATTGGAGCGTGGGTCAGAGGCAGCTAGTTTGTCTTGGGCGTGTGCTTCTGAAGAAAAGCAGGGTTCTGGTGCTGGATGAGGCAACAGCATCCGTCGACACAGCAACTGATAATATGATACAACAAACACTGAAAAACCATTTCTCCGACTCGACAGTTGTAACAATTGCACATAGGATTACATCTGTTCTTGACAGTGACATGGTCTTACTGTTAGATAATGGTATGTCAATTTCTTTATGTTTGTGCATCAACTTTTAGCATTCTGGGAATCGTGTTTTTACTTGGTTATTCCGGTTGTGCAGGACTACTTAAGGAATGCGATACTCCACAGAAGTTATTGGAGGAGCAGTCATCTTTGTTTTCGAAGCTCGTAGCAGAATACAGCATGAGATCAAGTACTAGTGTTGAGAATCTTTCAAATATGTAGGAATAATGTTGCTTGTGATGATGAACATTGTCAACAACTTTTAAATAATGAATTTTGGCCTTTTTATACGCACTGTGATTCAGGATATCAGTTTTGGCTCTTGTTTTTATGTTAGTTTTATGTGAAATAAATTGAATGATTAACTCTTCTTATTTGAGCAAGAAAGCGTGTAATGTGTGATTATGTCATCTATGTTTAGCATATGGTAGTTTTTTTTTTTTTTTATACATTCAAATTGTGTTACTAGAATGAAGTTTATATAATACGCACATTGGATAGCGACTATAGGTTCTCCGAAATGAAAACAAAAAAAAAATTGCTAGAGATCACCCGGCCTCATGAATCTATGCAACGCTTCTTTATGTTTGAGTTTGAGTTTATTCAGTTTAGTTACTCTAACTTGTATTTACACAATTTTAATTGCACTCTCACTTGTTTTTTTTTTTTTTTGAATTCTCACTTCTGATT
The DNA here is from genome assembly GCA_028984105.1 of Lavandula angustifolia. Taxonomy (NCBI): domain Eukaryota; kingdom Viridiplantae; phylum Streptophyta; class Magnoliopsida; order Lamiales; family Lamiaceae; genus Lavandula; species Lavandula angustifolia. Next base: position 9,363,970 of record CM054818.1, on the reverse strand, counting down.
TTCTTCTAATAAAATATAGCAGTATTAAAATGTATGTGATGAATAAGCAATTTGTATAATAATATTAATACATACATGCACATAGTTTATTTTATTTATGTAATATATTTGAATATTTAATCAATTTTATTAAATTTAAAGTAAATAAATAATATTAATCCCTACTTCGACCTAGTCCTCCCTCCCCGTCAAGTGACACGTGTAAAGGTGATTAAAATTTCAAAATAGAATGGTTTGCTTCTTTATTTTCATTTTCTGTTTTTTCTTCTGTTTTTTCTTCTTTACTTTTATCTAACCTTGGTTGAGTTAGCAACAACTACTATCTTTCTTTACACATCAAGAGAGAAAATTATTTGAATTCAATTCTTCAGCAAAAATACCAATTTACCTCCCATCACTTTTTCACTTTTACTATCTGGTTCGGTAAAATCTCAATTCTACATCATTTTTTTTTCGTAGCTTCAATTGGTAGTGAATATTATCTCAATTCAAGAAATATGCTGCATTTCAAGATATAAAAGCTACATGTGAAGGGTTTAAAAAAAAAAAGAAAAAGAAAACCTCTACTTCTCTACCATGAATAACCAGAGGTATATTTTCTTACTCTTTATTATTATGATTTGTTTTGTTGGAATGTAGTTTATAGGAATGGTGATATTTTGAAGATTTTGGAAAATGGGACTTTTTTAAGGGTTGGTAATTTAATGTAAGCTTTAGCTTTGATTAATATATGATTTAGAACCGAAAATGTGGCTACTATTATATTATATCATGATAAAGTGTATAAGAGATGCTTACTTTTCTACATACGACAAAATTAATATTGGTGATAAAATATAGTTTATTTATCACTTTTGCATCAAGTAGTGGACTAAACCAAAGTTGATTTAATTGCAGAAGGTATTAATTTGCTCACGTTTGTATTAATTTGCATCAATTACAGGTGGATTAGACTCTTGAACGTGTATCTATGGAATTCCATCAACTTGAAGAGCCATTGATGCCCATCGATGAGCATATCCAAGCTATGAATCATGTAGAGTCTAGTAATATTGACATAGAAACATTAAAATTTATTGGCAGTTGGTCGAGTAGTGGAGAATGAACATATTGCATATGCATAGTGCAAATATGCAATCCTATTGGGCTTCGGCGTGAGAAAATAGAAAAACATATACTTTAAGGATGGTTGTGGGCTACTTCAAAGAAAGTTCTTCTATTGCAATTGTGAAGGTAAAAATGATGATAAACTCTCAAAGGATAAAGTACCTAATTATACAAAAACAAGTGGGAAATGCGGTTGTATGGCAAGGCTTAGAATCACTCGAAGGAAGCATAAAGAGTGGAAGGTGGCTGTTTTTGTGCAAGAACATACCCATCCAATATTTCCTCAAGAACTAGCACATCTACTAAGATCAGCTCGTAGTTTGACAGACAATCGCCATGGAGCCTAGTGAATCCATTGACGAGCTTAGCGTCAGATTCACAAGCCAAATCAATGGGCTGGGGAGGACGTTCACTAACAAAGAGATGAACACCGACTGAAGTGGCTTCCTTTTGCTACTTATTTACGTCGCTCTGATCTTAACGCTTTAACGCCTGATGTTATATTTTCATAACTAAAGACGGAGGAGTTCGAGCACAGTCTACCCCAACAGTGCGCTAGCGCTCCAGCTGACACTCCAATTGACCATGCGTCGGATCGGCAAACGGTTTGAACCGTTAGAATCCTCTTGTCATGAACTTTGCGTCGATAGGTCGTATGGGGTCATCCAACCTCGGATGCAACAAGAATCGACGATAAAACTTCGCTGCACATTTTAGTATTTTGCGATGATTCGTTTGAAATTTGGGAACTTCACGAACTAACCTCGGCCGAAATCCGTTAACGATGGTCGTGAGTGTTCAAATTATATTTTCCAATCTTTCAATTGATCGAATCATGGCTCAGAAAGAGTTTAATTTGGACGGCGGAGCTCGCCAGCGATAGGCTGCCAAATTTTGCAGCTCATGCTCGCGGCAGCGGCTCCAGGAAACTATTCATCACAGCCCAGACGTCTGGGAGACGTCAGTCGTGGCTGGACACGACGGAGGAAGGTCGGAACAATTGCGCCATGCGCGGCAGTCGCGCCGCGTGCAGACAACAATTCTTGCTGTTGCAGGCGGCGGCGTGCGGCGCGAGGATGGCGCACGGCTACGAGGCGGGCGGCAGGAGGCCATGGCGATGGCGGTGTCGACGATCGCAGCGGCGGCGGCGCGAGTTGCTGGCTGGAAGAATGGCTAACATCAACCCTTGTGACGTCTTAGTTGCTGAATCAACGGGTGACGTGGCTGCTACGTGTCCGACACGTGGCAGTCGCCCTGTTGATGTGGCGCTGACATTGATTTGTTCCCGATTGCAGTTTTTGATGCAGTTTTCAGATTTGAAGATTTTGAAAATTTACGAAGAGCTGTATTTTGATCGGGCTATGCAATAGATAGGAATTGTCTGTTTTTTTAGCCCGATAACGACGTTTTAATTTCCTATTTTCGCATTTTATTCTTATGCTATAACATGCGATTATGAGTTTAATTGCGCTTAAAAAACCATGAAAATATGATTTAATTCATTTTTTTAATTGATGCAAAAGAAATAGATGAACTCATCTTTCATTGAATATACACAATTTTAATTTAAAGGGTTATTTGCCTCAAATACATGAACTTTGGTCAAATCCATGTTTTCCAGACGAATTTTAAAATTCGCGTGCGAATACACGAACTTTCGATTTGTTTGAAATTACACATGAGTCAAAAATTCGGTGAAGTCAAAGTTGACATGACATTTTTTGGCGTGATGTATCTGCACACGTGGCAGTTCAGTCATCATCACACTGAAAGTCTGAGTTTTTTTATTCTTGTAAGTACACAAACTTTGTAATAACTTCCGTTTTTCACATGAACTTTGAATTTCATCTCAATTCGTAAATAAAGTTTGAATTTCATTCAAAATTTTGTTATGGAAACAAATGTACTTTTTTATGTGGGGTACGTCAACTCCAAGAAATTTGTAAAACTAACGGATATAGTTGTCGAGTCCAAGAAATTTTTATGTGGGGTATGTCAAGATTGAGTTTGACAAACCTACATACCCCACATAAAAATTTAATCTCAATGTACCTCCATAAAAAATTCTTGGACTACAACTATATTCGTTAGTTCTACAAATTTACTGGAGTTGACACATCCCATATAAAATGTTCATTTGATTCCTTAACAAAACTTAAAGGAAATTCAAACTTTATTTACAAAATGAAATGAAATTCTAAGTTTATGTTCAAATTTAAATGAAATTCAAAGTTCACGTGCAAAATGAGAGTTATAACAAAGTTTGTGTACTTACAATAATTTTTAAGAAAATTAGACTTTTAGTACAATGCTGACTAAACTGCCACGTGTGCAGACACGTCACGCCGGAAAATGTCATGTCAGCTTTGATTTCGCCAGATTTTTGATCCATGCAATTTGAAACAAATCAAAAGTTCATATATTTACAGACGAATTTTAAAGTTCGTGTGCAAAACGAAAATATGACAAAAGTTCATGTATTTTGAGACAAATAACCCTAATTTAAAGTATAACTCTCTTCTAATGTGCCACATAACTTTATAGAATTTTATAAGATTAGAACATGTAACAGTAATAGGTAGTAAGCCGGTTTAGCTCATAGGCTTTTCTGACCCAAAGCCCAGCGGCCCGCCAAGCCTTCGGGTCAGATCATTTAGGGTGTTATATTTTTTCCTCAAAGTTTATTTTCCACTTTGCCATTTAAAATAATAAATAAAAGGGAACAACGCTGCTGTCGAAAATTCATTTTTCATAATACATAAGATACTACGATAGAACATGAATAAGAGTAAAAATTGATAAAAAGTGGTGTATTGGGAAAGTGCAGAAAATGTTATAATTTGAAGTTGGAATCCCCTTTAAACGTAGCCCATGGCTGATCCATGGGGCTAGCATTCCAACAGTGATATATATCATGTTTGAGACTAATTAATTAGTGACGTGCACATGGCATAAATTGCGCCATGACTTATGAATGCGAAAACAAGTAAATTAGAAAATCAAATAGTTGAAGGGCAGATGAGATTGAGAGAGATGTGAAAATCACAGCACATATTTATGGGCCTGGTTTCTCTCTCACAATTTTGTTATTAAAAAATTAAATGTGAAGAAATGTAGCGATAATAAAACTAAATATTAGTATAAATACTACAACAATATAACAAACAATATATGAGAATCTAATAATAAAAGGAGACAAGGGAGGTGTTGTACGTAATATAACAGTGACTAGGTTTGCTTTGTCTCCAACAATCCAATTCCGTTCGTTTTGGATTCTGGATAAGGTTCAGCCCCGTACAATCAGACATATATCTCTGCCGCATCTCATTCAAACCACAAAAATATTTATGCCTTCAATTATGGGGTAAGTGGTTGGGCTCCGAATGCACATTTATGGTACGGCTCTAGTTCGGTTTTTTTATTTGTATAGGAACCGTTTACAATTGGTTCAAGTTGATATTTCAAAAATTTATAAGAGCGGTTTGATGTATTAAATTTATTCTATTTTCTGTTTCTTTTTTTATATGAAAATATTTGAGGATTTAGGTATTTGATTAATAAGGAATATATCTTGTGAAAAATTTGGTCTAAAATTAACTTAAATCAATATAAGGAACGAGAACCAAGTAGCACCTTATGTATGGGAATTCAAAACGAGTAGCATCTGTGATCCGTATAACTATGAATTCTCTTGCACGAATTAAGTATAAAATATATTTACAACATCTATTGTACAACATCTATTTTACAACATCCCTTGTGTGTCATCCTCATAATTAATTAACATGTGGTTCACATTTGAATTAATTAATAAAATAAAATAAAAATTATTTAATTCCAAATACCTAAATAACCATCATCTATTATATATATGAAAATCAAATGGTGTTTTATCTTATGCACATTTTAAAACCCATTAATATTAAAACAAATATTCAATAAATAATTTTCAGTCAATTCCAAATATTTTTCAAATCAGTTGCATAATTTACTATTATAACTTAAATTAAAAATGTCAATTTTTATTTATTTCAATTTAATCTTATCCTTTCAAATAAAAAATTATTCCATAATTATCTTGAATTTTTTATTTTCAAAATTCATTTATATTAAGATTGATATTAAATTAAAAAATTTCAATCAATTTCAATTCAATTTCAAATTAATTACATAATCTTATATATATAAAAACCAAATGATTCCAATTTCAGACCATTTCAATTTCAATTCAATTGAACTCAATTGAAATTTCATTAAATTGAGGAGCAAATACTTTATTCTTTTATTTTCGATAGATACACATCTACATTAAAAAATTAATTTCAAATCTAATTGCATTTCAATCTAATTAATTTTTTCAAAAAATATTTACATTAAGTGTTTTAAAACACTTTAATAAGTGTTTTCTTTTTAAATTATTCAAAATAATCCATTATTATCGATATAAAAATCAAATATTCTAATTTTAAGTCAATTTAACTTTCATTAAATTTAGCGGTACATATTTTATTCTCTTTATTAATTTTTAGATGCACAACTACATCTATATATATATATATATATATATATATATATATATATATATATATATATATATATATATATATAGGGAATGGATATTATGAGAACCAAATCTTAAAAGAGATATGAGAACCGATCTCGTCCCTTCATTTCGCAAATCTAAGGCTCTCATTTATCCTCAAAAGCATTTAAAAATAAATCAAAAAAGGAGAAAATATAGCTCATTAAGTGTATTTTTGTAAACTCCTCTTTTTTTAATTCAACTTCAGATTTTCTCTCTCCACCCATTTTCGCTGCCATGTTCGAGTTTTACATATTTATGCTCACGATGTTATGTGTTTATGCTCATCATGTTAACTTTTCATGCATGTCCGAATCGGAATGACAGAGTCGTGTTTCTTTTGACCCCGATTGTTTCTTTTGTTAGAATGAATCTGATGTGTACGCATAAAGATTGATTTTGGATGGGCCTTCATTGTTCTTGGGCAATTTTGCTCATTTCGTTTGTTTTATTCGATTTTTGTGTTTTCCTATTTTCTGATTTTCTATTTATGTATATTATATTCTAGGTGAATTTATGCAGATTTTTATGGATGGAAGTCCCCCCTTCAAGAAATAATTCATATTTATCATATTTTTCCGTTACAATTTGATTTATGCTTACCTTTCTCAGAAATCATGCACACAAGTATATAATTTCATGCTAACATTTCGATCAAGTTATGCACACATTTTTTTCATTTGACTCAATCTTTTATGCTAACCTTTCGATCAAGTATGCACACCACCAATATTAATTATGCACAAAAATCCAAAATAATATGTACCTATGGACAAAAAATTTATGCTTACTATTTCATATTTTTATGCTAATATATAAAATGTTTTATACTTACGCTTATAAAAAAAGGCACACGAAAAAAGGGTGTGCATACCAATATTAAAACTTTCATGCACACAAGATTGTTTATATATCTGCATACTCCCCAAATGTTTTTGGCATATGATCGAATTATGAATGCATAACTTACAATACTTTAATATACCAAAAGATGTATTTTACTACATTGTTTTCCACAATACTTTAATATACCAAAAGATTTTTTTAAAGGAACATCCTCTTTCGCTCTTTGGTTCTCTTCCTCTTTCCTTTCCCGCTTGAACCGTCTGCAAATATATATATATATATATATATATATATATATATATATATATATCAATTCATTTGATATTAATTAATAATTAATAGTACATTTAATTAGTAATCTATCTAATTTATCTATTGTTTTATTTATCTAAAAAACGGATGTTTAATTTCTCGGTATCTGAAAGCAATGGCATTACCCTTATTTCAAAAACTATATTTATATATTTTATATGATTTCTCATTTCTTTTGATATATTTTTATTTAATTAGTTAAAAAGAGAGTTTCATTAGTAATAAAAAAATTAAAAAAATAAAAGAAAGGAAATGAGGTATACAATGTAAATGATATATTTTTCACTTTTTCAATTGTCAAAATTAATTTTCATGTACAAATAAACCAAATCAAGAAAGAATCCCAACTATTTAAAAAAAATCCATAATGGGCATATATTTAATTAAATATGAATTATTAATCATTCAAACATTTAATTAGCCTAATCTACAACTAATTATAAATTATTAACCATATATAGGTCTAATTTAAAATAATATGTCAGAAATTACATAAATGTATTCAAAACAAAATTTAAGTACCACAAATCATGTTAAACTAACTATCCACAAGAAGTAATTAATTTTGGTAATGATAATTTAAAAGGTTATTTATATATTTACCTATTTATAGATTTACTTAGATTATTTTTATTTTTATTTTTCTTAGTAGGAGAGCGGTGTCTCGACTGACCGACTGGTGACAAAGTAAGGTAAGCAGCAGCAGCATGTTCAGTTTTTAAATTGTGTTTCTTTTTTGCACGCTGTCGCTCATCCCTTCTCTTCTCCTTTCTTTCTCCTGTCGGGGTGCATCTATGATGATCATGTTGGTCCCGAGATAAACGTTTAGGTGTCGGGGGGGGTGAATACACCTGAAAACTTTCTCAACTTAAAACGCGAGCAGTCCTATTCAAGAGAGTGCCTTGCTGAACAAGTTCAGTAGACCAAATATGTTGTTCTGAATCGCATGGACAGAGTGACTGACTATACTGAGGCCTGCTAGCTGACTGATGTCAGAATTCAGTACCGTTCAGTAAGAGTTCAGTAGAGTGCGGAAATGTGTAGGCCCAATTCAGTTGAGTTTGAAAACGTTTTTATTAAAACAGTTTCAGTATATTAGTGCAATCTTTTAAGATTTGCTGAAACTCAGTTGAATGATTTTGAAAGATAGTTTTGAGTATGAACAATAATCAATGCAACAGTAAAAATAGAACACAACGATTTTAAAGTGGTTCGGATATCAAACAATCCTACGTCTACTGTCCCGAAAAGGTCAGGAGGCTATTTTATTATACTGAGTTAGTCTCAGTCGGTTTGTGCACTGGACAAACACTGGTCTTGAGGATTATATTGAGCAAGTCTCAGTTTACAAGTATCAAACTGAAGTGTTTGACAAACTCTCCAACTATGAAGGAGTTCTTTACAAGTAAGAGCAGTTCAGGGATGAACTCCTTCGATCTAAGCTATGGATATATTCAGCTGAGCTTAGGTTAGAGGGAATGTAACAAGAAGGTGGCTTCTAGAGTGATGAACAGTGAGGAATAAGCTCTCTGGGTTCGTGTTCAATCACTTGGATACTAGAGGCTTTGATTCTAATTCAGCTTGGTTCCCTTGAGCAAGTATGTCGCCTTTTGCTTGAAATATTTCTCTGAAGATCTTGCGGAAAGCTTAAGTCGGTAAGTGTTTGCTCGTAATCGCTCATGTGTTCTTGATGTGTCTAGGTGAGATTTGATTTGATTTTTCCCTCTATTTATAGAGGTGAGCCATGGAAAGATCCGTTGGAGACGACGATCCATGTGTCACTCTCTTTTGGGTAGCTAACGGCTCTTTCAAAGAAATCTGGCAGAGTCTTTTCCCTCCATTTCTGGAAATAAGTTGACTTGCGGCTTTAATCAGAATGTGGACAGCTGGCTGCTCGTCATTGGTTGAGGTGTAGAAAGCAGTTGAGACAAACAGACTTCTAGGCAGATCTGAAGCTGACTTCTCTGAATACCTCGTATGACTCTATTGATTTAACAAGTAAGATCACTGACAGTCAAGGAGACTGTCTGGCCGTTGCTGAGTCTGACCTTGGTTCAGTAGTATACTCCTGCTGAGTCCAACTCTACTAAAGGTCGACTCGAGTTCGATGAACCTGCTCCCGCCGAGTCCGGATCCCTACCGACTCCTTTCGGTATCTTGCTCCCGCCGAGTCCAAAGACTACTGAGCAAGAATACCTCTCAGTATGCTGCTCCTGCTGAGTCCAGCACTACTGAGTCCTCACTCCATGGTACTGAGGCTGATAGTCTACTGAAGAATCAGCAGACGGAAATAAGTGCCTGAACCATGCTGAAAGAATGTCTACTGAGTCTGAAACTCTTAGAGACAAAGGCATAACTATTACAACTCAATGGTTCACCAATCAATTTAGGGTTTGGGATCATTCAAATCTTCTAACACATATGCTACTAAATCATCTCCCAACAGATCATGTAAAATATTAGATCTTAATGGGAGGGAATGCATCGATGATAGGCAAGTAATATAGTGTTATAAACTTTGTATTTATTAATTCGGGAACTGTTACTGATTGCATCCTCTTTTTTTTCATTTGTGAAGGTAATTTGTTGACATCTAATTGGTTTGCTAAGTGATGTTTGATGTTGGTGATGCTCACATTCATATTAGATATGGATAAGTTACATTGGGGAGAAATAAAAGAAACGACATGCAAATGAGAATTAGACTACGACTGTGTGGTGAAAAAGAAAATCGCTTCAAGTGAGTGGTACGACTGTGAACTGTGCATAAGGTAGTTCTATCTATGAACAAGCTCAAGAAATAGATATAGGAGAATGTAATATTATTTGTTACTATGATCATATTGATAACATTTTAAAAAAAAATTGGAATTATATTTTTGGAGAATACAAATATGGATTATGCATAAATATATTCTTAAACTGTGATTTCAAGCCATTTGGTGCATACTTGTATGTTTTATTTGTAACTTTCATAATCAATTCATAATATAGACATATGTTCAACAATTAGAGTAGTAGGAGATAGAGTAATATAAACAATGAAATTGAATTGACACAACTTTGAACAACTTCAAGGGGATAAATTAACGTATGCCATGAAACTGAACTGTTATTTTATGTTAGATTTAGTAGTTAGAGTTTAATATGAATTATATAATATATCTATATATTACTATATTAATATTATTTCATCATGAAATTGTAACATTTTTCGTGCATAGCACGGGTGTCACTCTAGTAACTATACAAATCCCAAGCAAGGTAGTTGTTGGGTGATGATTCCATCCTCAGCACTGTTTCACTCAGTGGGAAGTGATTCGGTCTTAGACACTGATCTTAAGCTCAGTAGCCTTGTGCTCTGTACTTGTCTAAAGATTTGAAGATCCCAAAACCATATCTGAATGATGAACCATTCCCTTGTATCTGTTGTCTCTGAGGTTTCAGACTCAGTAGACACTCTGCTCTGGTCAAGGCGCTCGCAGCTTATCCGCCTCGGCACCGGTGCAGAAGACTCGGTGATCTTGGACTTAGCAGAGCAAGATATCGAGAGAGTCGGTTGAACCGAACTCGCGCAGAGTAGTTCACTCGGACTCGGAGCCGATCTTCGATAGACTTATCTCGGCAGCCTATCTATCGAATACAAGGTCGGACTCAAGCAACGGCGAGATAGTCTTCGGGATCTGTCAGAATCTTTTGAACGACAATCAGCATTGTCATGTACGAGGAAGAGAGAAGTCAGCTTCAGTCTGTCTCGAAGTTTGTGCTTGTCTCAACCACTCCATCCACCTCGACGAATGACAAGCATACACGTGTCTTCTCACCGCTAAAGCTGCAGACAACCTTTTACCTAAAAAGGTGGGAAAGTACACTGTTACCTACACGAAAAGAGCCGTTTGCCACCAAAAAGAGAGAGAGAGAAGAAGATCGTCTCCAACAGATCTATTTCAATCTCTGCTCTATAAATAGAGGGATCATTCAAGATTAAAAAAAACACACCTAGAACACGAGAGAGCGCGAAAAAGAGCGAATTTCAAAGAACAAAGTCTTAGCAAGAACTTGAAGAACAATCTCCGGCGAAAGACTACATTCTAGCTCATAGGGAATCAAGCTATACCGACATATAAAGCCTCTAGTATCCAAATCGACGTTACACGAACTCAAAGCTTACCTTCAGCTGTTCGTCGATCTAGAAGCTACTCTCATATTCCCTATCCCTCTAACCCTAAGCTCAACTGTTCTTATCCATAGCTTAGACGAAGGAGTTCACA